>JACYFF010031957.1:106330169-106362888 GCA_017589665.1 Selenicereus undatus | reverse complement strand
ACGTTATTATACGAGCTAAGATTAGGCGAAAAAGGCATGTAAAATGCAACAAATTATCGCCTAACAATTTGTGTCTCCAAAAGTTCAGTTAATCAAGCAGCCTTGTTCCATCATGGAACGTCGGTAATGCCTCCAATCAAATTAAAAGTCTTCCGCTGCTAATTTATGATAGATCAGTGGTTAAGCTAGAGTAATTAGACATTAGCAATTGGGGGTGTTACACCATCAGTCACTTCTGCGGGGCCATCAATGAGGGCCTATGCATACTGTCAGACCTGTGGTATACAAGGACATACCTCCATTGAGTGTTACATTGCTCCCCCTAGTATTGAACACGTCAACGCGTTCCACAATTACAACCCACCACCACAAAATAACCCCCACCCCACCACCTATAGCCAGGGTTGAAAGAGTCATCCAAATCCTTTTTACAAAAATCCCAACCCTTACCCTCAGAGTTTTGTCCAGCCACCCGATTTCCACAACAAAGCTCCCTACAATCCACCCCTTCCACCTCCCGAACCTACATCTTACCTGGAGAGTCTCATAGAGCGCTTCATAGCGATTCAAAGCAAGACCAACGAGACTCCTAGTGAGTCAATCAACCTACTGACCTCCAGGGTCGATGCTATGGTCGCCCATCAGAAGACGATGGACACCCAGATCTCCTAGATCGCCCAACAGGTAAGCCTCCTGTCCCGACCTCAACGGCATTTGCCAGGCCAGCCCGAGACTAACCCACAAGGTCATGTCAATGTCATCTCCACGATGGAAAAGGGGTTAGAGGAGAGCCCAGTGATGATTCTCCAGGAGGTCGTTCCAGTTCCTGATTCTACAGGAACTGAGGGGAAGAAGAGAAAAGAGAATCTGAGCTTTGCTGGGGAGCCTAGCCATCCACCTCCCGCTCGCAAATATTAGCCCCCAGTGCCCTTCCCTCAGCAACTAGCATGGTCCAAGCTATCTTAGCTTGAGCCTAGATTCGCTCAATTCCTAGAAACTTTACGCCGAATCTATGTCAGCAGCCCCTTCTTGGAAGCTCTCAAGGATGCACCTACCTATTTGAAGTTTTTGAGAGAGCTCTTGTCCAAGAAGGGAGAACCTAGGGACGTTTCAGTGGCCCCTATCAGCAGATCCTGCAACTCGCTCTTACCGAGGCGGTCCCCATCAAAACTACAAGATCCTGGTAGTTTCTCTATCCCGTGCTACATAGGGGATATGCGGATCGAGAGAGCCCTTTGCAATCTGGGCACCAGTGTGGGCCTCATACCTCTCTCTCTCTCTCTGTAAGAAGCTGTAACAACGGGATCTCACGCCCACCAACATGACTATTCAGCTAGCAGACTGCTCCATCAGGTAGCCTATCGGCATTCTAGAGGATGTCCCGATCCAGGTGGGCTAGTTCCTCGTCCCTTGCGATTTTTTCATTCTTGATATGGATGAGGACTTTCTGACCCCACTCATCTTAGGTCGCCCATTCCTTGCGACCATCAGGGCAGTGATCGATGTCCAGGCAGGCATTCTATATTTCCAACTATGTGGGGAGAGGGTGGACTTCAGTTTCCCTCCCCCTGCATCGCCTTTAGCGTCTGTTCTTCCCCCACCCTTTGAGGAGCCTATCCCCATTTTCCCATTCGATGTTGTTCCCGGGGTTAATACCTTTGATGGAAATGGGGGATCCCACATGTTGTTTGACAGTTCTTCTGCTGTTTCTGCGGCCATCCCGCTTCATTGCACGACCGCTTTTGTTTATCCTGGGGAGTTAGCGGATCCTCCTTTACACTTCTACACCTCACCCAGGCCACCTCTCGCATCATTACCGTCTACTATTTGGAGGTAAGGGTCAAGCTAAGGACCTTAAACAAGCACTTCTTGGGAGGCATCCCAAGGCATTTATCACTTTAATAAAAACACACACAAAAAACATTCGTGTGTCACTCCCACCCTTTCCCCTCCACCTTTCCCTCTTTGTTCCTTGCCTTCCCCCATCCCTTGCCCTTTTTCTGCATCATTTTCATTGCGAACAATGAAAATCTCAAGCATGGGGGGGTGAGCTTATCGCTCTTTGGATGGAATGGTGGATTTTGGGGTGTTAGTTGAATGACATCACTTGGATTTGCATCACATAGATAGGATGACATATAGTTTTCCTAGGGTATCTTTGCATTTCTTTCCATTAATAGAGCATGTAGGTTAGAGCATATAAGATACATGTTGCATCTCAAAAGGAGAAGTGATCGAGTTGGGCGCCCCTAAGTTGTCCAGGTACTACTTCTTACCCTTCTTCTCAATATCCTTTATATCTTTTATTGCTTCTTTTAGTTAGCTTTATTACTTTTCAATAAATGTGTGCGAAAACCCCTCTTATGAAGAGAACACAAGGGGTGATGATTGATTGATCTGGTTGAGTTGTGTGTTGAAGTGTGGCCTGTTATGGTGTGAACTTTTATGAATTGCGCTCTAACACTGCCATATGTATTTCCCCTACCCTATATTGTATGTCATATTGCCCATGAGATTCATGTGACTTGGCTTGATTGACCTCGATAAGTGGGATATACCTTAGAGTAAGTTGTTAGACTGTGGTAGACTTACCTGTGAGACTTTGAGCCTAATAACTATTCATTGCATATAGTCTCATACTTTCCTTCATGTGTAACTCATCCATGATTTCATCTATAGAACTTAGTCTTATTCTCTTTGAAATCGCATCTAGCATGTGCATGTGTTGATATGACTGAGGCAAATTTTCTTTTCTTTCTAGCCACATGAGCCAAAAAACCACCCATTGATATGTACTACCCTCTTTGCTAGCCCTTTGTGCCTTTCCCCTTGTCTTTGTTGTTGCCCCCCTACACACTACACACTTGGCCTATCAATATTCCTTATATCCTTGTCAAGGTCTAGTGGAGCGACACTTTCAGGTTGAGTTGGGTTGCTTTGAATGCCAGTTCACCTTGGGTACGCTATTAGTGGCTTGTTTCGGGGGATTCGTGATTCAAGTTTGTGTCCCCTATGCCATTCACATGCCTTTCTCCTGTCAAAGAAAAGAAATAGAAATGAATGAAAACGGAGGAAGCAAAGCAAAGAGAAGAAAAAGAAAAAGAAAAAAAAATAGAAAAGTTGTGAATAAGGTATTTGGCGTAGGAGCGTGACGATGAGATTGCTAAATTTCTCCCTTAAGGTTTTTTGTGGGGTTCATTGCTCAAATTTTCAATTGTGGTGTGAATTTGTTGTTCCGACATTAGTTGCAGAAGTGTTTTTTTCTCCCTAGTCTTTGACTATTAGCTCCACTCTTCCCAAACTTATTCCACTTCTCACCCTTTACCTTTGGCCCCATTACATCCCTTTACAAGTCCTCATGATTTACACATTGCACTTTGCATTAGGCAGTGGAGAATTGAGAACTCTACCAAGCTTATGGTAGTTGCTTAACTGGGTAGAGTATTGAGTGCACCCTTGTTACATATTCTAAACACATTGAGGGGAGTGTTCTACTTTGTCCTAAAGTGAGGTTCTACCAGTCCTGCTTACTCACCACTCATCAAGGAAGGTCCTGTCTTGTTGTGTGCTTCGAAACTAGGGCATTTGATGCATTGCATTTGGGTATGGGGACCTATGGAAGGAAGTGTACGAGCCGTATTTGAATTGTTTTACATTTTTGACTTGGCTATCTTTAATGCATGGTTTAACTTAGATTATTGATTATTCGTCCCTTGCCTGAGGAGGGTGCGTTAAGAGGTTTATCGTCCTCCCTGATCCTTCATAGAGTAGTCTTGCTTAGGGACAAGCAAGATATAAGCATGGGGGCATGAAGAACCTCTGTTTAGTCCCATTTTAAGCCCTAATTTGACTCATTTTCTCCCGCATTTTCACGTTCGATCGTGTTAAGAAAGAGTCAAATCGGCCTCCTTTAGTGCACTTTCTACTCATATAACATCTTTCGATATTTTCAGGAACTTTATTGAAGAAACGGAAAGATGAACAACATTTAGCAGAAAGGAGTGCTAAGAAGACGAGGAAAGCTGCGAAAAAGCGTTGCACAGAAGCCCCACGGAACTGGACCCACATAGCACGGGCAACCCACTCGGACCGGCACAAGTGGCCGGGCAGCCAAGTGGCACGGCCTGGCCGTGCCAAGTGGCACACACGTGCCACTTGTGCGGTTTTGGGGTATTTCGGGCAGGGTTTTGGCACGGTGTCCCCATGCCTCGGGGCACGACCGTGCCATCCCCGTTTCCGCATCGTGACTTAAATTTCCTTCGAGACTGTTTTGAGAGGACATTTAGTTTTCTCTTTTCACGTACGCTTAGAGGCGAATTTTAGGTTTTATTGGAGAGCTCTATTTTGGTACTTTTGATTATGCTATTGGATTGAAGCTTATTCTACCTTTAATTCATTGAATTAATTCCAAGTTCTTTTCTCTGAATTCTCCTCTTGTTCTTGATTATTTTGGAGTTTGCAATGGTTATGGAATTGAATGTCATGGTTGTTGTTAGAAACATGATTGTAGGCTAAATCCTCCAACTCAAGCTGGGATTAACGCCGAATATGTATGGTTGAATAATGAATTGGCCAAATCCCCATTTTCCCTTTGTTTTGTAATTGTGAATTCTACTATGCACGTCACATGTTAGATGAAATGCTCGAAAAAGTATTCATCCTCCTTATTAAGGTTTAGGGGAGCGTTGAGAGACGAACCCTTTACCTAGTGCGACTTAGTAGACGTGAAGGGTTTTAATTTGAAAATAATTAGGATCCTAATTGGGATTTGAGATTGTAGACCTTGTAATCCTTCAACTTTCAGTCCCTTGAGAATAGGCGACTATAGTTCTAGGATTAATCTTCGACCCTTGAGACAGGGAGGAGATAGACTTAATTGACAATCCATCCATTCGTTATGCATGCTTGGGAATGTTTGGTAGGACTAGTAACTGATTCACTAGCATACTCGTGCTGTTAATTCCAACCTAGGTGTTTACTCTTCTGCTGTTTATTCCATCTTTTAGTTGTTATTGTTTCCCTTAGTTAAGCTACAAAACGCCAACTGTGATTGCCTAGCTTGAGTGGTTAAAATAGTTCTAGTAGTTGGAAGCAAATTCCTCGTTGACACGACCCGTACTTGCCGGTTGCTAGCTACAGCTACGCCGTGCACTTGGGGTATTTTATAACTCAATAGCTATGTCTCTAGAAAGCCAAAGCACAAAGCCTACAAATGCCCACTTCATAAATGACAATCCCAGCCAAACCAGAAGCCTATCAGACAACTTGCAGCTAGGCTAGCCTTGATGAAGACGCTGAAATCATTTGTGCTGTGGTTGAAGAGGAAAACTTGTTAGCAAATAGTGCTGAATAAATCTATGGCAGTGGACATTCGAGGCACTTCTGCACTAACAAGAAACTTATGCATGACTTTGAGGATGTTGCTGGTGGCGAATCTGTCTACATGGGCAACTCTACCATTGCTAGAGTTATGGATAAAGGGAAGATTCTTCTTAAGTTTAATTTTGGAAAACTGTTGTCTTTGATTAATGTGTTGTATATACCATCCATTCGTAGGAACCTAGTTTCTGGTATACTTCTCAATAAAGCCAGACTGAAAACTATTGTTACAAATGACAAAGCTATTATTTCTCATAATGGGCTCTTTGTTGTGAAAGGTATCTAAATGAGAGGTTGTTTGTTAATCTTGCTTTTGAGACTATGAATGGAAATGCTTCTAGTTCTGCTTATATTGTGGAGTATGTTGATTTATGGCATGGTAGGCTAGGCCATGTTAATTTTGCTTCCATAAAGCGACTCAAAAATCTGTGAGTAATTTCTGCTGTAAATGTTGAAAATTTTCCCAAATGTTCTATGTGCATAGAAGTAAAATATGCTAAAAAAACCCTTTAAACCCCGTCACTAGTAGAAAAATAGAACTGTTAGAAGTAGTGCATTTAGACTTAGCAAACTTTAAAACACGGTTAACAAAGGGGAGAAAATGCATTACATCATCTTTGTAGAAGGTTGCTCTAGATTTACCAAGGCATACATCCTTTGGTCCGAAAATGAGGTTAAGAAAATGTTTTTGAAATATAGGGTAGAGGTTGAAAACCAACTGGATAGAAAAATCAAGAGACATAGAACTGATAGGGTGGAGAATATGAGACTAACTCTCTGTCATCCGTATGTGACAATAACAGTATCACACATGAGGTTAGTGCTCCCGTACTCGCCAATAGAATGAGAAAATTGAATGCAAAAATAGAACCCTTAAAGAAATGATAAATGCTATGCTTTTGAGTTTGAGACTTTATGACAACATGTGGGAGGAAATTGTGTTATTTGCCTTCTATATTTTTAATAAAGTGCCCTATAAGAAGTTAGACCCCATATGACCTGTGGAAAGGATACACTCCCAACTTGAGCTTTTTTAAGGATGTGGGGGTGTTTGACTAAAGTTCCCTTACCTGACGTCAAATGTGAAAATATCGATCTTGAAACCTTCGATTCTTTGTTTATTAGTTATGCCCAAAATGGTGTTGCATAGATTCATGTCATTTAATGACTTCTCTATTAGTGAGTCTAGGGATGCAAAATTCACTGTTCATGTGTTTGCTTTGGAAAATAATGTCTCCACTGCCATGCGTGAAACCATATGAGTGCATGACAATGTGAATATTCCTGCTCCTAGTTCTATTGTTAGAGAGTAAGTTCTAGAAGGAATAAGGGACATACAATTGAGATTAATTTTGGTCCTGACTTTCTACCCACCTTTTTGGTTGAGTATTTCGATATTAATTCCTTGACTGATGCATTAGTGTCTACTTCTGTATCAAAGAAGATGCCAAAACTTATGAAGAGGTTATAAGATCCATAGATGCTAGTTTCTAGAAATAAGCCATTAAAAGTGATTAGGCTTTATAGTGTCAAGTGAAACTTGGGAACTCATTACCCTACCCAAGGGTTGTAGACTTCTTAATAGTAAATGAATCTTCAAGAAGAAGCTAAAGCCCAATAGTTTAATTGATAAATACAAAGTCAAACTGGTGATTAGAGGGCTTAGTCAAAAGAAGGGAGTTAACTTGTTTGACGCTTATTCTCCTATAGCTAAAATAGCCACTATTAAGACTCTATCAACTTAGTTGTTATCCATGGTCTCGTTGCACATCAGATGGACGTGAAAACAACTTTTCTTAATGGTGATTTAGAGGAAGAGTTTAAATGTCTCAACCTGAAGGATATGTGGTTCCCGGGTAGGAGAATAAAGTTTCTAAGATTAAGAAATCCCTTTGCGGCCTGAAACAAGCTCCTAAATAGTGGCATGAGAAATTGACGGCACAGTGCTACAAAACGCTTTTGTGGTGAGCACGTCTGATTCTTACGTGTACTCAACACTAGTTGGCTCAAATTGTGTAATAATATGTCTGTACATCAATAACATGTTGATTTTTGGTACTAATATGCGTGTTGTTAATGAGACCATGGATTCAAAATGTAGTCAATCCGTGATGAAACGGCTGCATCGAAAATATTGTTGAGTTAACCGAGCCGCCGCAATTTTTGCATTAGAGCAATTTTTCTATATCACCACCGAAACCGCAATCACGACTGAAACTGCATTTTGAATCCTTGAATGAGACTAAGAAGTTGTTGTCTCCTCACTTTGAAATGAAGGACATAGGAGAAGCAAATGTGATCTTGGGGATCAAGGGTAGAAAGACAAATAATGGTCTCTCTTTGTGTCAGTCACATTATATTGAGAAAATGCTAAAGAAATTAACTATTTCAATGTGACTCCCGTGCGAACTCTTTATGATCATAGCATACACCTTAAAAACAAAAACTAGTATAGTGTTTCCCAAACTGAGGATGCTAAAATTATAGGAAGCTTCGTGTTTCTTATGAGCTATACTGAACCTGATATAGCTTATGATATCAGTATGTTGAGTTGTTATACCTATAACCCTAGTAATGAGCATTGGAATGCATTGTTTCATTAGTTTAGAGACCTGAGAAGTACTATGGACTGGTGTTTGCATTATAGTAGTTTTTTTGCTATGCTAGAAGAGCTCTCTGATGCAAAGTAGGATCGGAATGATGATGAAGTAAGTTCTGTTAGTAGTTATATGTTTACCTTGTGTGGAGGAGATATCTCGCAGTAGACTTGTATTACTCGTTCTACCATGGAAGTTGAATTTATTGCTCTTGAGTTGGCAAGTTAAGAAGCAGAATGACTGAAAAATCTACTAATAGATATCTCACTGTGGGAGATGCAATCTACAACCATTTCCTTTCATTGTGACTTGCCGGCAGCAAAAGTTGCACACAACAGTGTATATAATAGAAAGAAGAGACACATTCGCATTAGACACAATCTGGTAAAATAATTGTTAAAACATGGTATCATTTCCTTGGAATACATAAGATCCTACAGAAATCTAGCGGATTCACTCACTAAGGGTTTAACCGGGTGAGTCGTTCTCAAGACATCGAGGGGGATGGGACGCAAGCCCATGGATTGAAGTAGCATAGTGGATATCTACTTGTGGTCAAGTGAAGCCATATTAGCCTCAACGCACACCACATTTCCATCTCTATGGTATGCAGTAGTGCCTCTGAGAGGTTGAGCTCTTATGTTCTTAATACATTCATAGCACATTGGGGTGGTGCTATTGAGACTACGGATTTACCACTTGATGAATATGAGGTTGAGTAGCATCACACTCTTAATAATTCCATAACCATTATTATTGTGGTCTATGCTTAGATGGAGTTGATGGAATTACCTACGCAAATGTGAAGGTTTGACCACTTTTTATGAGAAACTCGGGCTGTCTCTCTAGAGCACTTATGAGACCCAAGGTGTGCGCATGTCCCCCAATAGGTGAAACTTCATTATCACGGAATACACAGTGACCATAGGGATTGATATGAGTTGTGGGGGACTCAACCAAGATCTATAAAGTTCAAGATTTGTTTGCTTAAGAGACTCGGTTATTGCCCAACTTTACTATGTATCAATTCAATTGAAAGACATTAATGCTTAAGTATCTAACCCTTCCTTTGCCAAAATCCTTTCTTCACTAGTACGTATGCCATTAGTGGAGGATTGTTGCATATAATGGAAACAACTAGTTGCTTTTTCCTACCTTCTCCTTGCCCTATATAGGAGGTTTAAAAACTTCTTGTGGGGTTCATAATATTCCGTTATCCTTTGGCCTGTTAAATTTCTTTGAGCTAGGTTTTGTTAGTGAAGTGGGTGAGGTGTTTCCCACACGCCGCGCTTTGCCTGCCCTCCTAGTCCAGTTCAAGTGCAGTTGTAGCCGTGGTTGTGGTCTATGGGTTTCCCTTGTCTGCTAATTATTTGGTGAAAATTTCTTTTATTTTTGTCCGTTCGCACATCAAGTTAATGATATGTTGGTGATTTTTCTCCACGTTCTTCTCTAATATAATGACAACTAGTTGAAGCAGTCATGTGTCATCGTTGATTTCCAGCCATTATCTCTCCATGTTGCAGATTTTTAATCCCTCCAACAACTACTTCACTCCCTTTGAATATAAGCTTTCCTGGTGATGCAAAACACACATAAAACACTCATCCTCTCGTTTCTTCTCCCTCGACTATTCTCTCCTCCATTATTATGGGCAACTACAGTCCTGCGTGTTCCAAGCTTCTGGTTTCAAGTGTACGAGTTCATAGGCTTGTTTTGTAACCGTGGGGACAAGGGCTGAACAACGTTAGGGCAAAGGGGGTCAATTGACCCCCCAGTTTTTTGGAGAAAAAAAAATTAAATATGGGACATTTTTCTGGAAAAAAAAAGAAGATAGATATATATTAATTAGTTCACATACATTCAGCATATGTGCAGTTGGTACAGTGTTCGGCTGCTTCTTACTCGTTGTAGAGGTCACGGGTTTCACCTCCTTCCGCGGTCCGCACTCTATGTTTTTTTTTTTTTTGAGTTTTACCCTTTCATTTTCTCTTATTTTGTTCTCAATCCTCTCAACTCTCTACTTGCCCAGACTCTCTGCTTTCGTCCTCAGCCCCTCACTGGCTCACTCAAATACTCACGCAACCACGGCCATCAGTCCCACGTACTCTCTCTCTCTCACTCTCTGCCCAGTGCCCAGTTGCCGATGCCGCCACTTGTGCTACCGCCTCCACTCCTTCTCAGCTTTCCTCCTAAGTCCCAAATCCTAATTTGAGGTAACTCCTAAAAATTCCCAAATTTTGTTTTTAATTTGGTTATTTTATAAATAATTATGTTTATTTTAATGATTTTAGTTAGATTCATGTTAAATAATCGATTAAATTAGCGAATTACTCATGATTTATGAATTGAAAAATGAAGATTTTAACCTAATTGTCTTCTTGGTTGAAGATTTACTATTTTTTATTGCATTTGTGTTAAATAAATGGTTAATTTAGAGAGTTACTCAGCAATTAAAAATTTAGGTTTTGCCTTTCCCTTTCTTGATTGAGAATTTAGAGATTTACGCACTTCATTTTTAGAACTATTAAAGTTTATGTTATGTGTATTATTAATGTCGCCCCCTTGCTTTAAATCCTGGCTCCGCCCCTGCGTGGGGAGTGATCGGTTGCAATGATTTGCGCGGCAGTCAAGCCGAAATCACTTTCAAGTCAGTGATTCTCCACTACACAGTGTTTTCTTACCTTTCCACTGCCATTGATTTCCCCATATTTTTCCAACATCTATAACCCCTAATGTTTTCGCCATTGGTTAACATAGGCTGCTTGTTACATAAAAATAGGAGATTGTGTTGTATATTTGGTAATCCATGTGAATGAAAGGAAAAAAATATATATTTGATGGAACTGACAATGATTTCAGGTATAGCAATTGGTCACAAATTTGCAGCCACATAGGTCTTAGGATCCTCAATGGTGCATAGTTTACCCGGGCAATAAAAATGCCCTTTTCTCATAAATGGTTGCTAAGCCAGGGATTGATAGATAGCGAGTTACTGAGTTAGCTATGAGACTATGTAATCAGTTAGAAAGATTGGGGAAACAAAGTATAGCTGTTTTTATGATACAGCTTCAAGGAATTCTCCCAGAATGAAGAAAAGGGATTTTGATAAAGCTGTAACTTAGCTGTTTTAGGGAAAATTCAGAGTGGTAAGAGAGAGAGAAAACAAATGAGGATAAAATTCTTCTTATCATCCTTTCTTGCAGGTGCTATATATATAGCACTATTACATCGATAATCCTCTCCCTGGTATAACCAACTTTTTCCAGCTCATCATTCCTGTAACAACTTGGTAATTATCTTGCAGAAACTAAAACAAATAGAAAATAGAAATACTGGAAATAATTCCCCTGCATCAATACTCCCTCCTCAGAGCAGCCTTGTCCTCAAGGCCGAAACAAAGGGTATTTTGATTCAAACTCATTAGCCATTTTCCAGCTAGCTTGTTCTTCACTCAGCCCTTCCCATTGCACTAAGTACTGAATGGCAGCCTTGTTCTGCCGTTTAACAATGCGTCGTGCCAAAATTTTGTAAGGAGCCCTTTGGACTTCTGAAATACTGCCCTGCAACCATGCTGGAATATAAGGGAGATTGGGTAAGTCTCCTCTGAAAGCTTTAAGCTGTGACACATGGACAGTAGGGTGAACTTGAGCATAATCTGGCAAGTTCAATTTATAAGCCACTGACTCTACTCTGTCCATCACTTGGAAGGGACCAAAATACTTAGGTCCTAGCTTAGTATTAGACCTATGCTGCACACTGGATTACTTATATGCCTGTAATTTCAGCCAAACCCAATCGCCAATCTGAAAAACCCTATCAGATCTTCCTTTATCAGCCAATTGTTTCATCCTTTGTTGAGCTTTTAGTAAATTTTGCTGTAACTGCTTGATCATCTGTTCCCTTCTCTGCATTGTTCTATCTACAGCTGCATTGTTGGACTCTCCTGGTAAGTAGGGAAGATGTAGGGGTGGGGGCTGATTGTATAAAGCCTCATAAAGAGTAAGCTGAGAGGCGGTGTGGAAAGAAGTGTTGTACCACCATTCCACAAGTGCCAACCACTTAGTCCACTCATTAGGGGATTGAGCGCACATGCACCTCAGATAGTTTTCCAGACATCTATTAAGTACTTCAGTTTGTCCATCCGTCTGAGGATGGTAAGCTGAAGATAGTAGAAGGTTCACCCCCAAGACTGCGAAGGGAGACTGCCAAAATGTGCTAAGGAAGATAGTATCCCTATCACTTACTATGCTCTTTGGCAAACCATGTAACTTGTATATGTTATCCAAATAAGCCTGTGCCACTGTCTCAGCTGAATAGGGGTGAGCAAGGGCCACAAAATGAGCATATTTACTCAACCTATCAACAATCACCCAGATCACTTCTTTCCCTTGGGATTTCGGCAACCCTTCGTTAAAATCCATGGAAATATCTACCCAAACCTCCTCTGGTATAGGTAAAGGTTGCAGCAGCCCCGGCTGAGCACTGGTATCATACTTGCAGGCTTGGCAAACTGTACATTGTCTAACATAATGTTGAACATCTCTATTCATCCCCTTCCAATAAAAAATCTATTTGAGTCGCTTTAGAGTGGCGTCCCTGCCGGAGTGCCCCCCTACGGCAGAAGAATGAACCCATTGTAAAAGTTTAGCTCTCAATACAGCATCTGAACCAACAACCAACCTCCTTTTCCTCCTTAACTGGCCATCTGTGATTTGGTACTTCGGAAAACTATCAGCATTTTGTTGTTTCTGATGTATAATGCGTTGTAATGCCGGATCTATTGTCCAAGCCCCCTTTATGAGATCCAGCAAGTCTGACTGAATGGTAGAAATAGCCATCATCAAAAGCTCCGACCATGTTACCCTGGACAAGGCATCTACAACAACATTCTCAGCACCACCTTTTATAATGTATTTCATACTCAAACCCCATCAGTTTGGACAACCAGAATTGTAAAAGGGGGTCGAGACCTTCTGTTGAAGGAGATATTTGAGACTGTGCTGATCTGTCCTAATTATGAAAAGCCTGCCAAGTAGGTATTGCTCCCACTTTTGCACAGCAAAAGCTATAGCTAACAATTCCTTTTCATACACTGATAGTTTCTGCCATCTTGGCCCTAGCTTTTTGCTAATAAATGCAATAGGGTGCTTGTTTTGCTGCAAAACAGCACCAATACCCAGACTTGAGGCATCAGTTTCTATCTCAAATTGCTCTTCAAAGTTTGGAAGAGCAAGGACTGGTGCAATAGTTAGAGCCAACTTGAGGGGTTGGAAAGCTTCCTTAGTGTTTTCATTCCAAAGAAACCCATCTTTTTTGAGTAGATCAGTAAGAGGCCTACTAAGGGCTGCATATCCCTTAATGAACCTCCTGTAATATCCCGCTAAACCCAAAAAACTCCTAACATCCCTCTGGGACTTAGGTTAAGGCCATTGAGCAATGATTTCAATTTTCTTAGGGTCAGTTTCCACCCCTGCACCAGAGATATAATAACCAAGATACTCAACCCTAGATATACCAAAGGAGCACTTGCTGATCTTAGCAAAGAGGGTGTTCTTTCTCATGAGTTGTAATACTTTCTCCAGATGCACAATATGGTCCTCCAAGCTTGGACTATAAACCAGATATCATCAAAAAATACTAGCACAAATTTTCTCAAGTACTCACTGAACACAAAATTCATCAAACTTTGAAAAGTGACCGGGGTATTAGTCAACCCAAAGGGCATAACTAAAAATTCATAATGTCCTGAATGGGTCTTGAATGCAGTTTTGGACACATCATCTGGGTACATCCTTACCTGATGATAGCCAAATCTTAAGTCAATTTTGGAATATACCCTGGAACCAGCCAATTCATCCAATAACTCTTCAATAATAGGGATTGGAAATTTGTCCTTCACTGTACTCTTGTTGAGCTCCCTATAATCTACACATAGCCTCCAAGTGCCATCTTTCTTGCCAACTAGAACCACTGGAGAAGCAAAAGGGCTAAAGCTGACTTGAATGATTCCCTTGTCCTGCATTTCCTGAACCAACTGCTCAATGATGTCTTTGTGTTTCAGTGGGTATCTGTAAGGCCTAATATTAACAGGTGAAGCTCCTTCCTTAAGTGGAATCCTGTGATCAAATTGACCCCTAGAGGGGGGTAATGTAAGTGGCTCCTGGAACAAGTCTTGATAAGAATTTAATACATGCTGTATTTCTGGTGCAACAGGCTGTTTGGTGGAAAACTCAAGTGCAGTTAAGCTGGCTGTACTATCAGGTACTAACTGGAGCATACACAAGTGCCCTGCAGTATTCAAAGCCTTGGGAAGTTGTTCCTGTGCCATGAACTGTGCTTTTCCCACATTGATTCCCCTTAGCACATGAAGTCTGCCCAAGTATGAAAACTCCATCCTCAATTGCTTAAATCCCACTTAATTGTTCCTAATGTAGCCAACCATTGTACCCCAAGCACTAGGTCACAACTCCCCAGAGGCAGCAACCGCACATCAGATTCAAATTCAGTTCCATGCAGCAGCCATTTAAACCCTTTGCATATGTAAAGGCATTGTAATTGGTGGCCCCCAGCTATGGTAACTGACTGAGCAGCAACAGATTCCAGCCTGCATCCTAGCCTTTTGGCAAAAGTTTCATCCAAAAAATTATGAATACTTCCTGAGTCTACCAGGATGTGCAAAGTTCGCTTTCCTACGTGTTCATTGACTCGCATTGTATGGAAACTAGTACTGCCATTCATTGCATTCATGGAAATTTGTGGTATTATTTCTGCCTCGTCAAACTCCACCTTCCTGGTAAACTCCTCGGTGCTCATATCATCATCTTCTTCCCCCATGACTTCCACCAGGAATAATTGCTTTCCTTTAGTCTCACACTTATGTCCCCGATCAAACGGTTGGTCACAATAGTAGCATAGACCCTTAGCCATCTTTTCAGCCCGTACTGAGGCTGGTATAAATTTGGTGGGTTTTTGAAAATTTTGGTTGTTGCTAGGGGAGGTGTAACTGCCACTATTATTTTGTACAACTTTGGCAAAAGGAGCAGGTGTTGGTAATATGGGTTTGGAATGAGAGGGAAGTGATTTGAGAGGTCTATCAGGGGGCAATTTCAAAGCCTGAATAATTTCCTCCTGGTACCTAGCATAATCGATGGCAGCACTTAAGGTTTGTGGATTGAAAGCCCTCACAAGAGGTTTAACAGATGCAGTTAATCCTCCAATAAAACTCTCTAGGAAGTACGAATTCGGCATAGAGGGATTTCTTACCAGCAAGAGAACCTTAAGCTCCTCAAACTGGGCCAGATAATCTTCTATGGACCCAGTCTAATGCAATTTGTTAAAGTCCTCCACCACTTTGCTGCCTAAGTTATCTCTGAACCTTGCACATATATCCACTATGAATTCATCCCATGTCAAAAATTTTCTTCCCATGATGTAGCTTCCAAACCAAGTCTCAGCTGGTCCTGTCAAATGCAAGGCAGCTAAGTCAACCTTCTGGTCCTCCTTGATCCTACAGAGGCCAAAATATCTTGTACACTTCTTGATCCATCCCTTAGGGTCCTGGCCATCAAAACCAGGGAACTCCACTTTGGGATTGAATTGTATGTGATTCCTTGTTATCAGCTCTTGACCATTACCATTGTTGAGCCTATCCTCTGAACCCCGCAACTGAGCCATAATCTGATTCATCATTTGTTGATGTTGTTGATTAAATTGCTGTTGTTGTGCAGCATTCCTTTGATTCTGCTCGGCGATTTGTAGTTGGAGCCATTGTTTCTGCTCTTCCATGAGAGCTTTAATTGCCTCTTCCATGGCCGACATATTGCGAGTTGGCGCCAAATTAGTTGATTGTTTTGCAGCTTCCCAAGTCGATGCTCTGATACCAATGATACAGCTTCAAGGAATTCTCCCAGAATGAAGAAAAGGGATTTCGATAAAGCTGTAACTTAGCTATTTTAGGGAAAATTCAGAGTGGGTAAGAGAGAGAGAAAAGACAAATGAGGATAAAATTCTTCTTATCATCCTTTCTTGCAGGTGCTATATATATAGCACTATTACATTGATAATCCTCTCCCTGGTATAACCAACTTTTGCCAGCTCATCATTCCTGTAACAACTTGGTAATTATCTTGCAGAAACTAAAACAAATAGAAAATAGAAATACTGGAAATAATTCCCCTGCATCATTTTACTGATCGTAGCTGCTCTAAATACAAGCCTTGCACTTCAATTTACATCCCCAGCAACTGCTTGATGAAATGCCCAAGAAAGCCTCTTCCGTGAAGTTGGATAAGGAGCATTGTGGTGATGAGGAGAATCCTCACCTGATTGTAATCAGTTAGAAAGAGCCAGAAAACAAAGTAGCCTTTAAGCTCTCTTTGCTGATTGTATTTGCTCTAAATACAAGCCTTGTACTTGAATTTACATGCATGGGACTAACATAGCTACTTTCTCTGATCCTTCTATATCCACACAAAGAGCTCCTTCTCCACATCCGAGCCTCATCATATGCGCAACATACACATAATTGTTGGGATTTTCTCGAAATCCAACATAATTGATGGGAAAGAGCGAAATGGAAATGCCCATCAAGTGCTCCGTGAAATATCCCTGAGAGCTACTTTCGCAAAGTCACTCCAAAAGCATAGAGATTTTGAAGACAATCCCAGATCTGATCAGCTGTTAGCCTCTGTAATCAGCTCTTAGGCAAGACAATTAGAACTTGCCCTCAGCAATGTAGCTCTTGCTAAACTTCTGCATTGAATTATATTTGCTAGAATCGTCCCATGTATTTTTTGGAATAATTTTCTATTTTATTATTATCATGTGGGCATAAGCAGCATTATCGCTTGCTCGTGTCAATGAGATGATTAAAATTCCCCACCCACCCAAACAAAAAATTGTCTATTTCCAATTTATATGATGAAGAGGGTCCTGCTATTGAAGTCTGATGTCTTGTAGAACAACTTGAGCTAAGTTAACGGTGGATCGAACTGATTCTGCAGTTGAGTTTTACCTTCGATTTCTTTGTTCTAATTAAGTGGCACTCGGACAAGGGTCACTCTTGGATTATCCCAATGTATCTAGAAGGAGAGCAAGAAATTTATTAACTTGAGATAGCAGATAACCATATTCTACAGTTATGTACTTCTAACGAGATGGCATGGATTTAAGGTTATGACTCACATTTGGATTGCTTCATTCCTCATAAACTTATGCCAGCAGAGGAGATTATCATACAGGGTCATGTGGTTTATGCTTTGCATGAGTTCTGTTGATTTGTTGCCGTTCCATTTCATCCAGTTTGGACATTCGAGCTTAGAGTTCTATGTAGGAATTGGTCTTTCATTGGTAATTGTGAATGGTGACATTAGGCTTTTATCATTTTATGATGGTTGCTATCACATTGGTCATTGCTGCTTTCGGCTGTAGCAGCTTTCATGTAATCAATCAAGATTGTTCTGTTGGTATAATTTGTGGAAAATTTGAAACCCTTTTCTTCATGTGAGAGAAAGGTCATTGATGCTTGAAACTACTAATGCTTATTTTTGTTGAACTGTTGATTTGAGCACCCTCACTCAGAAAACTCTGCAAATGGGTAACTCCAAATCCTAGCCTAGAACAGACAGAGAAGGAGAAGAGAAAGAGAAGCAAAACAGCATCTCTTGCCGCCGTGGAACCGCTAAGAAGGTAACAAAGAGAATTGGACCGGAGGCATAATGGAGGTCTAGGTGACAAAATCAAGGCTGTGTCATCCTTGTTTTTCACTTTAATTTTCAAGTTCGTCATGGTGCATTCTTGTGTTGGACTCATCCATCAGCACCAGTGAACCCACTTGATTAGTTTATTATAGGAATATGCCTAGCCTGTTTTGAGTTCAACACATGGGCAACTTCAAAAAAAATGCCTGAAAGTAGATAATATATTCCAAATGAGACCGAAAATGGCTAGGATGCTATTTGAGACTGTAAATAGCTATGATACTATCATCAGATGCTCTGAGATACATGTGGGACACTCCTTAGTCTGGGAACACAGTTCATACTTGCATTGCTATGAGAGCATGCAATTAAAAATCAATGTTTTTGAACATTTGAAGTGCATATTAACCTGTATCATTTCATTTCAAAATGTAACACTATAAAATTGCATTTTGGCATGCGGAAGAGTATATCATTTCTCTATCAATGCTGCAAAACTTAATGCAAAAACTACTCACAAAAAAACACTGAGCTAAACAAAAGATTGTCCTCTTCTAGAAACCTACGTGTTATTCCTCATCAATCAAGAAACCAGAAGAAAAGATGAAAAAGTCTTATGGTCTGCAAGTGCAACAACTCAACCTGAAAGAATACACTGCCTGAAGTGAAGCCAGTAGATTTGGATTCCAGCATTGACAGTCCCATTGGTATCTCCATTTGTTCTTTCTAATGAACTTTATCCATAGGAAAGATGCTCTTATACATGATACATCACATTCTAGTCATCCTTTAGGACCTGTGCACATTTTCAGATCAGAATCCATCATGATCCATAAGAAAGTTTGAAATCATATCAGAGTTATTGAAAAGGAAGTTATAAAGAGTCTGCTAATTTTACCTTCTCTTCGTCAGTAGAATCAACTTCAGCATTCGGCGATCCTTCAGACTGGTCGTTTGCCGAAGCTTCAGCTTCACTGGAACTTGATGAGCCTTCCTTAGTGAAGATGTAGATGTGATTCCCATCCTTGAGGCCGTAATCATATAAGCACTTGGCATCCAGCAGCTCATGATGCTTTGGACTCAGAGACACCCCCAGTACATGAGGAGGAATCCCTGCAAGGAGCATTTGCACACGAAACTGATCAAGAACTACTCAGCTTATGTCAATACCACATTATCAAGAACTGCTTAGCAACAGATTAACTCCCAGATTAGGTAGAACTGGTCAGCATTAGAGTTAAACCAGGTTCATCTGGAGCTGCTTAGTATTAGATTAACGCCTAGCTTACCAAAACTTGGTTAAAATATAAAATCAGTGGCATTTTCACAAGAATGTTATAATCGATCAGAAAACCCTTGGAATCACATTACCAAGTTATTCTCAAAGATTGCTTAGTATTATTATAACAAGCACTGAGTCAAATTGCACCCAGAAAATGAATTGCTCAGTATATTCAATTTCGATTATGACCCAGATGGAGAACATCAAGAAGCACTTCTTGGAACACAAAATTACAGAAAGGAAAACAAAGAAACTGACCAAGTCTCTGATGGAGTTTCTCTTTAATATTAGATTTACATCTGGATTAATTGAACTTGGTTAAAGCATAAAGTCAGTAACATTTTCACAATAAACTTATAATCAAGAACCCCTTGTTATTACATTGACCACCCTGATTCTCAAGAATTATATTGCTTAGTATTGTATTGACGATTAGATTATCAAGAACTGCTGGTTAACATTAGATTTCAACACGCAGTGTCAGATTAGCACCCTGAAATGAATTGGTGAGTATATTCAATTCCTATTATGACCCAGATAGAGAGCATCAAGAAGCAGTTGTTGAAACACAAATTACAGAAACATAAAGAAACTGACCAAGTCTTCTCTCAATTCTCTGTTTAAGCTGAAGAACAGATTCAGTGAGGTCGGCTTGTTGCATTGTAGGGGTTTTCGAGCAGGGGGCTACCATAAGGAGCTGGACTGCGCGGGTGGCGCCACCTTGGTTGGGAGAGGGGTTGACGATGGCAAGTTGAATGGTGGAGTAGGCGCGGATGGAGTAGAACTCGACGTTGCGAGTGTCGTCAAGGAAACTGCCTCGGAAGCTCAGAATCTGGTGAGTGGGGGATATGTTTGTGTAGTCGTGGATGTTTTCCTTTAGCTGCAATATTGTGTCAGAGGAGTCTATTTCCATGGTGAATAATGACCCATCTTCCTCCTCCACTAACACAATCATCTTGATCTTCTTCTTCCTCTCTCTCTCTCTCTCTCTCTCTCTCTCTCTTGTTGGGGGAGTGGGAGTTCTGTTTGGGTGACAGAACGGGTTGTTGGAGACGGGTATTTATAACTGAACCGTTAATTATTCGCGCGCACTATTCAGGATTCAGAGAGCATTTACCAGAACAAAAGTGAAATATGTTAAATTATATGATTTCTTGATTTTGCAATTACCAATTTCTGTTTTTCGGGAAAGTGAAATATAAAATCCAAAAGATGATTTTGCAATTGTAACTGGAAATGGTTGGAAACTTATATAAATAAAGTTGCATAGATGTATGAATTTTCTCATGCTAAAAATGTCCTTGATATTGATTTTACAAGTGACAAATAAAAAAGGAAAAATATAAAATGCACTGTTAATTTACAAGTAAAAGCATAGTTGTTAATATATGATACCCTTGAACTTTTAGCCTATGGAGGAAAATAATGTTGACCTTAAAAGTTAAAGCAAATACCCCTCGACTTAATTAAACATTTGCTTTTTTAATTATTTAGTCGAGGACATGGCTTGTTAAACATAAAATTGATTACATGCCTTATTTCTCTTTTTTCTAAACTAATGGCACGGCTTAGTCACCAATATAATGTTAAAATGCTTAAAAAATATCTTAAACACATACATAGTAAAGCCGATGTGGGAAGAAATACTTTTAAAGTGTTGGAAATCTAGAAAAATTAATCGGCACTTAATTAATAATGTAGAAGAATTTAGAATTTTGTATCAAATTTTTAGAACTAATGTGCAATTGAATTCCAATTAACCCTAGTCAGATAAACAAGTATGAAATAATTAAGTCTAAATTTAACTTCATTTTTAGGTTGACAAGTTTATGGAAAATATAATAACAAATTCAAATATATTTTAATCATATATTAATTTAACTTGAACTTAAGCCGTGCTAACAACTTGAAGTCAATTGAAATTAATGTGATATGCAGCGAAGACAATATATTGACTCAAAATTTAACAATGTCACGTTATCTGCATCAAAGGTAATTTATTTTGATAAATTTCGTATGGCTATGTTTGATCTAATTAACTCTATATAACGTATTGATTGTAGCTTGAAAAGATTCAAAATTAAGGGCATGTTCTTTTCGTAGGTAAATTGGGGTGGGTAACAAGGTAAAATAGGTTCAGGTAAGTGGAAGTAGGTTGAGGTGGGTTGAAGTAAGTTGAAGTGGGTAGAATTTTTTTTATGTGATAAATTGAACTTTGTTAAAATAGTGAAAGTTGGTTGAAATGGGTTAAAGTAGGTTAAAGTAGGTTGAAGTTGGTATTTTAGAATCGATCCATGAAAAAAACAGGGCCTAAGTAAGATTTAAGTTTGATTAATTTGAAGTTAGGTTATGTTGTATATAATCTATTGAGTCATGTTATCTTTTTATAGGCCACATCATTACTTTAAAAGCCATGTCATCAATAATTGTAAAGAAATAAAAATGTTTTGTTTATCCCAGAGCATTTGCTTAAAATTTTAAATTCCAGGACATTTACCACCCTTGATTAACAGTTCAAGGGTGTATTATTTTAAGCAGTAACAGTATATTATTATATGAGGTTTTCAGCAGCTACAAGATCGGCTCATATAATCACCTTATTGTCAACGGGACTAAGCTCTAGAGAGTATTCTCTGTATCAATTATTGGTAACCAATAAACTCCATGACTCAATTTTTGATCATTTCTGTATCATCATATAAATGATATAACAGACTCTTTAACATGATACTTGGTAGCTGATCGTGATACTTACTGATTCGACAATTCAGGCTATGATACTTGGTAGCTACAAGAGTCTTTCAGTTTTGTGCTGAGAATAGTAGAGCTTTTATTATTAAATTGTCTATGATTCCATACATTGGTGATTGCTGTTTTCTGAATTAGCACCATCAGTACAGTACTACAGTCAAAATTGTTTTATTGGCTTTTTTTTGGAAAGTTTCAAATTTTTTTCTTGTTGTAAGGAAGTATTAAGAAGGACAGAGTGAAGAACATGATCGGAGGATTCCGCAAGCAGAATCAAGGGTATGTTCGGTTTCCGGCCATGTCTGTTACAGTGCATTGTTTCAATTTATGCTACTTTACACATTCTACACCCCACATTCGACTCTTAGACTAGCTATGAGCCAAGGCATTTGACACTTCAAAAGGTTGAAAATTGACATCAATTTTTTGAGCATAAAAAATGGCATATTAAGCTGTATTATGTTGTCACTGCAACACTATGGCATTGCATTGTGATCTGACAAATGATGTGTAATTTCTCTACCTTGTGCAAAAATCTAAGCCAAAACTAGGCACAAACAAAAACAAAGCTGAAACAGCTGTGTTCTTCTAAAAGCCTTATAATTCCTTACTGCTCTCAAAGCCAAACGAAAGACAAAAGAAGGCATTATGGTACGCAACAATAGTGGATCCTGCAACAAAGTCTATGTGCACTGCCGAATGTCAATAGGTGTTGTATCACTCAGTGACAGTCCCATCAAAAATCTCTATCTCATCATCGTCACAAACGTCATTCTCTAGGACCTTTGCCCGTTGTGGAAGAAGTAATACCCATCTCATGGAAGCTCAATTTCCTTGCAGCACCTGAAGGCTTTCCCTTAGCACCTTCAATACTGATTTCAGGAGGAGGACATACTGTGATTCAAAATGAAAGATGGAATCAACATGCATCATACATCATACATCTTTGGTCCGTGCATTTTTAACTGAGTCCCATAACACTGGCAGTCAGCCACTTAAGCGGGGGATAAATATTTTCCTGCCATTATCTTTTAATGTCTAAAACTAAATGCAATGGACTCTCTTTGATAAAAGATTTCTGTGTTACTAGTTCAAATAATACCCATCTTATGGAAGCTCAATTTCCTTGCAGCACCTGAAGGCTTTCCCTTAGCACCTTCAATACAGATTTCAGGAGGAGGACACACTGTGATTCAAAGTGAAAGATGGAATCAACATGCATCATACATCATACATCTTTGGTCCGTGCATTTTTAACTGAGTCCCATAACACTGGCAGTCAGCCACTTAAGCGGGAGATAAATATTTTCTTGCCATTATCTTTTAATGTCTAAAACTAAATGCAATGGACTCTCTTTGATCAAAGATTTCTGTGTTACTAGGTCACATAATTCCCTTGAATTTGGCAAAGCACTACTCCTATTCTTAGACAATTAAGACAGCTTACTGCAGACTAAGCTTTCAAATCGATCAATTTATGTATTTTGCATATTAATTTTGTTGCAATATTAATAAATGAAAAAATAAAATGAGCAGCATATCTGTAGTGTACGTTTAATTATGTATCAAACTAGCCTGTTTTACGCCCTCGACAAAAAAGGCATCGAAGAGGAGAGTAAACCTTCTAACATGTAAACACATATCTGAACCTAATTTCATAGCTTTCATAATACTCAGTCTGACATTACATATTATTCCAGGCTAATTTGATTCAAATGCTGAAGTTCAGTCGGCATTGTATTTCAGCTTTAAACCCTGATTTTAGTTTTTTTTCAGGCAAGCTTTCATTCTGGTCAGCGATGAACAGTTGAATGCAGGATGTATTGCAGATGTAACAAGACTGAAAATCTCCATCATCTTCAAGGATTTTGCCATTGAAGACGAACTTTTGAAGAGAAATGAGTACATTTTGGTTTTTCCAAATCCTTCCCTTGATCTCCATAACTTTGTCAAAGTAGCCTATTTTTGTAGTGAATGAACTCCCCCTTTGCATCTCAAATTTCACATCAATGGTGACTTTCGCAATGTTGCCTCCTTTTTCTTTATCCTCAATTCAATAGTGAAGAGAAGAAGATTACAGAGTCTGCAGTCTGAATAGCTATCCTGGGTGTGGAAAGGCCGAGTATTTATCATCTAAACCATTAGTATGTATGAAAATGAGTTGTTTCCCATGGTTACATCCTAAGGATTTCGACAAGATTTAAACCTAAAACTATTGTCCTTGGAGATGGATGATTGACAATAAATACCGTAATATGATTTTTCTCCATTATAATCAGACAAGATTTAATGTTTATAAGGTTGAATTAAAGAATAAATAAGAAATAATCAGAAAAGATTATATATTTATAGGATTGCAGAAAATAACACAACCCTAACTACCTACATAACAATTAGCACTATCCACTAGCTATAACCACTGCAACCATCTATCACCGTTGGCACCATCATGAATTTGTTTGCAAGGGGACTCTAAGTTTATGAGAAAAAATTGTGATAATAAGGATACATCTGCAAATAGTACCAGTTATCATGGGCCTGTTGAAAAAAAAAAATATATGACCTTCTGAAAACCAGGAGAATATATGCAGGCTTTGCAAAGCACCTGCTGAAACCATTGACCTTCTGACAGTGTACTGCAAGCTAAATATCAGGAAATCATCTCGGTCTAGGTGGTTGCATGTTCGTATCTAATTTTGCTTACCTCAAAGCATGTAGGACATTTTGAGCATTGGCTCAGAGGGGAAGAATTTGGGAAAGATACGGATTTTTATTTGATCAGAAAGCAAATAGACTAATCGTCTTCAGAAGCAGAAATCATGGGTTGCCCTTGCCCATCACTGCCTGACAAACCCTTAGCAATTTGCGCACACCAGGACTAACTAAGAGTACAACAGTCGGGTATCTTTGCCTTGATTTTTGCAGCTGTTGCTGTTGACTGTTTTTTATAACATTCTCTAATTATGAAAAAAGGGGTATTGGAGAAATTAGGTCGGGAGAGGGTACCTAGCCAAGTCCAGGGAAGAGGATAACAGCGTTATTGTCCACTTTTTCATGGCAGGTGCCCCCCCCCCCCAAAATGGCTCATTTTCCTTTTTCCACCATCGAAACGATCCTGTTGTTGGACTGTTGGAGTCTGTTTGGACATTTTCTTAAGCTACTTAAGCTGAATTCAGGATGAATAGAATAAATTCTGCGCTTGATTTCCCCAGTCTGGGCAGCGTATGTCGCAATCATACTGCAACAAATGTCAGCTAGGCCCTACTGTGAATGGAACATGAAATTGAAAATCAATCATTTTTACCATTTCATTTCACTGTAATACTGTGACATTATATTTTGGTATGTGAACAGTTATCCATTTCTCTATCATTCTATCATGTGCAAAGATCTAAGCCCAAACTAGGCACATAGCTAAAGAAACAGTTGCCTTCTAAAAGTGTATATGGTCCTTATTGATCTATAATCAACAGAAAAAAAAAAAACGTAAATAAAGCCTTTGACATGCGACAAGTGCAAGAGCAGTGCCTTTATCCAGAAACGGTCGCCTAACTGAAAATTACCATCTCATCATCCTCAACAACGTTGTTCCACAGGAATGACTTGTTCTCATTTCATCAGCATCGCCTTGTGTATGAGGAAATATTCAAGTTGAAGCTCAAATTTTACCATCTCTTGTAGATTCTCTAGCTTATCTCTCAGCACCTTTTAATGTTTTCAGAAACAGAACTTCAAGATCCACATGTGTAAATGAAACTGTGCTGATTGACAGACTCAAGAGAAGAGTGCCAATTTTAGCAGTAGACTGTCATTAGGATTAACATCCATAATTAGCCACGTCTCACACCAGGTCAATACCCGAATCTTGTCAATACCCGAATCTTGAGTTTGCTGGAATCTGATGAGGCTGATGCTGAATGGGTCTGGAGTGGCTTAAGAAATACATAGACGCAGACCCATCTTTAAGCCCATAATCACGTAAACACTTGGCATCCAGCATCTCATGTCATGCATTCAAATATGCCCCAACCTCTCTGAAGGGGCCCCCCCCCCCCGAAACAAATATTAACACAAGAAAGCGATCAAGAACTGCTCAGTGTTAGATTACTACCTGGATTAGCAAGTGCAGCTCCCAGATTGTCAACAACCTCTTAGCATTACGTTATTGAGCAGTTTTTCTGGAAACAGATGATGAATGTCTCCCTAGTACTGACTGTTAACAACAGGTCCAAACATCACATTAATAGCATTTTCACGAGAATGCTATCAAGAACCACTTAATGTTACATTACCCTGATTCTCAAGAATCACTTAGCATTGCATGAACACGAGATTTACCAAGAACTGCTTCGTATGTCATATTGATGCTTAGATTATCAAGACTTGCACTGTGTCAGAAGCATGTTCACAAGGAAACAATCAAGAAATGCTTAATATTAGACTACCACTCAGATCATCAAGATTTTTTACTGCTAGATTAACTTCCAGATTATCATCACCTGCTTAGCATTAGGTTACTGATCAATTCCCCTGGGACCAGATTATGAGTAGCTGCTTTGTACTACGCTAATACCCAGATTGTAAAAAACTGTTCAAAATATAAAATTAGAGACATTTTCATAAGTAAAGGTATCAGGAACCCCTCAATGCTACATTAAGACCAGTAGTACCCAGAATAACAAGGAAGGCTTGAAACATAACACTACAGAACCACCAGACAGAGAAACTGACCAAGTTCGTCTTAGAGTTTTAACTTCAGGTGGACAACAGAGTCACTGAGGTTCATGTCCTTAAGGATTGGGAAAGATGAATCGTGGAATCTGACTTGAATAAAAAGCAGGGCGGTACTGAACGATTAAACGCGGCCATTGTTATCAAGAACCCTTCCTCGGTAGATCTGAACTTCATAATATCTGCCCGACTGTGCCAAAGGAGTTGATTTCCATGACTAATGTCTTCCCATCTTCAGTCTCCAATATCACAAACATTTCAGAAGAATGATTGATGCAATGAATGAAGGATTGATTTAGTGTTGAATTTGAAGCTGAATCCTCTTCTTGTTTCTTTATTTCTTGTTTGGTTTTTCTCTCTGGTTGGGCCGTTGGGGGATGTCAGAGGTTCTGTTTGTACCATACTTAAAATTGTTAATTGTTCACGGGCTTTTTAGTATTTCTTGTTTGGCTAACCAAACATTTTTATTTTTTTTTGTGGGTGGAAAGGACTCCAGCCCTGCTCATATAATCTTTGTTATTATTGTGTTTTCTTTCCTTTTTTTGGCTTTGGCTCCATTCCATTAGAATTGAGTCAACTGGCAGACCTTAATTTTTATAATTTTAGTGAAGTTTTTAAAATGGAGTGGAGCCTTACATTTATCACAGTGACAGAGTGAGCACAGTAGAAGGCGAAGGCAGCAATGGTAGCTTGCAGGCGTTATCGTCAGACAATGTAGTGGGTGACGGAAGGCTACGGTAAGCTAGCAATCCGATAGGTAGCTTGAGCTAGGACTCTATCACTCTTGTCCTTGTCTATTATGAGTTCCAGTCTGTCTATCGTTGTCACACCCGTCTCTGTCTTTGTTTGCGGTAGCCTGTCGCTAGCTCGGATTTAATTGTAGATGTACCACTATGATTTAAGTCAAGTTCTGAAATAAAGTCACACCCAAATTACTCAGTTGTAGATGTATCGCTATGATTTAAGTCAAGTTCTGAAATAAAGTCAAATTTCACATTTACTATAAGTTAATTATGGAGATTAAAATTACTCACTCATTAATATGTCAGAATTTCATTTATTTCAAAACCTGACTATAAATAATACAGACAAACCTTTTCATGCTATACCCCAAAGGAAGCTGAAAATAGCTAAGATGCATTGGACACTCAAAATCATGTGTAGGCAACATCAAGTGCGATTACAATTATAGTGAATATCAACTAGGCCCTACTTTGAGCATCAAATTGAAAATCAATCACCTAGAATACCAGAACTGCATATTAGACTGTATCATATTAGACTGTATCATATCACTGCAACATTGCAACATCGCATTCTGTTCTATGAAATATTTGATGATTTATTTACCAAGTGCAGAAATCTAAGCCAAAACTAGGCATAAGCAAATACAGAGTAAAAAATCACGGTGTCCTAAAAGCCTCATACTATGCTTATGCTCTCTGTGAACCCCGTAACTGTAAGAACTTGTGATGTGCTGAAGCCATTAGGTGTTCCATGCAGAAGTGAGCTTCCCACTGACTAGCACAAGCCCCATCACCCTGAAGAACACCATTATGTAGGAAAGACTTATTCTCATTTATCAAAGTCTGGTTGTTGACAAAGAAATACTCATTTGGTGGGAGCTCAAATCTCCTGTCTTTTGCAGCTTCAGTAGCTTATTGCGTGGCACCTTTACATGTTTTCAGTACAGAGCTTGTCATAATCCGCGGAAAAGGATAAAATCATTTCAGATTGACAGAAAAAATTTCTACAAAAAGAGTTTGTCAATTTTACCTGTACTTTATTAGCAGTGTTAACTTCCACTGGCTGCCAATGTTTACAGCGTGTAAACACCCAAATCTTCAGGTTCCTGGAAACTGCTAATGGGTCGGGTGGTGGCTTAATAAGGACCTCGAGCTCAGACCCATCTGTGAGGCCATAGTCATGCAAGCACTTGGCATCCTGCAGCTCATGTCATTGACATTGATACACCCCGAGCCTATCAGGAGGATACTCTGCAAGAAACATTTTCGCAACAAAGTGATCAAGAAGTGCTTAGCATTAGATTAATACCCGGATAACCAAGAAGTGCTTGTACCACACTCAATTCTCATGTCAGTGTCGGTAATCTAAGCAATGCTCGTTCATGAAGCTTGAAGCAAAACCTACTTCATCTTTATCTGTGGGACAAATATGACTAACTAAATTCAACATAGGTCAAGTTCTAGCAATAGCACATCGGTTATCAAAGAAAGCACCATAACCCAGCCCACAATAGATACTTTTTTGTTTTTTGCCTTTTTTTGGGCCGGGGGGGGGGGGGGGGGGAAATGGGCCAACTACAAGTAAAACGCAGTTCGATTTAGAATCATAGACCAATTGAGCAACTAAACATCAAAAGATTCAGTTGAATTCCTATTTTCGGCCTGAAAGATGAATGAAAAGAACTATCCTATTTTGCAAGTAAGGTAATGTAATCACCATTGATACCCAGCTTAGACAACCACACATCGACAATTCCTTACTACAACCATCCAATACACCAAGAAAAACTCTAATAACATGGGTATAAGCTTCAGTTATCATAAGAAACACAACAATTCTACCATTTTTTTTTATTTGGTGGTGCCCAGTGAAAAATATGTTGTATAAGCAAAACCCATGAAATATTCGAGCAAATTAAACCAAACTTATGATAACAGGACCATCAATCCTTTGAATGGTATAGTTTACTCCCCAGATAATCAAGAACCAGTCAAAACATAAATTCAGAAACATCTTCACAAGAAAGCTAGGAAGAACCGGTTACTGTTACATTTAGACCCTCGTTCTCAAGATTTCCTTGACAGCCCATAACACCTTATTTTCAAGAATTGCCTAGTTTTACATTTGTCGTTGTTAGGAAATTAGAGCAAACTAATTGCGGAAGCAATAGGATGAAACAGATATTCAGAAACTTAAAGAAAGATAACAAGAACAAAACAACGACACACAAGTGTAATCACAAATTACAAAGATTGAATTTTTATAGATTTAATTGATTTGAATAGGATACAATCTTTATGGATACAAAATTCTCTGATTCTTTCTCTTTCAAGGATGGATTTTCCAACCTTGAATAAAGAGGGGTAGGGATCTATTTATAGGAAAATCTCCCCCTTGAAAGTCCTTGACTTGGGTTTTGGGCTTTGACCTAGGTTTTGGACCTTTCAATCAGGCTTTACCCTAGACTATTTTGACTTTCGTTTGTTCGACTTCGACTTTGACTTTGACTTGGGAGTCTCCCGAGCTTGAGCAGAGTATTGAATTGGAAGTCGCCTCGAGCTTTAACCGGATGTTGACTTGAGAGCCATTTTTTATGTTTGACTTGTGAGTCAATGCTGACTTTGACCTTTTGACTTTGACTTTGACTTTGACCGCGTCATCACTTGAACGTCGTTCAGGCTTTAGGTCATGGCTTGACTTGGTAGTCGTCTTGAGTCTCGGTTTGGGTTTTGACTCGAATTTTAACTGAACCCGGACTTGGTAGTCATCTAGACTTCATTTTGGGCTTGATTTGCAAGTCTTTGGGCTTGATTAAATTAATTAAAAGGGTTGGCCCAATTAATTAATTAAATTTAATTTTGGTATAGCACGAACAAATTTTTAGTGCCTACAACAAGATTTACGAGGAAACCCAATGCGGAAAAAAATCACGGACGGCGACAAGCACAATCAATCCACTATATGAGTAGGGAGAATACAAAACGATCACGATCACAACAAGTGATTTGATCCAACAGTAGAATTACAACTTCTCTTGTAATCTCTCTCACAATTCTCTACCTCTCAATGTGTTTAGGGATTCAGGGATGATTCTAAAGTGATTTTAGATTCTAGGCATGGCCCCTTTATATAGGGTCTAGAAGTCCAAGGATTTACCCTTATAGGAGAACCCTAGCCGCTAGGAGAAACTGCGCTTCAAGACAAACCCTAGCTGCCTTTGATTTTGGGCCACGAAACCCAACAACTCAACAATCTCCACCTTGGACCGAAATCTCCAATCACCAACTCTGTAACACCGTCATAGCACCCCGAAGGGTGATGCCCCCCCCCCAAAGGGGCAATGCCCCGAAGGGCGCTTAGATACTGTGAATACCAACTAAGTCCAAGCAATGCTCGAACTTAGCTATAGGTAGAGGCTTGGTTAACATATCTGCAGGATTTTCCGAAGTATGAACCTTCCTTACCACTATTTCCCCTGCAGCAACTGTATCTCTGACATAGTGGTACTTGACACTGATGTGCTTGGTCTTCGAATGGTAGACATCATTCTTAGTCAGGTGGATAGCACTCTGACTATCAGAAAACACCACAGTGGCAGCTTGTGGAACTCCAAGCTCAGTAACGATGCCCCTCAACCAAGTAGCTTCCTTTACTCCTTCAGTAGTACCAACATACTCAGCCTCTGTAGTAGATAGAGCTGCAATTGACTGAAGCGATACTTTCCAAGAGATAGCACCTGCACACATAGTGAAGATATACCCAGATATGGACCTTCTCCTGTCAAGGTCATCAGCATAGTCAGAATCAACAAAACCTGTAACATTATATGTAGCAGCTTTGTTCCTATCAAATACCAACCCCCATTTAACAGTACCCTTCACATAGCGAAAGATCCACTTCATAGTTTCCTAATGATCCTTTCCAGGATTATGCATATACCTACTTACCACACTCATAGCATGTGACAAGTTTGGCCTAGTGCATACCATGGCATACATCAAACTACCAATAGCACTAGAATAAGGGACATTAGACATTCTATCTATGTCCTCCTCAGATTGTGGACAACACTCAGCAGACAATCTGAAATGTGCAGCAAGGGGTGTGGAAACTGTCTTATAGTTATCCATACTAAATTCGCCTAGTACTTTTTCAAGGTAGTGTCCTTGAGATAAGTACAGCTTACCAGCCTTTCGATCCCTCTGAATCTCCATGCCTAAAATCTTCTTTGCTGCACCCAGGTCCTTCATCTCAAACTCCTCACTGAGTTGAGATTTCAACTTGCTAATCAAGGATTTATCCTTAGAGGCAATCAGCCTATCGTCAACATACAATAGCAAATAAATAAAAGAACCATCAGAATATTGTCTAAGCAATTATCATATCAACTGTGTGTGTATCCTTGTGCAATCATGAAGGTATCAAACATTTTGTACCACTGCCTAGGAGCCCGCTTAAGTCCGTACAAAGACTTTTTCAATCTACATACCAGTTGTTCCTTCCCAGGAACTACAAAACCTTCGGGTTGCCTCACGTAGATCTCCTGCTCCAACTCCCCATGAAGGAATGCAGTCTTCATATCAAGCTGTTCCAACTCCAGATCAAACAATGCAACAAGTGCAAGAAGCACTCTAATGGAGGTATGTCTAACAACAGGTGAAAATACCTCATTATAGTCAATACCTTCTTTCTGATTGCAACCACGAGCAACCAAGCACGCTTTCCACCTTGCATCTTCAACTCCAGGAATACCTTTCTTGTTCTTGTAGATTCATTTGGCAGTTAAGGTTCTCCGGCCTTTAGGTAGCTCACATAATTCTCAAGTCTGATTCTTTTGCAAACTCTTCATTTCCTCTTGCATAGCTAGAATCCAATTAGATGAATTTGGGTAGGAGATTGCTTCAGTATAGGTAGAAGGTTCCACACGTTCAAGCACCTCCTCTGCAGCTGAAAGTGCATATGCTATCAGTCCCTCATCGTCATTGTAGCGAGCAGGTCTCCTAATCTCCCTTCGAGGACGATCACAAGTTATAGAGTGAACAACCTCCACCTGAGGCTGATTAGAACTGATAGTGCCAGGTTCAGTGCCCTGGGCCTCCACCTTGAACTGCAACGGTCTCCACTTCTATCTCCATACTGGTATCCTCCTGATCACCTGTACCAGTACAAGAAACAACAGAATCCTTCCCAGAAAATAATATAGCAGTCTCATTGAAAGTGACATTCCTACTCTGAATGACTTTCTTAGACTCAGGACACCACATGCGGTATCCTTTAGACTCAGATGCATATCCAAGAAACATACATTCGACAGCCCTAGGGGCTAATGTTAAGATCGTGAGTATTCTACCACAAGAGGGGAGGTGAATTGTGGTGTCTGATTTTCACGTTGTAAACAACAAACACCCTTGTGACTTGTTTGCAGAGGGTGTTCTCAACTATTGCAAATGCGAAAATCACCAAGATAAATGCGGAAAATAAAGCACACATAATTTTTACGTGGAAAACACCTCTAGCCCAACTGAGGTGTGAAAAAC
>JACYFF010031957.1:106286679-106330159 GCA_017589665.1 Selenicereus undatus | reverse complement strand
GTGCTTCTTACTAAGCAGATGTAAGGTACAATGCGAATCCTATTATGTCAATATATTGAAAGCTCAGTTTAAACACAACTTGTGTCGGTTTTCTTTTCTCAAGTGTAGCTCGAAAAATTCTTCTCACTAGAAAAACCACTTTTGAAAATTTTCTTTTTTGTGTATGTTGTGTGTTTCTAGTTTTTCTCTTACTTTCTTTTCTTGCTCCTTGTGGGAGTGAAAGAATTGAGATTTTATACACAAAATCCAACGGTCAAGACCAAAAGAATCAGCTAAGTATGGAAAACGATTTTCAAGAAAAAATACTCCCCAACGGCTAGTGACAAGTTTTTCCCAAAGTATAAGGGATTTTTTATCTGAAGAGATAACCCTTATCTTCCCATAGCCGTGAAGAGGATTCAAAAAAGCAACCAGAAATCTTCATCTTTTGAAACTTTATTATATCCGAAAATATGGGCAAAAGGAATCTTTTAGTTTTGGCAAATCTCCCAAAACCTATTTTCGCAAATCTCCCATAATATTTTCAAGAAATATCCTTTCCAGAAAAATAGCAATCTTGGAGTTTAAATAAAGTATTCTGGAGATCTTGGCCAACCGAAATGAATTTTCAAAGATAACCGGGTATGGCCACTTCAGTTCAGAAACACCCTAGGCACCCTATTTGCAGGATTGTTCGCAAGTGGTGTTCTGAAGCACTTAGCGCAAATACCGATTCAAGAGGTGTTTAAAAAGCGTTTTCAATATTGGCATATTAACAAGAGTCTAAATAAATAAAACCTATATACCCAAGACTTCTTGTTTTGAACCAGTCATCTTGTCTAAGATTTGTAGAGCTGCTGTGAACATCAAGGTCACCTTGTTTGCTGGGGTTGTTCTTTGCATTGCTAGAGTTCAAGAACATGCCTTACAATCAACTGTCGAGATGGCGTTCTTGACTTAATATAGAATCACCAAGTAAAACCTGTTTTAAGGACTTGTTTTCACATGTAGCAAACCAGTTAATACAATAAAGATTATAAACACCAGTTAGGCCTGTTTGGAGATCGTGTTTGGAGCAACATTACTTGGAAAAATTTTTACACTTGGATTTGTTATCATCAAAACTTAAATATAATAACTCAACAGCTAACTTCCTATTATTCACACGGGCATACACAGGACATCCAAATATTCTTAAACTAGAATAATCAACAGGATTACCTGACCATACTTCTTCTGAAATCTGAAAATCAATGGAGGTGTGTGATGAACGATTCACCAAGTAGCAAGTTGTAGAAATAGCCTTTGCTCAAAAAGTTTTGCGCTCCCAAAGCCCGGCATTTGAAAGCATACATCGAGCTTTCTCTAGTAGAGTCCTATTGATTCGTTCTGCAACCCCATTTTGCTGTGGTTTACCAACCAAAGTCTTGTGTCTAACTATGACATTCATCATGCAGAACTCTTCAAACTCTGACTCAACGAACTCAACACTATTGTCAGTCCTAAGTTTCTTTATCTTTATCACAGTCTGGTTCTCAACCAGAGCCTTGAACTTCTTGAACATGGAGAATGTCTCATTTTTCTGTCTCAAGAAGTAAACCCAAACTTTGCGTGAGAAATTATCAACAAAAGTTAACATGTAGCGCTTGTCTCCAAGAGAAGGAACCTTCGAAGGACCCCACAGATAAGAATGAATGTAGTCAAGGATCCCCTGAGTACGATGCTTCGCTTTAAAGAAACTCACCCTCTTCTGTTTCCCAAAAACACAGTGATCACAAAAATCAAGCTTACCCGTACCAGCGCTGCCCAGACAACATTTCTTACTTAGAATGGTCCCCCCTTTCTCACTCATATGGTTCAATCTCATGTGCCATAACCTTGTATCATTAGCATCTGCTGATGCTGTACCAACTGCAGCTACTCCTATAAATGTAGTTCTTTGTAGGATGTAAAGACTGCCCTGCCACAGTCCCTTCATTACCACCATGGCTCCCTTTGTCACTTTTAGGACACCATTCTCCATAACAATCCTGCAACCATTAGTCACAAGAGTACCCAAGGAGATCAAACAACGAGTCATATCAGGTATGTGACGAACCTTAGATAAAGTTCTAACTATGCCATCATGGGTTTTAACCTGTACAGTACCTATTCTTGCAACTTTGTACTCAGCATCGTTGCCCATAAGTACAACTCCAGTATCAACAGGCTCATAAGTGACAAACCAGTCCCTACGAGGACACATGTGATACGTACAACTAGAATCTAAAACCCAATCATCACCTAACCCTTTTTTAGAGGTGGTGGCCAAAGATATGTGTTGCGTTATTATGTTTAGTTTTGATGATAACAAATCCAAGTGTAAAAATTTGTCCAAGTAATGCTGCTCCAAACACGATCTCCAAACAGGCCTAGCTGATAGTTATGATCTTTATTGTATTAACTCCAAACAGGCCTAGCTGATGGTTATGATCTTTATTGTATTAACTGATTTGCTACATGTGAGAACAAGTCTTCGAAACAGGTTCTACTTGGTGATTCTATATTAAGTCAAGAACACCATCTCGACAGTTGATTGTAAGGCGTATTCCTGAACTCTAGCAATGCAAAGAACAACTCCAGCAAACAAGGTGGCCTTGGTGTTCACAGCAGCTCTACAAATCTTGGACAAGATAACTGGTTCAAAACAAGAAGTCTTGGGTATATAGGTTTTATTTATTTAGACTTTTGTTAATATGCCAATATTGAAAATATCATTTTATACACCTCTTGAATCGGCAGTTGCGCTAAGCGCTTCAGAACACCAGTTGCGAACAACCCTGCAAACAGGGTGCCTAGGGTGTTTCTGAACTGAAACGGCTATGCCCGATTATTTTGGAAAAATTTATTTCGGCTGGCCAAAAGCTCTAAAATACTTTCTTAAAATCCCAGGATAGCTAATTAAGCCCTGGAAAGGATATTTTTGAGATACAAAATATTATGGGAGATTTGCCAAAATTGTTTTGCTAAATATTTTCCAAAACCAAAAGATCTTTATCACCTATACTTTAGGAAGTGATTTATTCAAATTTCAAAGTTGAGATTTCTGGTTCCTTATTTGAAATTCTCCACGGCTATTTCAAACGAGAGGATAAGTTTTTATCTTTTATAAACAAATCCCTTTTATTTTGGAAATTTCTTATCCACTAGCCGTTTGGAAAATCCTTTGCTTGGAAATCTCCTTTGATGCCATACTTGGCATATTCTCAGCAACTTCCTTGATTTTTTTACCGTTGATCTTCTTGGTTAAAAGCTTAGCTCTTCTCTCCCATTCCAAGACAAAACGCATATTGAGAAAACACAGTGTGGTAAAAAGAAAAATTCTGAAAACCCGGTTTTTACTCAAAAGTAAGAAAAGATTTCTTGAGCTTCAATTCGCAAAGAAAAACCGTGACAAGCTGTGTTAATTTGAGTTTTCAAACCATTGGCATAATAGGATCTTCAGTGTACCTTACATCTGCTTAGTGAGAAGCACCCCCAATAAGGTGTTTTCAACCCTGATCTTGGATCAGAAAAGTGAGTGAGTGGTACTCAGTCGTGTGGACTTTGGACGTATCCAATCTGGTGAGATTTGGACGTGGTGTAACCGTTCTTAGGGAAGAAGGTTACGTGGTTGCAAGTTATAGTGAAGTGGTTAAAAGCCTACACGAGGTAGGTCGTGGTTTTTCACACCTCAATTGGGCTAGAGGTGTTTTTCACGTAAAAATTGTGTGTGCTTTATTTCCGCATTTATCTTGGTGATTTTCGTATTTGCAATATCTAAAAACACCCCCTGCAAACAAGTCAACAGGGTGTTCGTCATCTGAGAACAACCTCTGTCAGGGTGTTTGTTACTTATAACGCGAAAACCTGACACCACAATTCACCCCCCTCTTGTGGAAGTATACTCATAAATTCAACAAGTGGTATCAGAGCGGGTTCTCTCACAAAAGGCTAACACCTTGAGAGATTCTGAAGATGAGTACATCACAAGGAATCCTTGAAGGGCAATCCATTACTCGACCACCCTATTTCAACGGTCAACATTATAGTTGGTGGAAGAATAGGATGGAGAACTATATTCAGGCAGAAGATTATGAGTAATGGATGCTCATCAAAAATGGACCCCTTGTCCCCACCAAGGTGCTTGAAGATGGCAAGATGATTCCCAAGGAACCCAAAGAGTTCGATGCTGAAGATTACAAGAAAATGAAAAAGAATGCCAGGGCCAAGAAGCTACTATATTTCGGCCTAGGTCCAGATGAATACACTCGCATCTCTGAGTGTGAATCAGCCCAAGCTATCTGGAACGCCCTACAAGTTGCTCATGAAGGTACGAGTCAAGTTAAACAATCTAGAATTGAGCTACTTATGCGACAATATGAGTTGTTTGATATGGGTGATCGTGAAACTGTGATGGATATGAACACACGGTTTACCCACATCACGAACGAGTTAAAATCCCTAGGAAAGTCTTTCACCACTGAAGAGTTGGTGAGGAAAATCCTCAGAATTTTACCTCGTACGTGGGAGGCCAAAGTGATAGCCATCCAAGAAGCTAAAGATATGAACAAAATCACCCTCGACGAGTTGATTGGTAATCTCCAGACCTATGAACTCAGAAGGAACTCACAACAAAAAGAGGAGCAAAAGAAGGATCGCGGGCTTGCCTTGAAAGCACATGAGGACACTGACTCTGACCTTGAAGATGAAGATATAGCCCTAATGTCCAGAAAAATCAAGAAATTCTTCAAAAAGGTCAAGGAGAGCAACAAAAGAAAAGACTTCAGTAAGTCTAGAAACACCACCACCAGAGAACAGCTCACAGGGTGTTTCAAGTGTGGCAAACCAGATCACTTAGTCAAAAATTGCCCTCTGCTCCGAGAAGATCAGGAGCCCGAACACCTTCGAAAACAGGGTCGAAAACACCCTGTAAACAATCTGGGCAAGCGATTCTCGAAAGCTATGCTGGCTGCCTGGGGAGACTCCACTGAGGATGAAGGAGATTCTGAAGCTGAAGAAGGTGTCGTAGCACTTATGGTACAAAGTGATTCAGACTCAGATGACTAGTCATCAATCAGCTTCTCAGATCTAAAGAACCAGGTACATGGTCTTAACAAAGCTACTCTAGAAGAACTTCTATATAATTTGATAGATACTTGTGCTGATCTAAAAAGAGAAGTTCGTGATCTAGAAATTGAAAATAAAATTCTTAAAAATGAAAAACTCGGTCTGCATGAGAATTTTCATGAGCTTAGAGAAGAACTTTTTCTGAAAAATGGAGATTATTCGAAAATAGAAGAAAAACTCTTTGAGGTGGAAGGATTGGTTGAATCCTTGCTAGACGAAAAAGGAAAGTTTGCATGTCACCATAGAAAAATTGAAAACCGACCTTGCTACAAACAAACGTTGGAACAAATCTTCACAAGCCCTTGATTGGTTAAACACTCATCACAGTAGAAACAAAAAGGGACTTGGTTACAAGCATAAACGGACCGTTTACCCAATACATAGAAAGTATGTGGGATTACCTGAAAACATCGTTTGCTTTCATTTTGGTAAAACGGGTCATTATAGATATACTTGTCCTTTAAGAAAACATGCCAATGAAAAGAATGAAAAGTATGTGAAACAAATCTGGATTAGAAAAGATGAGCTTTACATGTCTAAAGAAATGGGACCCAAGTGGATCTGGGTTCCCAAAACTAACCCGTGATTTGTTTTGCAGGCTGAAATGAGAGAAAACAACCTTACGAACAACCCCACAAACACCCTTGAAAACAGGCAGTTGTGGTATGTCGATAGTGGGTGTTCACGGCACATGACTGGTGAAAGATCAAATTTTCTCTCACTTACAGCTTTAAATGGTGGGAGTGTAGCATTTGGAAACGGCAAATCTGGGACAATTGTCGGTATAGGTAATATTGGTAAAACTCTCTCCCACTCAATTGATAATGTGCACTTAGTTGATGGGTTAAAACACAATTTGTTAAGTGTGTCCCAACTGTGTGACAAGAACAACCTAGTACTGTTCTCAAAAACACGTTGCTTGGTTGTGAATGATGACACAGGAGATGTTGTGTTGAGGGGGAAGCGATGTCAAAATGTTTATAAAGTTTGTATTTCCACTCTTCCCCAAAATAACCTGACTTGTTTAAATGCATTAACTAATGATATAATGTTATGGCATAAGAGACTAGGTCATGCAAGCCTGTCTCTGTTAAACAAACTTGTTTCCAAATATTTGGTCGTTGGACTACCTTCCATCAAGTATAATGATGACAAGGTATGTGAATCTTGTGCAAAAGGAAAACAAGTCAGATCTTCTTTTAAATCAAAAAGATGTGTTAGCACTACCCGACCTCTGGAACTATTACACATTGATCTATGTGGTCCCATGAGGATAGCTAGTAGAGGTGGGAAGAGGTATGTGCTTGTCATAGTGGAAGATTACTCTCGATTTACTTGGATCCTATTCTTGACATCCAAGGATGAAACCTTTGAGAAGTTTATTGCCCTTCTCAAAAAGGTTGAAAAGAGAGTAGGACACTCATTGGTTAGCTTGAGGTCTGATCATGGTACTGAATTTGAAAATGCAAGTTTTACTAACTATTGTAATGAGCATGGTGTTGATAATAACTTTTCAGCCCCAAGAACACCTCAGCAGAATGGGGTGGTTGAACGGAAAAATCATACCCTAGAAGACATGACTAGAACAATGCTTATTGCTAGTGGTCTTCCTAGGAACTTTTGGGCAGAAGCCTTGAACACATCATACTATATTATAAATAGATGCATGATTAGACCCATTTTGAACAAAACTCCTTATGAACTTCTCAAAGGCAGAAAACCTAACATTATGCATCTAAGAACATTTGGTTGTAGATGTTTCGTACACAACAATGGGAAAGACGCCTTAGGAAAGTTTGATCCAAGGAGTAATGAGGCAATATTTCTTGGTTATTCCTCTCACAGTAAGGCATACAAAGTCCTTAACAAAAGAACCTTGTGTGTTGAGGAAAGTGTGCATGTGTTATTTGATAAATCTAACTCCTTGAATGAGAATGATGCACAGGATGAAGAGTTTGAATTAGGTCTTGTCCAAAAGGAATCGTTGTTCCAAGAAAAACAATGTGAGAACACCCTGAAGAAAACAGGTACAGAAGCTGTTCCTCAAAATGACAGGTAAGGTGAGAACCAAACAGGGGGAAACACCGTTGAACTCTGTTCGGGACCATGTTCTTCAGGAACAAACTTACAAACAGGTGCAGAAACAGGCTCAGGAGGTGTTTGTGAGCCTGATTCTTCAAATATTCCGGCTAGAGTAGAGCATGTGTCTGTGGATTCACTTAATCCAAGACCATGGAAGCACCATAGTTCGCATCCTCTTGATCAAATCTTGTCAGATATTAATACTGGAGTGCAAACTAGATCTAAACTTAAGAATTTTTGTGCTTTCTATGCTTTTCTTTCTAACATTGAGCCAAAAAGTGTGAATGAAGCTCTTGCAGATTCAGATTGGGTCACGGCAATGCAAGAAGAGCTCCATCAATTTGAAAGAAACAAAGTATGGCACCTGGTACCTAAACCTGCAGAGAGAACAATCATTGGAACCAAGTGGGTGTTCCGAAATAAGCTAGATGAGTCAGGAACAGTCACTAGGAACAAGGCAAGACTGGTGGTTCAAGGGTACAATCAAGAAGAAGGGATTGATTACGAAGAAACCTTTGCACCAGTTGCTCGTATCGAGGCTATTAGAATTTTAATAGCCTTTGCAGCTCATATGGGGATTAAATTATATCAAATGGATGTTAAAAGTGCATTCCTAAATGGATACCTTAAAGAAGAAGTGTATGTCAAACAACCCCCTGGTTTTGAAAATAATGATTTTCCAAATCATGTTTTTAAACTTGACAAAGCTCTTTATGGTTTAAAACAAGCTCCAAGAGCGTGGTATGAACGGTTGTCAAGCTTTTTACTTGAAAATGATTTTAGAAGGGGCAAGGTAGACAATACCTTGTTTCTAAAGTCTAAGGGGGAACATTTGTTGATTGTTCAAGTATATGTCGATGACATTATATTTGGAGCAACTCATCATGATTTATGCAATGAATTTTCAGATATGATGAGGAGTGAGTTTGAAATGAGCATGATGGGTGAGCTTAACTTCTTCTTAGGCTTACAAATCAAGCAAACTTCAAACGGCACCATGATACATCAGCAAAAGTATATCAAGGAGCTACTTAAGCGTTATGGGATGGAGTCGGCCAAACCCATAGACACTCCTATTTCTCCATCAACTAGATTGGTGATTGATGATGGAAGTCCCTCAGTTGAGGAAAAGCTCTATAGAGGAATGATTGGGTCACTCTTGTACTTAACTGCAAGTAGACCTGATATTGTTTTTAGTGTTGGATTATGTGCCCGTTTTCAGTCTAACCCTAAAGAATCACATCTTAAGGCTGTTAAACGGATACTAAGATATTTAAAACACACACCTGATTTATCTCTTTGGTATCCTAAAGGATGTAACTTTAATCTGGTTGAATATGCTGATGCTGATTATGCAGGTTTCCTAGTTGATAGAAAGAGCACCTCAGGTATGGCTCACTTTCTTGGACCTTGTTTGGTATCGTGGGCAACCAAAAAGCAACATTCAGTTGCCATGTCCACAGCTGAAGCAGAATATGTGGCGGCAGCCTCATGTTGTGCTCAGTTGTTGTGGATACGACAACAACTCAAAGATTTTTGTGTTGACATTGGATGCATTCCTATCTTTTGTGATAACACAAGTGCAATTAACATTGCCAAAAATCCATGTCAACACAAAAGGACAAAACATATTGACATTCGACATCATTTTTTAAGAGATAATATGGAAAAAGGCTTTATTTCAATGAATTTTTGCTCCACTGAAAATCAAATAGCTGATATATTCACTAAGGCACTGAGTAGAGACCAATTCGAGAGAAACAGACTGGAACTGGGGTTGGTGAAAACACCCTGAGAACACCTGTTCTCATAGTTGGACCAAGCTGGCAAAAACACCCTATAATACCTGCTCTCTCTCCTTGCTTGGAAATTGTTACCCTTAACGAATTTGTGCAGTCTATATGCTACTAAGTCCATGTGTGAAGACTGCTACCTTGAGAAATGGAGTAGAGTAATAAGAGAAGCATGTTCAGAAACAGGCAGCTCAAACAGGTATGTCCCTTGGTTGTTCGATACATAGGGAATGTGGTTTGCTTTTAATGTTTTCACCCGTTGCAATCTTTTAAAAGATCTCGGCTGCTCTCTCTCTCCCTCTCTCCTTAAGTGCTTTGTCTGCAGTCTTGTCTGTCCTCTCACGCAAACAGCTCTAAAACCCTAATCTCTCTCCTCTGCAACAATGGCTTCCAACCAACCCTCTAACTCAAACTCTCTGGTTCTTGCGTCCTCAATCCCTGCTCGCCCTCGCCCAATTCCTTACAAGCCTTTCAAATTTCTGAAAATCTTGTCCCTCACAACAGTGGGGATAGGGATGGATGACATTCCCTTCAATTGTGGAAGGGAATTGGTATTTTTGGTAGGGTCAGTTGCTTGCCCTCTTCAAGTCGAGTCGGAGGATGTACCATCAGGGGCTCAAGACAAAATCTTGGAACCTTCTGCAGAGCTTTATGGTGAATTCGAACCCTGTTCTTTTGGGCTGTTTCCAGAAACAACACCAGAAACTAGGGACGAATCCTTGAATGCTGTGTGGGTAGAGGATCTGCATCCGGATGAGACATCCGAGGAAAGTCAGGAGAAAAATTCTCTCCCTGAGTCCGAACTCCCCACTCCGACTGTTCAAACCGGAGAGAAAAGAAAAAGGATAAAAATTGTGGCCAGACGTAGCAGAACGCCCAGAACAAGGCCACAAGGTTTCAGCCCTCTGAAACTCCCTCTTCTCGTCCTTCTTCTAAGCCTTCTCGCAAATCTGCGAGAATTGCTCTCAAGTCAGTCCCTAGAACCTCAAGATCATCTGCTCCGGTCATTGAGGAGATTTCCTACTCCTCAAGTTTGTCTGGGTCTGACTCTGAGGATCCCTCGTTCAAACAAGGGACCCCCGTGTTCTCAGAACCTTCTGATGAACAAAACCCGTAAATACCAACCATTTCCGCGAAATCCTCAGCCTCAAAAACACCCCTCAAGAGGAAACTGAAAACAACCCCTCTGTCCAAAACTGCATCCCCTGCTCCTCAAATCAAAAAGACAAAATTGACCACTCGCTCTCCCTTGTCTGAGAAACATGCGCAATTCCTTAAGCGTAATGTTGTAAGGGGGAAGGTCGTGAACATACAGTTTTTTGAGGAACAGGGTCTGGGGGTGTTCTTGAATAAGTTGCGAGTCCAAGGCTGGCTTGAACTGTTTGCAAACACCCACCAAGGGTGTTCTGTGGCTGAGTTGGCTGAATTCTATGCCAACTGCTCTGTCACCAATGGGGTGGTGACAAGTGTTGTCAATGAGTGGCATTTTTCCTTCGATGCTGCTACTCTTGGTGAGATACTGGGCGTCCCCTCACGTGGGTTTGACGTGTATGTGAGGGAAGACAAAACCGCCCTAGACCCAGCCAGGCTCCTGGAGATATCTAGGCGGGTAAGCCAGAAACCGGGCCTGAGAACACCCTCCTCTGTAAAAAAGGGTGATCTGACCTCTCTTCACCAACTCCTCTTCATGTTCATCATCAAGAACGTGATACCAAGAGGTCAGGGGAGAAACTCAGCCGACCTTTTTGATCAATGCCCGGTCGACTTCTTGTGTAGGGAGGAACCCATAAATCTTCCTGCTATCATGATTCGTCACATTGGGCGAATTACAAACACCACCCGAAACCATGATCTCGGGTATGGGTTCTTGTTGACCAAAGTATTTGAACACCTTGGTATTGAGCTCACACGGAGAGTGCCAGCTCAACTGGTTGATGAGATTGGCGTGGACACCCTTATGGGATGTGGCTATGAGGTTGGCCAAGGGTCAACTCACAAACAGGGTCCTCGACCACCTCGACCCCCTGTTTCTGAGACAGCAAGCCCTTCTGTTGAAGCTGTTCTTGAGGATAATGCATGCCTCAAAGAAGAGCTTTCGGCTGTGAAGTCTGCTCTCGAAGCAGAAAAGGCCATCTCAGCAAAACGTCATGAAGAACTCCTTGCACTCCTCTCCAATCTTGCCCCCAGCATTCCTCCTCTGCAAACGAAACCACCCCCTGCTCCCTGATTGTATAGGTCGTTCTCTAGCTCTCCTTCCCTCTTATCTGCAATAAATTTTTTTTTCTGCACTGAAATTTCTATGTCTTATTTGCATTTCTTGCTTTTTAATAATGCCAAAAGGGGGAAGAACTTGACAAATATTCACCACTCTTTAAATTTGGAACACTTGGACCTTAGTGGATAACCAAATCAATTAGCATGCATGGTTTTCAAATTTTATTATATTTGTCAGTATGATCACTTGGTTTGTCATCATCAAAAAGGGGGAATTTGTTGCGTTATTATGTTTAGTTTTGATGATAACAAATCCAAGTGTAAAAATTTCTCCAAGTAATGTTGCGCCAAACACGATCTCCAAACAGGCCTAGCTGATGGTTATGATCTTTATTGTATTAACTCCAAACAGGCCTAGCTGATGGTTATGATCTTTATTGTATTAGCAGATTTGCTACATGTGAGAACAAGTCTTCGAAACAGGTTCTACTTGGTGATTCTATATTAAGTCAAGAACACCATCTCGACAGTTGATTGTAAGGCGTGTTCCTGAACTCTAGCAATGCAAAGAACAACTCCAGCAAACAAGGTGGCCTTGGTGTTCACAGCAGCTCTACAAATCTTGGACAAGATGACTGGTTCAAAACAAGAAGTCTTGGGTATATAGGTTTTATTTATTTAGACTCTTGTTAATATGCCAATATTGAAAACATCATTTTATACACCTCTTGAATCGGCAGTTGCGCTAAGCGCTTCAGAACACAAGTTGCGAACAACCCTGAACTGAAATTTATTTTGGAAAAATTTATTTCGGCTGGCCAAAAGCTCTAAAATACTTTCTTAAAATCCCAGGATAGCTAATTAAGCCCTGGAAAGGATATTTTTGAGACACGAAATATTATGGGAGATTTGCCAAAATTGTTTTGCTAAATATTTTCCAAAACCAAAAGATCTTTATCACCTATATTTTAGGAAGTGATTTATTCAAATTTCAAAGTTGAGATTTCTGATTCCTTATTTGAAATTCTCCACGGCTATTTCAAGCGAGAGGATAATTTTTTATCTTTTAGAAACAAATCCCTTTTATTTTGGAAATTTCTTATCCACTAGCCGTTTGGAAAATCCTTTGCTTGGAAATCTCCTTTGATGCCATACTTGGCAGATTCTCAGCAACTTCCTTGATTTTTTTACCGTTGATCTTCTTGGTTAAAAGCTTAGCTCTTCTCTCCCATTCCAAGACAGAACGCATATTGAGAAAACACAGTGTGGTAAAAAGAAAAATTCTGAAAACCCGGTTTTTACTCAAAAGTAAGAAAAGATTTCTTGAGCTTCAATTCGCAAAGAAAAACCGTGATAAGCTGTGTTAATTTGAGTTTTCAAACCATTGGCATAATAGGATCTTCAGTGTACCTTACATCTGCTTAGTGAGAAGCACCCCCAGTAAGGTGTTTTCAACCCTGATCTTGGATCAGAAAAGTGAGTGAGTGGTCCTCAGTCGTGTGGACTTTGGACGTGTCCAATCTGGTGAGATTTGGACGTGGTGTAACCGTTCTTAGGGAAGAAGGTTACGTGGTTGTAAGTTGTAACAAGGTGTGTTACATTTGTAACGAGTTAAGCCCGGTTATAGTGAAGTGGTTAAAAGCCTACACGAGGTAGGTCGTGGTTTTTCACACCTCAGTTGGGCTAGAGGTGTTTTCCACGTAAAAATTGTGTGTGCTTTATTTCCGCATTTATCTTGGTGATTTTTGTATTTGCAATATCTGAAAACACCCCCTGCAAACAAGTCAACAGGGTGTTCGTCATCTGAGAACAACCTCTGTCAGGGTGTTTGTTACTTATAACGCGAAAATCAGACACCACAATTCACCCCTCATCTTGTGGAAGTATACTCATAAATTCAACAATATGTTAGCAAGCAATACATCACCATCAGACTCTGACTCTACAACACAATCAGCTATAGCAGTTTCTCCTTTTCCTCTTTCCCTTTTTTTTTTCTTTAGTTTCCAGCAATTAGCCTGAATATGACCCAATTTACCACGGTAATTGTAGGTCTTATTGGAATGAGGATTCTTAGACTTAGATCGGTTCTTTTTCTTATTACCGTTCCCCTTTTGCTCAGTTCTACCCCTAACAACTAATCCCTCAGCCGGATCAACATGGATATTATGGTCAAATTTCTCCTTAGACAGCAGATTAGACTTGACATCCTCAAAAGATATAGTATCATAATTACTATATAGCATAATCTCCTTAAAGTGTTTATAAGAAGGGGGTCGAGACACAACAAGCAGAATAACTTTATCCTTATCCTCAATCTTTACATCCAGACTCTCCAAATCAACTAGACTAGAATTAAATTCATTCAAATGTTTTTGAACAGGGGTACCTTCAGCTATACGAAAGGTGTACAACCTTTCCTTCAAACGGATCTTGTTGGCTAGACTCTTCGTCATGTAGAGTTCCTCCAACCGAGTCCACAGATCCACTACAGTTGCCTTATCGAGCGCCTCTCGCAGAACATGTGGTGCCAGGCACAACTGAATGGATGAAACCCCCTTCAACTCCAACTCTTCCCATTCCTCGTCTGTCAGTGATCCACACATCTTCTGTTAATCTCTTGCCCATTATTCGCCAGTCATCTTCTCGGGTTTCACGTGAGGTCCCTACAGAACCTTCCACAACCCATGTTGGATGAGAACTGCTCTCATCTGCACCTTTCAGAGATTAAAACTAATCTCCCCATCAAATTTCTGAATATCAACCTTCATAATTGAAGACATCCTAAACCAAAGCTCTGATACCACTTGTTAAGAAATTAGAGCAAACTAATAGCGGAAGCAATATGATGAAACAGATATTCAGAAACTTAAAAAAAAATAGCAAAAACAAAACAACGACACACAAGATTTACGTGGAAACCCAATGCGGAAAAAAACTACGGACGGTGACGAGCACAATCAATCCACTATATGAGTAGGGAGAATACAAAACAATCACAATCATAACAAGTGATTTGATCCAACAGCAGAATTACAACATCTCTTGTAATCTCTCTCACAATTCTCTACCTCCCAATGTGTTTAGGGATTTAGGGATGATTCTGGAGTGATTTTAGATCCTAGGCATGACCCCTTTATATAGGGTCTAGAAGTCTAGGGATTTGCCCTTAGAGGAGAACCCTAGCCGCCAGGAGAAACTGTGCTTCAAGACAAACCCTAGCCGCCTTTGATTTTGGGGCCACGAAACCCAACAACGTAACAGTTGTTGCATTGAATTAATCACCAGGAGCTGATCTATGTCAAATAAATGCTCCGATTACTCAGATTACCAAGAAGAAGCTTAAAACATAAAACTGGATTAATATCCAGATAATTCAGAACTCCTGGTGTTAAGTTTAATACCCAGATCATCGAGAACTGCTCAAGATTTAGACCCGGGTTCTCAAGAAGTTTACTATTACATTTAGACCCTGGTTCTCAAGATTTCCTAGGTAGCCCATAACACCTTATTTTCAAGAATTGCCTAGTTTTACATTTGTTGTTGCGTTGAATTAATCACCTGGAGCTGCTCTATGTCAAATAAATGCTCAAATTACTCAAATTATCAAGAAGAAGCTTAAAACATAAAACTAGATTAATACCCCGATAATTCAGAACTCCTGGTGTTAAGTTTAATACCCGGATCATCAAGAACTGCTCAAAACATAGACTAAAAACATTTTTAATAAAAAGTTCTCAGGAACAGCTTTGTATTACACTAAAACCATGATTCTCGAGAATTGCTTGGTACTCCATAGCACCTTATTCCCAAGAACCGCTTGTGTGTATACATGTTCATGCTTAAATTAAGTATCCAGAGCTGCTGTGTATCAAATTGCAGCTTAGATTGCCTAGATTATCAGGAAGCTTGAAACATAAAACTAGATTAATGCCCAGATCATCAAGAACTGCTCAAAATAAAAATTCAGAAACATTTTCACCAAAAAAATTTTTTTAAAAATAACTTGTCAGGAACCGTTTAGTATTATATTAGGACCCCAGTTCTCAAGAATGGCTCAATATTCCATAACACTTCATTCTCAAGAACTGGCCAATATCTATTCTCGCGCTTAAGTTAATCATCAAGAACTACTGTATGTCAAATTATTACCCAGACTATCAACTTTTTGGCATATTAGATTACTACCCAGATTATCAAGAGCAGTTCTAGTTTCAGCTCTAGAACAGTCTCACTGAGTTGCTTGACCACAAGGCGCAGTTCAGTTGAACCTGGGAGGGTGAGAACTAGCTGAGCTGTGTTGGGGCCACCTCCGAATCGATCAGGTTTGAAAATTTGGAGCTGAATGCAGGAAGTCTGGATGATTGAATAGAATTGAACACTACCATTATCATCAAGGACACTGCCTTTGAAGATCAGAGTTTGATGACGGATGGATACACGGGTATACAAGTAAACCTTCTCTTTGACTGAGTAAACTGTGTCAGAGCGGCCTATTTCCATGGCGAAAAACTGCCCATCTTCGGTCTTGAATCACGTCCATGGTTCAGAATTGAGTTGCAGAATGAATGAATTAATTAAGCTATTCTTGTTGTTTTTGCTTCTTGCTTATCTCTCAGTTATGAGGGGAATTCCAGAGATTCTGTAATTTTGAGTAACAGACTTCGGTTGTTGAAGACAGGTATTTGTAATGGAGACCGTTTGTTTTTGGCGCGCTGTTCAGCATTTAAAGGAGCGTATGTTGGAATTGGTTCTTTAAAATTTTTTTAAAAAAATTGAACGAAAGAAACAAAGAAATTTAAAGAATCCAGGTTTGGTCAAGTGGCCACCTAGAATAGGCGTAGCAATAGATCGGATTCGGATCGGATGAATCATCATTCGCATCCATCACCCATTCTCACCTGCTTCATCCAATTCATCTATGATCCGCAGAAATCTAATTTAATTCATCAGTCTACTATCTGTGAGTGAAAACGGGTGGATTGAGTTGTAAATGGGCGATGAAAGATTATGTGTATTATGTTAGGAAATTTAAAAGAAAAAAACAAGTTTTACCTTTAGAAAAGTTTTAAAAAGATATTTTTAGGCACAATAAATGAAAAAATATCATATTTATCATATTCTTCTAGAGAAAATCATAAAATTAATGATATAATCATCCAACATGGGTAACATTTAAAGAATAAAAATGAAAAGTAAACTAATTGTAAATAGGAGATAAACAAGCGGATGTTAAGCAGGTGCTGGATCGGATCGCGGGTAGGATGGAGCATCTAGCGAAACATCATCCATCATCTATATATTTTGAGTTTTCACCCGCTTTTTCAGGTTGGATGAAACAGATATCCATTGGATGCGGGTGAAATTGTCACCCCTAGGTATTATATTGATTCATTATGTAGATGAGTGACGTAGAAAGACCAAGAATAGCATAAATGGACTTACTTTCTCATGCTAAAATGCCTAAGATTCCGTTTGAGCCTTGGAAAATTTGGTAGAAGGAAAAAATTTGGGAAAGTTACTTTTTTTGTGTGTGTTTGGTTTAGAAAAAATCACAAAGAAAAAAAAATGGAGGAAAGTTAGATGGAAAAATATTTAAAAACAAGTGATAAAATTTTTCTCAAAAAATTCTAAGGAAAGTTTGAGAAAAATTCCCAACTTCCTCAAACCTCACATTACTTAGATAACATCAACATTATTGAAGCAGTTTATCAACATTCAAATTTTTCATCTAAATTCTTGTATTTTTTTCTCAATTCAAACAAGAGAAAAAAAAAACTCATTTTCTCCATACTTTTTTTTCCTTCACATTTTTTTTTCTTCAACTTTTCTTTCCACCAAATTTTCTAAGGACCAAAGGAGCCTAAAAGATTAATTTTACATGACACAAATAAAAATAAAATTCAAAGACGTCCTCATTTCTAATTTTAATAGTTAAATAACTAAGCCTTTGTTATTAGGTTTGTACTTCAGATTTAATTTGAATCTTTGTTAATAGAACATGCTTTTGGTCAACGAGAAATTTATTATTGTTGATCAGATGTTTATTTATTTTATCATTGTTGATTAGATGTTAATAGAACATGCTTTTAATGGGACAAATTAAGATCCACACTATAGAAATTTATTTAACTTGGCTCATTATTATTGTTGATCAGATGTTTATTTATTTTATTAGTACAATTGACCCATGATTCGAACTCTATTAATAAGAAGAAAGTGCAACTATAAAACATATAGGTTAGGCTGATGTAATAAGCTTGAGACATTAATAGTGTGTTCGGTACATTTTTCATGTAAAATGATTTTCAGTTCATATTTTCAGTTATTTAGGAAAAGGAAAAATGAACTTTCTAGATAATGAGTTTGATTAGCAAACAATAAAAAAAAAGTTAAAAATAATTTTCCTAAATCTTCGAACCATATGTCGAGAAAATAGACACAGAATACATAAATAGTGTAAGACCGTGTGAGAGCCTAAGAAACATAAAATCAACTTACACTCTATTTAAAGTGAAAATAGTTTCTTTCATCCTAGAAAAAATGATTTTTCCTTGAAAACGAATTTTTCCTTCTTATTTTATCAAATATCGTAAAATAAGAAAATAATTTTTACCCCTACCAAACACACCCTAAAATTTAAAAAGCTTTCTATTTATCATTCCGATAGCAGCCAACTTATATTTGGAGCAGAGTTCCTTGGCCTCACCTTTACTGCGCCCAAGTACCCTATGTCCTCAACAAACAATACAATTACATTTGTGCATGAATCTACACTTATTACAATCTTAATGAAAATATACCAGATAAAAGATATTTTATTCGGTAATCATACTTTAAAAAATTTATTAGGTACTTTATATGAAAAATAAAAATATATTTTATAAACTTACTTGATAAATATTGTTAATACAACTTATATTGTACACTAAATAAATTTTTAAAAAATAGAGGAGTGCTAAATGAAATATCCAAAAGAAGAAAAAGTAGTGTTGGTAGCTCACCTGAGCCCGGAAAGTCCTGGAGTGATGGGAAATTCTCCGGAACACATCTCACTGTATTGTTCCACCCCACACGAACTGCCGCAAAAGGGGCAGAGGGAGAGTCTGTGTGTGTGAGAGGGGGAGAGAGAGAGATAGAGAAGTGTTAATGGTAGTTAATGGCGTCGCCGAAGCTTAAAGCGTTCTGGGATCATCCTGCTGGCCCTAAAACTAGTACCTTCTCCTCTCCCTGTCTTTTTTCTTTTTCCTTCATTTTACCTTTTATACATTTTATTTGTATCACTACTACTTATTTTGATTGTTTTACTTGTGTGCAAAAGACCCACTGTCAAATTTTGCTATCTTAGAGTTTAATGAATGTTTGTTATTTTAGATTACAACTGGGTTTTCAATAATTACGCGATTAAGCATAGTTACAGATTGTAGAGTTCATAAAATTTCTTGTGAAGTTTTAATCTGATTTCCAATAATCTATACTGCCCCTCCCCCAAGGAATACAGAAAAAAAAAAGAAAAAGAAAAGGGGTTTACTCATTGATGAATTCTGTCTTCTTCACGGAATCATGGGTTCAAAATTTTGGCGCAAATATGCTGGGATTCTTGAAAATGATTTAAGTAATTTGGAATAGAAAGCCAATGAGGATTCCTAGTAGATTGGCAAACGCTTGCTCTGGTTATTCTTGCTTAAATCTTTTTCCTCTGAGTGTGATTTAACTGAGAGCTTTGAGGTAATTGTAATAAGTCCCCATAATATGCCATTAATTGTGTTGTAATGCCGTTGAGTTGCTTTGAGCACTGATCCCTGTTTTGCTCTCTGAGATTAATAGTAAAACGCCCTATCAATAGAGCATTGAATTCATAAACATCCCCGTTTCTATGGTACGCCCATTTGGAGCTTGTCATGATGGAAGTTGAAGTTATGAAGCCTTCTTTTGATTGAGAAATGAAAAAAGCATTGTTGCTTATAGGCTAGAGTATTGTTTCCTTTACAATACAATTAGAAAATTAACACAGTATTTTGTTATTGGTGCAGTTCACTTCTGGGCCCCGACTGCTAAGTGGGTCATCAGCATTGCAAATATTGCGGATTTTTCAAAGCCGCCTGAGAAGATCTCTTATCCCCAACAAATAGGTTAGCTCCTAGTTTGATTATGTACTTATGCTCTTGGTACCGAGTAGTCTGGGAGATGTCGTGTCATGCTGCTCTTTTTGTGCTTTCAGCTGTAACAGCCACTGGACTCATTTGGTCTCGGTACAGCATGGTTATTACCCCGGTAAGACTGATCAATATCTTTCAAGAATGGCCAGGTGAATGTTTGTGACTAAGTTACTGAAGGTCATTTGTTTTAGTTTATATATGTTTGGAGCAAGGGAGTATAGAGGTCAGAATTCAGAATGTAGTTTCTTGTCGAAAAATTGGCTGAATCCTTTTTTTTTTTAATAAGTAAATAGCTGAAGCCTAGTCTTAGATGCCCTTGTTTTATTCACTAAAGATGTGGGGAGCACACTGGAATAGCCACCTATTGTATTCACATCAAAAGAGGACAGGTTCAGAGGCTCTACCCCTTCTCTTGCCCTTCTGGTCTTAGTTCTTGATTTTATGATAAAACGCTGAGGCAGACTACAACAGATTTTGGCTTCAGTTGCATCCGCAATTGTTGGTATTGATTGACCAAATTTATGGGTAATATCTTATACTTGCATTGTTTTTTAAGCAAGCCCTTTTTGTTAAATTTTTTTTTGAATATGTTTTTTTGGAGGTAACACCAAAAACATACCACTGTTCTCTATGGTCTGCCTCCAATGTTTTGTCACTGATTAAAGGATCTACTTGGGAACTGATTAAGCTAGGTTATCAACTTCCCCTGTCCTTATCAGGGGGCTTATATCTACTATAGCATCTCTGGAGTCTGTATCTTTGGTTCTTGCTAGCTGATGGATTTGTTCTGACACCCTTTTTTCTTCCAACGTTTTTGGGAAGGATACCAGCCTCTTGTGTATTGTTTGGGAGTTCTATACTGCACTTCTTCTAGATCATCGGTTTATATTTTCATTAGATATAAGTTTCCTTCGGCAAAATGTTTGGTAGTTTTCAAATTGCTCGTTTAGCGAGGCTGACTGAAACTTCATATCAAGGTAACCTAATACATGTGTTTATTTCGTGCAAGTCTTTTAAACTATTTTTCATCTGTTTTTCACTGTAAGGGGTAAAGATGGATACATACCTATCTCCCCATTCCTTGTCTGAGGCCTATAGTAGCGGATTATTCTATAGTAGCGGATTATTCTGGGTGAAGTTGTGGCCTATAAATGCTACTTTGGTTGTATGTTTTAAAATTCATGATATATGTTACCTTGAAAGCTAGGATGCTCCATCTTATTCGATAGCAGCAGGAAAGTGATACATGCATTTCCTTTTTCCTCTTTTGGCAGAAAAATTGGAACCTATTCAGTGTAAATGTTGCAATGGCAGGGACAGGGATTTATCAAATAGCTAGGAAACTAAGGTGAGGAGGACCTCTTCTGCTAAATAGTTGCTAGTTTTCTCAGACTCGCTATATAATGAGACAAGCCTAACAAGACGTCCCACTTTGAAAAGGACAGTTAGGAGAATGGCAAAAATCCAGCTCTAGGAATGGTTTCTATATTGGAAATCGACTCATCTAATGTCTAGTAAAAGCAGTTCTGCCTGGTCAATCAAATTCTGTTACCTCAATGGCACGTAGGTGCCTAGTTTGGCTGCCTTCAACCACGCACTGCTAATCAATATCCTGGGGGTCCCACTTAGGCCCCGTGCATTCTTTGTGGCCTGAGCCTGCTTTCGTTAAGAAGTTTATGTTCTGATGATGAAAAAATACTGATGGCTATGGCCATGTTTGATCACATTGGCAGGCACGATCTCTCTTCTGAGCGAGAAGCAGCTGCTGTAAAGGAATGATACTGATATCCTGGTGTCTGACTTGTATCTATTTATGTACCAGTGCATTTTATTGGCAACTTGTTCCTTGGGTTTGGGGTTTGAGCATCTTTTGTTGTACGTACTGATATTTAAGAATGAGCTAACCGATGTAAAATTTTGATGTATCTTTGTGAGGCCATCATCAAGTGGCAAAGTGTTTGGAACCACTCTGTTGTTTCGAGTATAAGCTCAAACACTGCAATGCTTATGTATTCCCAACTTGGGATGCATGGGGGTGCATAATACATTGTGAGATGGTATTATACAAGTAGTGGTTAAAAAGGTGGTTGCCAGTTTATAGAATTCCTGAATCCATATTGCATTGCATTATATGGCTCATGCTGTGCCCTAGAAACTAGAAGCATTGTCTTCCCATTCCAGAGGTTAAGGGTTGGGTTCATAGGATTGGTATCCGTAGTGCCTTAAACATAATTAAAATCAAAGCATCTGTCATTGGAAACTCCTAATGATGGGTTTATCAAAGTTAATTTCAATGGCTCTTGAGCTGATGGGAGGATATCTATTCCGGAATTTATATGGCCATTAATTCATGATAAAGTTTCGATTTAAAAAAAAAATAAAATCATGATGAAGTGTCCATTTTTGGGATGGTAAACAAAAATAACTTTTGGAATTTTTTTAAAATTTGAATTATGGCAGATAAAGCAAAATGTTTTGCTAAAATGTTATCTACTTTCATAATATGGAGGAGTAGGCAATTAATAGCTTTTATTTAGGGTCTAATAGAACCAACATTATTATAATTCGGTAGTAAAGCAATAACATTTGAAACTGTATTACCCTGTCTAGATAAGACTCTTTAGATATAAAATGCATCCATATTAATAGAAGGCACAACCGTTATGAGAACAAGAGTTTTGAGTTAGTTCAACAATCATACCATCATAATGAAAGTATATACAGTATTGAAGGTTTTATAAAAAGTAAAATTGGTTGCAATGTAACTAGATGTTGTTGCATGTAAAATGTGCCAAATATGAATGGTTGGATGTTTCTTTCAATCACTTTTCCAGTTTTTTCTCTCTTAATTTTTTATCTATTCTACTTTTCGGTAGAGTAAAAGATGTTTGAAAACTTATTCAGTCTTATAAAGAAGCTTTTTGATGAAGTCAAATACAAGAGATAAGCGAGTCCATTTTTTTTTCCAAGTCAAACCCATTAAAAAACATAATACATTCACATAATATTGTTGGTAAATGAACTTAGCAATAAGCAATAGACGCCAAATTAATTGAATTTTGTAAAGAGATTACTTCCTTATGTTAATTTGTTGCCATATTTTTAAGCCATTTCTTTTCTTCAACATGGTGACAATCACTTCAATCCTAAACTCTTGGTATAGACTGTATAGTTACTCGTTGGTTGCCTTGCAACGTGCAGCTTTCGAGTTACCATTCTGCTGGTTCTGACCAACCTCTCTTTTAATTTAACTAACTCGCCGCCTCCCTCTCTTGCGATTTCGAAGATGTCGTTGTTGAGGATTTTTGGAAGATCATCCAGGAACTGTTTAGTTGCTTATCGCACGACCTTCTGTCTCTCTCCTCCTTCGTATCACTACCATGGCTTCCACTCTCTCTCCCAAAATCCTGATGAGGTACATTGATCCTTTCGCTTTCCGTCTACTTGAGCTTTTCTAGGGTTTTAGGGCTTTTGTAACACTGTCGTGTAGTTAGTCTTCGGTTTTTTACCTTTTTAAAGTCAAAAATAATGTTTTGCGATCGTAACCGGTGGAATTGCGAATTTCCGCGGTGACTTGAGTTTCATATGTTCGATGAATTTACTTTCGTTATAGCAGCTTCTGTTTTGGGCGCCGAAATTGGAAATTGGTGACAATTTCGGACTGAACTTCATGGTGCGAGTAGTAAAGCATGATTTTGATGCGAGCAGAAGACTAAGGAACATCGATTGAATGACATGGGGGAATAATTGGAACTGGATGCTGCTGGCACCTCTCCCCCCCCCCCCCCCCAAAAAAAAATTATAAAAAAAAGAGAGAAAGGCGAACTTGTGGAGGTGGGAAGCATGTAGGTAGGGTTGATATTTAAGGGTTAGTATGAATGTGACAATTTGAAACGGTGTTGATCAAATGTCAGGTCTTTGTTTGCAGAACAGGAACGTATTAGCCATGGTTTATTTCTTTGCGGGACATTTGGGTCAATGCTTGTTGTGGACTTCCCATGAAATCCTTGTCCTTTGAAGTCAGGAAAACTTGATGGAAGGGTTATATCACTTCAGCGGACTGGAGGACTATAACGTCAAGTTTTCCGGCCATGTTTCAACTAAAATTGCTATAGTGGCATGCCTCAATTTTCATGACTTGTTAAGTGAGTGTTTTTGTATGTTGAAGATGAAATGGTATAAGTTCTCAATCCTTCTGCTAGACAATTGATAGCTCTTAAGCCAAGACATCTATAAATGCTCATTGATTTTTGATCCGTGAGCCAATCTTTCAGATACAAGGACAGCAGCTAGACCCAAGGTTGAGGATTGTGAACTTCCAGGGTCTACTGCACGCACCCCCCCCCCCCCTCTCTGTGGAGGGGGGGGGGGATAAGAATGCAAAAAATGATCAGGAACAGCTTACAGTGCCTCAAATTGGTTTGATTGAACAGATTGAATGAGGGATTGGACAGCAAGAGCTATTATAGTTATGCATGTGCAAGAGGCGAAAATTGTTTTGGGGGAAATGCAAGAGACTTGGACAATATTGGTGGGGTTACTGATGTGGACTTTGATTTTAAGAGACCAATGAAGTGCTTGTGATGATTCACGTATGAAAATCATGAAGGTGGGTTATTTGTGAAGGATTTGGTTCCTATAGTTTCGGTGTGCTCAAGCCCCAAAAGATTTTAAGGGAATGGAAAGTCATAACGTGAAATCTCTAATGCTTAGAACTCTCAAGCAGTGACCACAAAATCAGTTAGAAAAGGTTGACCAGTTTGTGTATTTTGGAGTGTACATGGAATTACGTTAGCGACTATGCGTAGTTCATGATGATTGTTTTATGTGATTGAATGAAGAAAGCAGGGGAGTTTTTACAGAAGTGGATGTGTAGGAAGAAAAACATGTTCGAGGGGAAGTCTGAAAGGGAATGGAAGTTGTTAGTTGGATGGCTGGCAGTAACTTTTATTTTGGGAGACAGCCAAAGCATTTGTGGTAATTTAAGAATGAGGATGAAATTGTTTGGTTGGGTATTTGGCAAGGATTTGGTTTTCGTAGTTTGGATATGCTTGATAAGCTCTCATGATATTGGTGTAACCACCTGAAAGTCGTATTTTGGATTCTCCAAGGCTGAGGACAGCTGACCACAAAAAGGGGGGGGGGACAAGGTTTCGCCCCGATTTAACCCGCCGCCTTTTTTTTTGGGTGCGGGCTGGGGGGTGGAGGGAAGATAGATGAGATTGCTTATTATGAAGCGGGTTTGAAACAAGGGAGTTGTACAGTGTTCAATCTGTGATATGATTCAAACACATGGATGGAAAGGTGAACCCATCTCCTATAGTCCAGTTGATGTCGGTTTCTTCATCTCATTGGAGGGGTGCTTACTAATCATCACCGTGTTGGTAAGACCTTAATGGGGACTTACGACTGACAGGAAATATCCATTATTCAATTTAATATTAGTAATTTATGCATTTTACAATATATATTTACAAATAAATGAGTGTACTAGCATATTATTGAGAGGCGTGATGGAGATCGGGCAATGAAAAGGAAAGAAGGGAGAAATTTTGAGAGAAAGAGGAAAGATAGGGATTGGGATTTCTGCGCTCAAATCAATAGTTATGGAATAATCAATATTCAGTAGTGGAATAGATAATCATGACTGCACAACTGAAGACAAAACATCTATTTATAGTAGCCTATAGATTTAGAATACTATTAGGAAACTAACTAAACCAAACTTATGTGGAATAGGAAAATCAATATTACTTAAATACTTCTAAATATCCTTATTTTGATTTATCTGAAATAAGCTATAAACAAACATACGAAAGTTACATAAAAATATCAAAGTATCATAAGTTTTCAAATATTAAAATAAATTCTAGAATCGTAATATTAGGCAAATTCCCTTTCTTCTTCATCCGCATCATTCTTCCCCGATTGGATAAAATTCATCCTCGAGTATTATGATGAGTTAGAAAAAGAAAGTTGAAGCATGAAATCAACATCAAGATATTGGAAGAAGTAGCATGGAAAAAAATTCTAAATTTCTCCCTAAGGACTCGAAGGTAGATCTTTAACAAGGAAGAGATATGAGTCGATGATATAGTCAATATAGTGAACATACTTTTATGTTATTCCATGCTCAATTTCTTTGTTCGAAATTCTTCTTTCTGCCTCGCAAGTTTCTTGAACTTCTATCTCTGGAGTGAAACGCTTAACTTCAGTACCTTCTGTAGTAACATTAGTAATCTCTGATAGAGTTGCCAAAACGGAATCAATAGGCTTTTCTTTTTTTTCTATGTGTACTAGCACCTTTTCAACACTTTTTATTGAGTTGCAGTATTCATGAAGATTTCGCTACTTGCTTTATGTATGAGTTCATTCCACCTAGCATCCGTTCATTTAGCAAATTTTAAGATATCATCCTTAGTTCCTTTATGTAATTCTTCCATTCTGTAGTCAACTTCTTCTAGTCTTCGTTCTCTTGCTACTAAAAATTCGGTGTTGAATGACCTTTTCCTCACCTCAATACCTAGATTACAGTTTTGCACGTCAAACTTATATTTAATTATGGCTTCCTCCTTGAGCTCTCATGGATCTCAACTTGTGGAAGTGGACTATTAGCTCCAGGACACCGGCCACCAAGATTATAAGAAGCAATTTCATAGGTTTTTTTAGATTTCAAAGATGCATTGACTAAATTAGCTTCATAGACTCCAGAACTAGGGAGATGTCTAGAGTGCACAGGCCATAATTTCAAACCCACGGCAATCATCACATATATACTTTTCCTTGAAGTTCATGAAAAGCTCTTCTTGCATCTCTTTTTGAGTAAAGTTTGACATAAGTACGAGAATCAAGTGACTGCTTAATGCTTACCTCTTATGACATTTTCCACATATCCATACAATGAGAACACTTCAAAGAGAACCCTCTTTGTTATCGGATATAATTGATGATGAATAGTCGTGTACAATGACCATTCCAAATCATCATAATCCATATCCATATCACAGTGCAAAAACAATGAAACACACAAAAACAATGAAACACACAGGATTCACTCGAAGATAGCACAGACTCTTGGCTTGGAGATCACTCTATAAGGGGGAGACAAAAACTTCCAACTCTGCAACTCGCTGGTAGTAGCAGGATAGAATCCAGGGAAAAAAGAATGTATGCGGTTGTGATGTAGCAGCAAAACCGCTGCTGCAAACAGGAATACTCCAATTGCAAACAACTATAATCTGGATTTTGGAACGAAAGGGAAGAACTTTATGTTGTTCTCTTGTTCTTTCTTTCCTTTTTTTTGGGGAAAGAGTGTCGATCGTTCTTTGGATTTTTCCCCCCCTCTGATGTGAAAGATCAAAACTTTAAGGATTTAAAGGACTGCAGCCAGCAAAATGAGCGACATGGCAGTAGGAGGGTTTGGTATAGAGGTGAACGCATTGATGGCAGCCTTGGGGTTCGAAGGTTTGATCTGCCCTATTTTGATTTTTTTTTTCACTGTTTCAAACCTTTTGGGTTGGAAGGCAGCGGAATTGTGAGTGGGTTGACTTGGGGATTGGTAACTTGTTCCCACCAAGTTGATAGAGATAGTGTAGAGAGAAATGGAAAGAAAGGAGAAATTTAGAGAGAGAGAGAAAGAGAGATGGAAGAAAAGGATTGACATCTCTGGGCTCAAATCAATATTTAGTAGTGGATAATAGATAATCACAACATAAGATAAAACATCTATTTATCATCGTCTATAGACTTAGAATACTATTAGAAAACTACCTAAACCAAGCTTGTGTAGAATAGGAGACTCAACAACACAACAACAACAATACCTCCCAATGTGGGTCCCGCTTTCGCGGGGTCTGGGTAGATCCAGATGTAGGCAACCTTACCTCAACCGACATAAGTGCCCGTTGAGAGGTTGATTCCAAGAGATTCACAAAATAAGATTTTGTGACAACATTTCATAAGAAAAGGATTTTGTGGAAACATTTTATAAAAGAACGATTTTGTGAACATATTTTAAGGAGCAAAACTAAGGGTAAGCATCACGAAGTTGAACTAAGGAGTACTAAATCAGGGACAATAACTATGTAAACATTAGTACCACAGAACAGAGAAAGGTATCATACCTTAGCCAACAGACGTAAGCAAACGATATTTCTTCCCAGATACAAATACTACCTGCATACAAACACAATATCCGAAAAACAACAACCATACCTATCATAAGGCAAACGAAAAATAGCTACGAAATCACCTCTCTGAGATCTAAGATCTTAATCCTATCCCGCCATAGTCTCCTATCGAGAGCCATGTCCTCCGTCAGCCCGACAACTTTCAAATCCTCTTTAATCACCCCGTCCAAACTCTTCTTTGGTCGCTCCTTCCCTCTTTTTCCTTCAGAGATGTTAATCATTTCATATCGTCTCACTGGAGAGTTCACACTCCTTCTTTTTACATGGCTAAACAATTTAAGTGTTGTTTCTCTCATCTTATCTTCGATAAGAGCTATTTTAACCAAGTCTCTAATTATTCCATTACTAATTTTATCCTTTCTCGTATAACCACAAATCCATCTAATCATCCTCATCTCTGCTACCATTAACTTTTGGACTTGCGTCTTTTTTAGAGGCCAACACTCCGCACCATGCTATTTACAGAATAGCAGGTCTAACTACCATACGGTAGACTTTGCCTTTTAGTCCTACAGACATTCTCTTATCACATAGCACACCTGAAGCGTTCTTCCATTTAATCCAACCCGCTTTTAGGCGCTGGTTAATATCTTCGTTAATATCCTCTTGCTGCTGAATGATTGAGTCTAGGTATTTAAACTTCTTGACCTTTGGTATCGCCATTCCCTCAATGGTGACTTCTCTCTTCCTATCTTCCCTACCGCTGAAACAGCAATGTAGGTATTGGTTACATCAATAAGAACAATGTCATATGCAAACAACATACACAATGGTAACCCATCTTGAATCCCTTTTGTAAGTTCATCTATAAATAGAGTGAAAAGAAATTGACTTAGAGCGGACCCTGATGCAGGCCCATACCTACGAAGAAGTCATTGGTAACCCCTCCTGTCGTCCTAATATTCGTCCTACCTCCCACGTACATATCCTTAATAAGTCGAATATACAAAGAGGACACTCCTTTCTTTTCCAAGCATTCCCACAACATTTAACGCGGGACTCTATCATATGCTTTTTTCATATCAATGAACACCGTATGAAGATCTACTTTTCTATCTCTGTACAATCCTATAAGTCTTCTAAGGAGGTAAATTGCCTCTGTGGTTGATCTGCCCGACATAAAATCAAATTGGTTCTCAGATATCTGAATATCCTTTTGCAACCTACTCTCAATCACCTTTTATCACAACTTCATAGTGTGACTGAGCAACTTTATACCCCTATAATTATTGTAATTTTGAATATCCTCTTTATTCTTGTACAATGGGATGATTGTACTAAGCCTCCATTCTCTGGGCGTCTTAGCAGTCCTCAAAATTACATTGAAAAGCTCTGCTAGTCACTTCAATCCCTCTTCATCCAAACACTTTCACACTTCCACCGATATCTGATCTGGTCCCTCTACTTTTCCATTGGACATCTTCTTCAGGATTTCTTTAATCAAATTCTTACTGATAGGTTCACCCAAATGGGGGTCAAGTAGGTTCGCATTACTTTCTCTTTCCCTACTTCGAGAATCTACCATCACTTCATCATTAAGGAGTGTTGAAAAGTACCTTTTTCATCTCACCTTGATTTCTGCATTCTCCAACAACATCTTACCATTTTCATCTTTGATGCACATCACAACACCAAGATCCCTTGTTTTTCTTTTCTTTGCCCTCACCAGTTTAAAGACTTTCTTCTCACTTTCCTTGGTCCCCAGTTTTTGATATAACCTATCATAAGCCATGCTTTTAGCTGCAGCAACAGCTTTCTTGGCTACCTTTTTTGCAGTCTTATATTTAACTCTACTAATCTCTTTCTCTTCATCCGTCCCACTGTTTATGAAAGTAGCGTATGCCTCTTTTTTCTCGTTGACTTTCTCCTTTACCTATTCGTTCCACCGCCAGGTTCCTTTCATTAAGCTCCTTTCATTATGCTGCCCCCTCTCCTAGAAGTACCTAGGATTTCTTTAGCCGCCCATCGAATACATTCTGCCATTGCCTCCCATATTGTATCTGTATCTTCTACCTGCCTCCAAGCTTCTTTTTCGGTAATCCTCTCTGCTAACTTGAGAGCATTCTCCTTAGTAAGATTGCCCCACTTAACTCTAGGTTTCCCCACACTTCTCTTCTTTCCCTTTGGGCAATTGAGCTCCACATCCAAGACTAGTAATCTATGTTGAGTTCCTAAATACTCACTAGGTATCACCTTACAATTCTTACATAACCTCCTATTATCCGCCATAGTCAGGAAGTAATCAATTTGGGTCTTAATGAAACCACTCTTAAAGGTCACCAAATGGTCATCCTTAAAAAAGGAGTTTACCACTAGCAATTCATAGGCAACTGCAAAGTCCAGAACAGAAACTCCTCATCGTTTCTTTCCCCATAACCAAAACTTCCGTGAGTCGGATCATACCTGCCTGCTTCGACTCCAATATGACTATTAAAGTCTCCTCATATGAAAAGTTTCTCAGTTCGTGCTTCGTCCTTAATAACCATATCCAAATTCTCCCAAAATTGCTTCTTAATATTGTCCGGCAAACCTATTTAAGGTGCATAAACACTAACCACATTTAGGATTTCTAATCCCACCACCACTTTAATGGCTATAATTCGATCACTCTTACACCTCACTTCAACTACAAAGTCAACCAGCTCTTTAACAACCAAAGTACCAACTCCATTCATAGCCTTGCTAGACCCCGAATGCCACATCTTATACCCATCAACTTCTCTAGTTTTAGCTCCCACCCATTTAGTCTCTTGGACACAAACTATGCTAATCCTACATCTATGCAGAAACTTAACTAATTCGATGGACTTACTAGTAAGAGAACCAATATTCTAAGACGCTAGGCACAGCTGCTGAAACCCTACACCCCTCCTAATTTCATTCCCTCCCGGAGGACTAGCTGAAGCTACGACATTGCTCGCCACTAGCAGAAGCTACCAACTCCAACCTCCTAACAACACAATAGAGCAAGATAGTATTACTATTCCCGCAAAAAGAATATATTAATGACAAACAATTATAATGATAATAATAGTAGTAATAATACTAGAAATAGATACAAATACTACTACTACTACTAATAATAATAATAATAATAACTAAAAAGAATAATACTAATAATAATAATAATAACAATAATAATAATAATAATCAAAATAATAACTAGATACTAAAAATTACAAAATGGTCAACAAACAAGCGCTAGATTAGTTGATTAAAAGCAATCAACAGATGAGCAACACAGAAGTAGCAATTTCTGGTAATGCGATATACAACAACAACAACAACAACAACACCACCTCCCAGTGTGGGTCCTGCTTTCGCGGGGTCTTGGGAGATCCAGTTTGTGGGCAACCTTATCTCTATCGGTATTCCTATCCATAGAGAGGTTGATTCCAAAAGACCCACAGAAAAGTTTTGTGAAAAGGTTTTAAACGGAAAGCGATTTCCACCCATTAACCGAGGGGAAAGGGCCAAAGAATAAATAAACATAGGAGCAATCAATAAGGGGTAGGAAACATACCTCGACGATCCAGGATACGGAGATGCCTTTACCTCCCAGCAAAGCTTCACCTGCATACACGCACGTCAAACCCCTGTCGGCACTAAGCTACTACCGCTACTGACCCCGACGGAGAAGAAACTCTGCAATCTAAGACCTTAATTTTATCCCGTCACAACCTCCTATCCTGAGTCAGGTCCTCTGTCAAACCCATAACTTTCAGGTCCTCTCTAACCACTTCGTCCAAACTCTTCTTCGGTCTATCCCTTCCTCTCTTACCACTAGGAAGGTCGATCCGCTCACACCTCCTCACTGGGGCGGCAACACTCTTCCTTTTCACATGGCCGAACCACCGGAGTCTCGATTCCCTCATCTTCTCGTCTATGGGGGCCACTTTAACTAGGTCCCTGATTACTCCGTTTCTAATCCTGTCCCTCCTCGTGAAACCGCACATCCACCTGACCATCCTCATCTCAGCTACTCTCAGCTTTTGGGCCTGCGGCTTTTTTAGAGGTCAACACTCCGCTCCATAGAGAACAGCCGGTCTAACTACCGTACGATAGACTTTCCCTTTCAACCCTAGGGGCACCCTCTTATCATAGAGCACCCTTGAGAAAGACTTCCATTTCTAGACAAATACAAATCAAATGCACAAAACAAAAGGCAAAAGAAAGCAGAGTTAAAGTTGAGTGCAAAAGGAAGCAGTATTAAAGTTTAGTCCACAGCTGGCTTTTCACAAAAATGGCAAGGATTAGCTCAGCTAGCACATACACCTCTCTTACCTTAATGCTAAGTAGAGTCGGCTCCTGGGGAATAGCTCCCAACGGTCCAAAAAGGCTCAGCTGGTGTTAGGGGGCCGGAGTGGGTGGTGGTTCGCCGGAGAACAGAGCAAATCCAGCCCAGCCGTGAGTCTCACTGAGGGGTGTTTAGCCACTGATGTCTAACACTCTGAAAGGTTGAAATTTCCGGGACACTAATCACACTCGGTTGATGAGGAAAACAAAATTTAATCTTCAACACCCAAATCACACCCAAATGAAATTCACAATTCCAAAAGTAACCCAGAAAGCAAAACCAGGAAACTGGCAGATAAAAGATCAAAAAGCTACCGAAACCTCACAATTAGCAGCAATAAAAGAGTAAAGCAACAAAGTAATAAATTGAAGAATCAAATGATGGAAGTGACCAAATTTTGCAGAATGAATCGATACCCAGAAGAGGAATTTCACTGACCAGAGAAGTACGACGGTAAAGATTGCAACAGAATGAATCAGGAGCATAATAAGCCTTGATTCAGAAGAATTGCTTATTATGGCCAGGAGATGATGATGGTGATGACAGCTGAAGATTTTGAAGAAGATGATGATGATATCGTGATGGGGATCCAATGACCCAGATGAACGCTTCACAAATTTGCAGTCAAGCTCTTCGAATTGCTTGTTATTGTTGTTCTCCGTAGAATAGGAGACTCAATATTACCTAAATATTCCTACATATTCTTATTTTGATTTATCTAAAATATCCTATGAATAAACTTACGAAAATTACATAAAAATATCAAAAGACCATAAGTTTCCAAATATTAAAATAAGTCCCAGAACCTAATATTAGACACTTGCCTTTGTTCTTCATCTGCATCAAGGTGTGTTCTTACTGTCAAATCTAATCCAAAATGCGCCAAAGATGGTTGCATTTCCTTAATGATACAGCTGCACATACTTACTAATCTTCATTTGAGGGGCGTTAATTCCCCTTTCCAGTGCATTCATATTGTGAGATTTTGTCAAGATTGCTGCTGTCCATGTTTGTTCGCGCATCTGTGGAGAAGATTTTGTCTAGCTTGTTCCTGATACTGGTTTTGCATGCACTTATTTTACTTTAGGGTTTGGTTGGGTTATTTGGGGGGTAGACTTTGTCTGATGCTCCTAACTCTGAATTTCTGACTTTAGTCTGCCTCTTTTAAATTTACATTTGCCATATATATTTTATAATTTATATCCTAGAGAGGCTATAATTGGAGATACCATTGTTTCTGGTGGCAATTCTAATTGATCAATAAAAATATATTTCAAAGCTTTTTATACAGCTCGTATTGATTTTTATCAACAAGCGACCGGGTTAACTGAAGCTGTTCAAACAGGTATAGGTCAACTAAACGGTATTCCTGTAGCAATTGAAGATTTGTCTAAGTAACTTTTTTTTTGTGGGTCCAAGTCACTTGTTTTTTTTTTTCCCCCAAGTTCTGTCTCTTTTTGTCGAACTCACTTCCTTTTTTCTTTGTGACTTGAGGGAACATCCCCATTCGTAGTTCCCAGATGCGTTATGTCCAAATTCATGCATCTAGTACTGTTTCCTATCTGCAGTAGCTTCTCTTTGAAACAATGCTTTCATTTCCTATCAAACCTTGATACTTGCTTATTCATTATGAATACCTTTTCTTCTCGCTAACAATGGGTCAACTTTTCAGGCACAATTATCTTCCGTGGCTGCTCTAAATGATGGGCTGAAGAGGTTGTATAATCAGAAGCTGAAGCCCTTAGAATCCACTTATCATTTTGATGATTTTTCATCACCTTTATTAGTAAGTGACAGCATCTATCTACTTCTTATCCCTTCCTTTTCCAAGTCCAATTTATCAATTTGTGCCTCATTTTGCTTTCTTTCATAGCCAGAGATATCCAGGATATTACCATTGAACGCAAGGCTTATGACTACACCATTTTCTGTTTGGCTATATCTCTGCAGACGGACAGTGATTTTGATGCAAAACCTATGGTCATGCTTCTGGGACAGTATTCCACAGGAAAAACAACTTTCATTAAGCATGTGCTCAAAAATAGCTATCCTGGTTATTTATGCTCGCTTTGCTCATAGTTTATCCCTTTAGTTTTTTGCTATAACTAAGATGGCTTCTCATCTCTCATTTATTGGTTATTCTCAGGAGCACATATTGGGCCAGAGCCAACTACAGATAGATTTATTGTTGTAATGGTAACCACAGAAACAACTGCCAATATTTTTAACTTACCTTGCTGAAAAATCAAATTCCTCGTATGTATTTCATTTCCATTGTTGTAGTATCTCTTTTAAATGTTGATAACCAATGGGTTTCCGCAGTCTGGTCCTGATGAAAGAACTATTCCAGGGAATACAATTACTGTTCAAGCAGGCATGCCATTCAGTGGTCTTACTGCATTTGGATCTGCCTTTCTGTCAAAATTTGAGTGTTCTCAGATGCCACACCCAGTGAGTTGTCAGAATAAGCTTTTGGATCTTCAAAAATATATTTTGACAGGAGCTGAACTTTTTGTTCTAATATTTTGAAGCTTTTAGAGCACATGACTCTTATTGATACCCCTGGGGTATTATCTGGGGAGAAGCAACGAACAGACAGAGGATATGACTTCACTGGTGTTACATCTTGGTTTGCTGCTAAATGTGACCTTATCTTGCTCCTTTTTGATCCCCATAAACTAGATATTAGTGATGAATTCAAGCGCGTGATATCCTCTCTACGAGGTCATGACGACAAGATACGTGTTGTTCTGAACAAGGCAGATCAAGTGGATACTCAGCAGGTACTCAAAAGATTTTATTGGTGGTGAATGGCTATTGCTTACCTTTTTCAAGCATACCTTGGAAAGGAAACAGCTAATGTTTCTTTTTGTTTCTCTTCTTTATTTTCTTGGTGTATACGGTAGTTGATGAGAGTTTATGGAGCCTTGATGTGGTCACTCGGGAGGGTCCTGAACACTCCTGAGGTTACTCGCGTCTACATTGGGTAAGCTTCTTTGAGTTAAACTTGTTTTGGTAGTATGAACATGTCTCGGGCGCATGGCTTTATTGTACTTATAGCTGTCCTTTTAATCAATTCTTCAGATTCCTGCATGTGTATGGGCCACGATGCTGGGCTCTGGCCTATAGATGACGGTGTGTATGTTTTGTATGCCCTGTGATTTTGGCAGCTCATTTAGTGATGGCCCTTTAAACGAGGCTGCTGCTGGTCCAATTGGATGTGATCTTTTCATAAAGGAACATAATGATCTTCTTGCTGATCTGATGGATATTCCAAAGAATGCTTGTGATCGACGGGTATGTTACTGAATTCATTGGGGTGGTCTGGTTCACTTTTTTGCTTTGTTTTTGGGCTGTGATAAGGGAAGTAAATTGTTAATTCCCGTAATGCTTTCTTTGCGTTCCTTCCCCACCACCCCCTCCCCCCCAAAAAACAAAAAAAAAAGGAAGACCTACTAGGAATGGCAAGCCAAGAGGTTTCACTAACCTCCTGGTATAGGTTTACTCAATCCACTCACTGCTGCCTGCTCTCTTAAGACTCTACTCCTTAATGTCAATCTGTCATTCATGAGTTGAAACAAACGCTATGGCATTTGCCCAGAGGCCATTCTGGCTTCATTTGTTTTCATGCCATTTCATCTTTGTTGAACCAAATGTGAAAAGGGATTGGAGTCAACTAATTGTTTGTTATTTATGAGTCTAATGCCGCTGTTTGGTCCTCATAGGTCAATGAATTTGTGAAGCGTGCAAGGGCAGCAAAGATCCATGCCCATATAATTGGTCACTTGAAGAAGGAGATGCCCATTTTGATTGGCAAGACCACGGCTCAAGAGAAGCTTATATATAACTTGGAAGAAGAATTCAGAAAGGTTCCTAGCTGTCTCTCTTTTTGCTTCCTTGTGGCGTTAACATAGTTTCCTTCACTGGGACCACTTTCAAAAATGTTCAAAGGTCACTAGTGCACGATTCATTCCAAATCAGGATTATAATGGTCCAAAGCAAATTGTCATGCAGCTCATGCTGCAGGGATGCCTAATGCGTTTTGTCATTGAGTAGGTGGTAATTAATTCCATTTTAAAGTTGGAGTCCAAGGAACTTCCTTCCACTAGGTAACACTGAGATCCCCCTCCCCCAAAACATAAATTTGCGCATGTGCCCATGGACACACACAGTCATGCACATATACACACGAGAGGGAAAAGAAATTGCTCCATAGGATGGATTCTTGGGTATTGCTTTTGGCTTGGCTTCATGATTTCCTCAGTTAAGCAATGCAGTAGTTCTATTGTTAACAAAACTTGGGACACTCCTGAAATTCGCCGTGCTTCTTGATTTAGGTTCAAAGGGAGTTCCACTTACCAATAGGGGACTTTCCCAATGTGAAACATTATAGGGAAGTGCTCAAGAGCTATAATATCGACAAGTTCGAGAGACTTAAACCAAAAATGATCCAAGCTGTTGATGACATGTTGGGCTACGACATCCCTGAGCTTCTCAAAGATTTCAGAAACCAAAATGATAGATGAATTGATTGATTATTACCAAGATAAACGGGGGCAGAGGAATGAAGAACCGAATTGGTTGTCAGTGCACTGTGAAATGTAAGTTGGAGGTTTGAGATCCAGCTCCCTGACATTTGGTGCTTGATGAGGCATGTGATACTCTAAACAGTTTCTTGATCAATTGGATTTGTGAACTTTGAAATTTAAAGTGCTAACAAATTCCTAGTTTCATTCTGAAATTGTATACTCGGGACTGGAAAGTCCTGCCCCCCTCCTGGGGTTCAATACACAGAATACTTGGCCTTGTATTTTTGGATCTGTATTACAGAATTGGTGATGTTTCAATGCAAATGATAGGTTAATTGATCTCGTTTTCCCTTTTTCCTTGGCTTTTTTTTTTTGGTTTTTTGGGGGGGGGGGGGGGGGGGGGGGTTCTAAGTTCTATTGTATGCAGACAGACGAACCCTCCCATGGAGAGGGCGAGCACGATTTGCGAATCAACTGTTTTTGAACTTTTACTTCTATTTTTAAAAAAGTTAAAAAGTAAACTCAAGAAGTTCACGAAATCCTGAGCTAATAGTTTGCTCGTCTCACTCAAAACCGCGCTCAAGTAGTACTAGCTAGAATCTAAACATAGTCCAACCAAAAATAGGTAATGTCACGAAATTTTTAAGAGGGATGGATCAATTGCACATCGGATGCTCTGCCGCTAATAACCATAAATGAGAAGGTTAGACCGTAAATGAGAAGCTTATTTAACCATGTCTTACCGACGGCTATGTCTTATCGACGGCTTCTTCAATTTCAGTAGCTGGCCTCATGTCAAAATAAAATCTTGGCCTTGTACCCCAGGTAGAGATCAAAAAAAGCAAGCTGCCATAAAATTCTATAGGAATTAATTCATGAACTCTTTCTCACATATCTGAATTGTCTCTTAAATTATAGTCAAATATATAGAAATCGTATGTGAAACCGTCTTATATAAATCATAGCATGAGAAACATATTATTAGTCAAAACTTCAAAAAAGTCACCTACAAAAGAGTACATTTTGCAATAACATTTATGTAAAACGGTATCACCTAAGAATTAGTGTTAAACACATGGCCATATGGGTGACAACTTTAGGGCAAAGGTTGTGGGAACATAAAGTGCTATAGGTGATCGGCAATGTCTCTTTGCATTCTGCTTACCTTATTCATAATTAGGCTTCTCTTCCTTTTTTTTTTTTTTTGGTTTGGGGGGAGGGGGGAACTAATAAATTTTCTTTAAGAAATTCGAAAAGTTACCTTCTAATACAGAAATTTTTTTCACATACGGTTTTTATTAGCATGTCGTGTCTTTGCCTTATCTTTCTTTATTATAAATCATATTATATCTATATATCTATATCTATATATATATATATATATATATATATATATATATATATATATATATATATATATATTAAAAGTTGGATTGAACTCATGTATGAGTGACATGTAGGATGCCACATAGGATGCCATTTAGGGTGAACTTGGGATAAGAATGCTATGTATGATAGCAACATAAAAGTATTCTATCATGTAATTAAGGTGGATGTAGGTGATCAATGCAATTTTAATTCAATTTAGGCCCTGTTCTTTTCAGTAGGAAATGAGGGTTGTGGGATGGGTGATTGTGGGAAAGGGGGGGAAGGAGTGGGTGAGTGTGGTTTTTTTTTTTTAAGTGTGGGAAAAAGTGGATGAGTGTGGGTGAAAGTTGAATGTAGTTGAATAAAGTTGAAGTATTAGTTATTAATATTTTTTTGTTTTATAATGTAATAATTTTATTGTGATAGTAATTAATGATGATGAATTTTTTTTGTTTTCGTTTATTCTGTTTTGTTCTGTTTTATTTTGTTTATTTTTTATTTTTGTGTTTTTGTATTTGTATTTTTTATTTTTTACTTTTTTATTTTTTATTTTTTATTTTTTGTTTTTTTATTTTTTATTTTTTATTTTTTATTTTTTGTTTTTTTATTTTTTTATTTATATTTTTTATTTTTTTCTTTTTTTTATTTATTTCTTTTTTTAAATTTTTATTTTTTGTTTTTTTGTTTTTTTTATTTTTTATTTTTAAAATTTTAAATTTTTAAATTTTTAAATTTTTTAAATTTTTTAAATTTTAATTTTGTAATTTTTAATTTTATTTTAATTTTCTTAAATTTTTTTGTTTTAATTTTTTTATTTTTTTGTATTTATTTTTTATTTTCTTATTTTTTATTTTTGTATAAATTTTTTTATTTTTTATTTTTTTGGAATTTTCCATTGGTTGTTTTTCTGGAATAAAAAAGTACAAAAAATACAAAAAAATCAAAAATACAAAAAAATTTTATAATTTAATTTTTTTTAAAAGAATAAAAATAAATACAAAAAAATTAAAAATTTAAAAATTAAAAATTAAAAAATTAAAAAATTAAAAAATAAAAAATAAAAAATAGAATCAAAAAAATAAAAAAATAAGAAAATAATGAAAAATAAAAAAATAAAACCGTTCCATAACATCCGAAAAATAAAAAATTTAAAAATTTAAAAATAAAAAATTTAAAAATTTAAAAATAAAAAATTTAAAAATTTAAAAATTTAAAAATTAATGAAAAATAAAAAATAAAACTGTTTTATAACATCCAAAAAATTAAAAATGCTCATAATTGCTATTAGATTATTCGTACACACAATTACGTAAATTATAAAAAAATTTCAAATATGAGAAATGGTTGTTTTATGTAGGTGTGGGAAGAAGTGGGTGAATGTGGGAAGGAGTAATATTTTTTTTTAAGTGTGGGAAAGAGTAGGAAGATGGGGGAAGAAGTGGGTGGGTGTGGGGTGGGTGGATTTCCCCACGAAAAGAACAGGGCCTTAATGTTAAGTTTTCTCATATGTTATGACTAATTAGTAATTGAATTTTATCTTAAAAAACTTAAATATAGAACAAATAAATGACTTAGATGTTACCCAAGAAAAAAAATGGAAGTGTGTTAGACATTATTTTTAAGGTAGGTATATATTGGACATCCAAATCTAAATATATTTGTCTTTATATATTTATTTTTGAGTGAATATACCGTGAGTTGGTACTTGAATGCTGATTAGGTTGCTTTTTTTGCATATTGTAAAGCTTGATTGCTTAAGCATGTCACATAATTGGATTTGGATAATATGAAATGCAATAGAACATTAATGTAATTGTGGGTTTCGCTTACGATTACTTTAAGCTGCTACAGTATTTAGTTTTTTTTTTTTCCAGATTTGTAACTTATGTTTATGACATGAAAAAAAAACATTTCAATGATTTATTCAATTTATATTTTACTTGAGATTATATTTTGGGCTCAAAAATCACACAGTATAATTAGTTCTTTGGCAAATTTAAATTTAATAGGTAAATTAATATATAAGAGTAATTTGTCTACATTCCCACAGCAGATCATAATTGACTTCATAAATTAGTAGTATTCCCCCACCCCCAAAAAGAACGTTAAAAGTTTTCCTAAATTCAAATTGTACTAAAATTTCTTCATGTGCTACTAACATTCCTTTGTTCTTTTTTTAAATTTTTCCATTTTTCTTTGTTGGTTTTTTTTAATAAATAATTATACGCCAAAGGGATAAGATTAAGGTCAAAGACTTGTATGTCTTTTTGTTACTACTGTCAACAATTTTCCCATGCTTTGTTGATCATTAGAATTATTAATCAAATTTATTTTCATTCAAATCATGGGTCAAATAGTTGGAATGACCATGATCACTATTAAATAATATTAAAGATGCCGTTAGACTATTGAAATAATCAGCAATGGACATATGAAGTATATGAATATAATCAAACCAATGGGAATCTCCAGGAAAAAAAATGCACATTTTGTGATGATTATTAGTTTTAAATGGCATGCATAACCCTACGAATTTGACATTTAAACTCACATGTGTTAACTGGTCTTTTGCTAATTTATTCTTATTGGTAAAATACCTCATTATTTCATTTTAATGCTCACCTTCAATTATTATATTATATATTATTTTTAAAATTAATTACCTCATTATCCCGATAGCTACTCATTTTACTTAGAGTTTATCTTAATTTACAATTCCTATAGATAGAGACTTAATTTTGTAGTATCTCATCTAAGTTTTATGTCGTCATTTGATCAAAAAGAAAATTTATGTCTCCGTATAATTCTTAGTTGTGAGAAGATACAAAAATGAGTCCTAACAAGCGTTGGTAGGCTAAAATGAAAGAATCTTATTATTTTCTTGATCAATGTCAGAATAAGTGTTACCTTCCCTAGAATTATTTTGCACTCATCTGAGACAAAGTGACCATTTGTATTAAAAAAGAAGACAATTTTCTATTCATGTTTGTTGTACAATGACTATAAATAAAAGTCAAGGACAATCACTGAAATACATATGAGTTTATCTTCCAAAATCAGTATGAAGTCATAGACAACTGAATTGCAGCATCATAGGTGACTTCACCAAAGGGTTTGAAGTTTATCATTAAACATGACAATGAACACTGTGAAGGATACACAAGAAACATTGTCTGCAAATAAGTGTCCGCCAACTTACCAATAGTATGTATGCACTCAAAATAACTTCACTACTACAAATTACCAAAAAAAAACAAATTGACACTATACATCTTTTAGTGTTAGTAAACTCCTACAAAATGTTAGTTCTAATTATGCAAAGACCACATGACATGTTATGATTCTTATAATTAAATATAATCGGAGATTAAAATGATATATATTCCTCTAATGTTATGCAAGCAACTCCAGGCAGATGAAATATATATATATCGAAAGTCTACAATTGAAATGCCTCTCCGTAGGTACAAATCAATACAAAAATGTTATCATATATTTTTTCACTAAATATATAAGCATGTAAAAAATCATTACTTGCATTTAACAACGCATCATTGATGACGAGTAGTTAGGAACAAATAAAAAATCAAAACCTAACTTAGTATAATACATGTTACTTTTGCAGGTTGTTTAATATAAGAACAGAAATTGACGACAAATAGATAGCGAAGACGACAAATCTGATGTGTTATTGAACATTTTCTGTTAGAACTACTTTTCATACATTACATTTTACATTGTCATATGATGCATTTTTAAAAATAAAATCCAAGTTTAAGAAAGACAACATTAAATTACTGAAAATAATATGATTTTCCTTTGCTCATTTGCTCTCACCGTCAATATGGTTATTGCACAAAATCAATTTAAACTTAAAAAAAAAATTACGCAATGTCAAACCACATAATATCTTAAAATTAAAAAAAAACAATTAAAACATTCTTAACTAATAGGATTAGAAAAAATAGACTGCACATCAAAAATTCAAGTACATATAATTAAGGTGATTTCATACAGAATATATTCAGCAAAAAAAGGTGATACCATCAAGTCCACAGAACTCAGTATGATTTAACACCAACAACAACATATACAATAACATACTAAAACTTATCAACCGGAAAGTAATAACCATCGTACAATGCACGGGTAAAAAACTAGTTATTAATAAAAATTCAATGACATGAAGAAATGTTTGCTCTTGTTAGAGCTTTTTCCACCTGTTTTTGGTTTTCCTTGGGTCGACCCTTTCCCACAGCTTTTCTACATTTTCCGGTTTCAATCTAGAAGCATAGTCTTCTCCAGACCATGGCCACGAACAATGTAAACCCAGTGTCTAGAACAAGAGAAGTTGACCAACTTATTATGATGACCCAACACCTATGGGGATATAAAGAGGGACTTTTAGAACTATATGTTGATGATGAGCGGAATGAATCCCTAAATCTTTTGGCTCTCTTAGGGAAATTGATTGCGGACAGAATTGTGAACCCTCCACACGGATTTGGAAGACAGTGTACTCCTCTTCAAATTTAGAGCACTAGAAGACGTCAGAAGGATCCTAAATGGTGGCCCATGGACAATAATGGGATACCATCTAGCCCTAAAGCAATGGTATGTTGACATAGAGGCGAAGGATGTTGATTTCTCAAAGTCAGCCTTTTGAGTACAATGCTATGAAATTCCTTTGAACATAAGAAGTAAGGCAATGGAGTCAAGATCTAAGTAATGCTAGGAACCCCAATGGACACTGGTTTGCAAGAAGATGGAGACATCTATCTCAGATTGAGGTTTGAGCTCAATATTTTGGATCCTCTACAATCTACATCCCGACTTTCCCTTGAAACAACATGGAGAAATGGATAGATATTAAATATGAGAGGCTCCCTAACTTCTATTTTGGTTGTGGAAAAATAGGGCATGAGGCTCGCTTGTGTGATTCCACTGATAAAAGGGAGAACTTTTATGGTGCTTGGATGAGGGTGGTAAATACATTTATGGGTCCAATGTTTGAGGCATGAGAGGCATCCAAGGTGGAGAAAAACGTCCCGAGGCCTTCCTTTGACGGATGTCTTCAACAAACCAACAATTCTGAGCCACATTGGAGCTGACAATCACCAAAGACAAATGGTCCTCTTACATAGACCTGATAAATGGGTAATTCAGGTTGAGTATGGGTCGGATTTTAGTTCAGTTCGGATCACTTTCGAGTCAACTATATTCGGGTCGGTTTCGGGTTCGATTCAGGTGAAGTTCGGGTTTGGGTCACTTTCGGGTCAACCATATTCGGGTCGGGTTCGGTTCAATTCGGGTGAAGTTCGGGTCACTTACAAGTACCATGTTCGCGTCGGTACGGGCTCGGTTCAGGTGGAGTTCGGATTGGGTTTGTTTCGGGTTGTCCACAATAACCCGATTCGAATCGGGTATGGGCCAAGTATAATTTGGGTCAGATGAGGTTCAGTTCAATGTTTGGATCAATATCGAGTCAAGTGTAAATCGAATCAGGTATAAATCAAGTTGGGTTAATTTCGAATCATTGTACATTTTCAATGTAGCATTCTTTAGTTCTTTACTCTTAAATTGTATTTAAAAGATAAAAACTGTTTAACTAGACAAACCCATTTATTTTAGATTTCTCTTTTAATTCATACGTTAATGATTAATTAATCATACATTTTATATATATACATACATACATACATACATACATACATATATATAT
>JACYFF010031957.1:106257568-106286279 GCA_017589665.1 Selenicereus undatus | reverse complement strand
GTTTGTCATATTTGGAGTTGGTAAATAGAAACAAGTTTGTTCAAGTCGATATTTTTATTAATCGAATTAATGTTCTTTGATAGCTCGTTAAGTAATCATGCATCAATATTCAAAGATGTGTCTTTATGAGGTTAGTAACATGATCTGCATTTGCTCAATGATTCAAAAGTAAAAAGCAACGACAATATATGAGTATGTGTCAATTAGTATTATATTTATGTGATTGTGAATGCTCATTATTGAAACTCAAAACTTGGAATTTAATTGTCCAAAATTCAATCGAGCCACATTATTATGAGATCATATGCAACGATACATTCTTGAATATGATTTTGTAGAATTAAACATGTTATGAAGATGATTTAGAATCGTAGATCAATAGTGCAGAATTTTTGACAGTAGTTACAGAATGATATTATAAATTTATAATCATTTCGTGCAATGCATCAAGTCATTAAGTGAATCAAATAGCAAAATAGGATTGCTAGATCCTAATAAGTTTAATAAATTGTTAATTATACTTATCTTTTCTTAATTCCTATTGTGACAAAATATTTTTTTTCTTATATTTTTACTACATATCTATCAAATTAAAAACTTAAAACTATCAACTATTTTATTTTTTCCTATTAAGTTTTTAATTGATTTCATTTGCAAAAATTCCCTCTTAAGTTGTTTTTCTTTTCCCACCTAAACTCAACTAATTGAGTTTGAAAAATTCAAAATTCCCCCCAAAAGAGAAAATATTAAAACCCCCCCAAAAAAGTTACTACTTATTTGGGTAAAATTAAGTCAGGTAAGAATCAGATCGGTTTTAATCGGATACGATTCGGTTCGGGTTCCGGTTGTTCATTTTCGGTTTACTTCAGGTCGGGTCACTATGGATCGGGTCTAAATTGGGTCGGGTCATTTCGGGTCGTGCTACAATTCGGATTTCGTTCGGTTCTGGATTAGTTTACTTCAGGTGTTCGGGTTCAAATCGGTTTATCCCATTTCGGGTGCCGGTTTAGATATAGATCCGGATCATTCAGCTCGGGTTTCGGGTCTCAGGTTAGTTTTGTCAGGTCTATTTTTACACACTAGAAGCCTTTTGGACAATGTTAAGAGAACCACCCGTTGATCAAACGGTCAGGAAAATGGGTCAATTATTTAACTGGTCGGATTGATAGGATCAAATTAAACTGGTTGACTTAGTTGACCATTGAACTAGATTGAATTGGCTAGATTCCCGTTGAGCCCTTTATTAATTTTTCTTTGTATTTTCTTATATTTAAGGTGTGAAATTCTTAGGGAAATAAAACAAAATGAGAAACAATATGACACAAGAGATTACTTTGCATGGAAAAATACGTAGATTTGCTTATGAATAAACAAGTACTTAGGTGTACTCATTAATAATAAGGGAAGAACAGATGGCGAGCAGTCGGCCCAAGCAATGATTCGATTCACTTTAGCCCATTAAAAACTGATTTTTCCCTAGATACACATGTTGCCTCATTTCACAATTGAATCAATTTAAAAAAGACCCAAAGTTAGAAAACTTCATTAAAATAAAATAAACGAACAGATTGCGTTGGGTCCAACTGTATTCAATACTACCCCTACCTAATACCCATAGTATTAATAACTAGGTTAAGCTTTTTAGGTTTTCCTGTTTCCTTTTGGTTTCCCTCCTCCCCGTCTCTTTTCCTTTCTATTTCCATCTGTAGGAAAGTCATCTACTTTGTGACGTGGCTGGCATCAGTTATTAATAATCCAATTCGATAGAGAGGTCCCTCTATATCTTCTGCAATTGGTAATAGTGGCGTGGATGGGTTTGTAAGCATTTGTGGTTCATTGTGAATATGGACGAGAGACAGATCAAGAGTCAGGACATGAAAGTAGGGAAGTATCTGAAAAATTCTGGTCAAACCGCAGGTCGCCTGGGTCGATGAAATTTGACCAAATTTTCCCGCTTTGATAGTCAAATTGATTCTTTTCTTTTTTTGGACCATTAGGTCTGTCCGATCCGGTCCGATCGGTTCAACCGGCTGGGCCGATCCGATTTTCGTAACATTGCTTTTGGACACCAATGATAGTCTCCCTTTCTCTAGGATTGTCTCCTGATAGGCCAATGGTGGAGATGGAGATGAACTAGGAAAATGCTAGAGGTCAAAGTGGAAATCTAAAAAGGATGGTCTAAGGAGGGGAAGACGAGGACATGCTCTATAAGAAATCAAGAGAGTTTCGAGAGAATCGGAATGAGGTCTTCAGTTTGAATGACAAACCAGATAAGCGTGTCTTTTCCATAGGAGCGGCTCCTACACACATAAGAAGGAAGGTTATTTTAAAAAGCAAGCTCTAGGAAATCAAGGTGAAGGGTTTTGGTCTATCCAATCCCCATGTAATCACAAATTACAAAGATTGAATTTTTATGGATTCGATTGATTTGAATGGGTTACAATCTCTATGGATACAAAATCCTCTGATTCTTTCTCTCAAGGACGGATTTTCCAACCCTTGAAACAAAGGGGGTGGGGACCTATTTCTAGGGAAACTCCTCATCCCAAGTCAAGATAAGGGTTATGGGCTTTGACCTAGGTTTTGGGCCTTTCAATCAGGCCTTATCCTAGGCTACCTGACTTTTATTTGTTTGACTTTGACTTTGCAGTCTTCCGGACTTGAACCGAGCATTGACTTGGAAGTCGCCTCGAGCTTTAACCGGATGTTGACTTGAGAGTCGTCTTTGATGTTTGACTTGTGAGTCGATGTTGACTTTGACCTTTGGCCTTTGACCTTTGACTTTGACTTTGACTTTTGACCGCGCCATCACTTGAACGTCATTCGGCCTTTTAGGTCGTGGCTTGACTTGGTAGTCGTCCTAAGTCTCGGTTTGGGCTTTGACTCGAATTTTAACTGGACCCGGACTCGGTTTTGGTAGTCATCTGGGCTTCATCTTGGGCTTGAGTTGTGAGTCTTTGGACTTGATTAAATTAATTAAAAGGGTTAACCCAATTAATTAATTAAATTTAATTTTGGTATGGCACGAACAAATTTTGAGTGCCTACACCCCATCTTATCAAGGAGTTATTTCTCCAGGTAACATCGACACTACTACTCATATGGTCGAGGAGGTGGGCCTTACCAATGCCCCGACCTAGCCATGAAGATTTTTACCTAGAATAGTCGCAAGCTTGGCAGCCCCTTGACAGTAAATAACCTCTGGTTGTGGCTCTGGAGAAAGTGCCCTAATGTCATTTTCTTGATAAAAATGATGTTGGCTAAATGTAATCTTGAGGGGATTAAAAACAAATGTGGATTAAGGCATGGTATCTGTGTTAGTAGTAACGACCGATTCGATTTTGGTGGGATGATGTGGAGGTGGGGCCACTACTTTGGACTGCAATGGTAATCTTAATTGGCATGCTGTGGTTGTCACGCGAAGAATATTTAACATAGCAATGTATGAGAGAACTTTGTAGTAAGTCACCTCTACTAATGTTTTTTTTTTTTCTTTTTTGGTGACTTCAATGAGATCTTAGTGGAGGGGGAGAAATTCGTTCTCAGAGAAGGGAGGTCCAAAGGAAGGAGTTTAGGGAGACGGTGGACTAGTGTGGATTGTGAGATTCGGGCAATGAGGGAGACTTCTTGTCCGGGCAAAGGGGAATCAATAGGGATAGGCTGAGCCGTTTTTTAGCAGATCATGACAGGTGCAACCTTTTCCCAAATGTAAAAGTTAAATCATTTATGAGATACAAGTCAGATCATAATGCCTTGTTCTTAGAAACTAAGAAGTTGCACTTTGAGGAATCCTAAGACAAGTCATTCAAAACCCTTTTGACTGTCACATGAGGAGTGCTTTTAGATTGTGGCTCGGGCTTGGCAAGGTGCTGTGAGGGAGGAGCGGTAGGTCAAAATTCAGAGCTACATTGAAAATCTTAAGTCTTGAGTGGATGAGAATTTGGCAGTATTGGACTTAGCATCAAGGAGACAGAGAAGCAATTAAGGGTTGCCCAAAGGAACCCACCCGTGACGGATATCCTGTAACTTTGTAACAGTCTTCAAGTGAAGCTTGATGAGCTAAGATGCAAGGATGAGACTTTTTGGCACATCAGGGCTCAAGCGAATGAGCTGAGGGACAGGGATTAGAAAACAACTTTTCTCCACCACAAAGCAAATGTTATGAGGCCGAGAAATTATAGAAGGGGTTTGGAAGGCCAAAATGGAGGGCAGGTGTCCACTCACGAGGGTATTGAACGAGTAGTTGTTACTTATTTTAATAACTTTTTGCGTCAACTAACCACGTTTCTTTTGACATGGAGTTACAAGGAATTGCACCAAAAGTTACCAATAAGATGAATGCAGATATAGAGAGGGAGCCTCAGCGGGGGAAATTCTTGAAGCTCTTAATGACATGCATCCTACGAAAGTCCCAGGCCCAGATAGTATGCATGCTCTATTCTATAAGAAATTCTGGAGTATGGTTGAGGAAGATGTGGTGTCTTTTGCTAAACAGGCGTGGTGCCGTGACATTAACTTCAAGAGTGTGAATTTAACCAATATTGTTCTCACCCCCAAAGTCAAAGACCCTGCAAGTATGGCCCAGTTCAGTCCTATCAAGTTATGCCATGTCTTGTATAAAATATTGTCTAAGACACTTGCTATCGCCTCAAGAAACATCTCCCGGGCATCACAGGACTCATTACTGACAATGCATAGATTTCCTTTGAAATCTTCCATTACATGAAAAGGAAGAGGAGCGGGAGGAGAGGTATGTGCATGGTGAAACTATATATGAGCAAAGCATACAATATTATTGAAAGGGGCTTCTAGAGTGCAGTGATGATGAGAATATTTTGAACAGGAATGGATTTAGGGAATTCTCGACTGTATCTCATCTATTACTTACTCTTTTAGCATCAACAGATGAGTGAGAAAGGAGGTCCTCCTATCTCGAAGTCTTTGACAGGGTGGCTCCCTTTCTCCTTACCTCTTCTTGTTATGTGTTGATGCCTTCTCTGGCTTGATTTTTAGGGCTATGGCAAGCGGTGAGTTTCAGTGTTAAAGTTACAAGGCGCGCCCCTCAAATCTCACACATATTTTTTGCCAACGATAATTTTTTTAAGGGCAAATTGACAAAAGCTATAAAATTTGGCCCAGAATATTAATATCTATGAGGAGAGTTCAGTGCAAAGAATCAACAGCAAGAAGTCTGAGGTGGTGTTTAGTTACAGCATGAGGTACGAGGACAAAGTGAACCTGCCCCAGCACATGTGAGAGGTGTTGACCACTATCCCAAATATCTTGGACTTCCAACCATCTTCGGAAGGTCCAAGAAGACTGCTTTTATTATCGTAAAACAATGAGTCTGGAAGAACATATAGGGCTATAAGGATAAACTGCTCTCAAACCCTGGCAAGGAGGCTATTATCAAAGCGGTTCCTTAATCTATTCCAACATATATGATGATTTTTCGATTCCCTGAAGGTTCACTTAAAGACATCCACTCTATGCTTGCTCGATTCTAGTGGGGTTGTTCAAAGAAGAAAAGAAGTTACACTGGACTACTGGAGGAGGTAGGAATTTTTGTGCTTACCAAAATCTGTGGGGGGGGAATCGGTTTTAGAGGCCTTTGAATGTTTATCAAGGCCTTGTTTGCAGCGAAGCAAGCATGTCACTCATGAAAGACAGTGGATCACTAGTACATTACGTCTTAATGACTTGTTATTTTCTGAATTTCAATTTCTTGAAATGCTTTTAGGGGCTATGGAGCTAGTTTTACATGGCAGAGCATAAGGGATAAGCCTTCTTTTGAAAGGCCTACAATGAAGGACTTGGGGACAGAAGAAAAGTTAGGGTATAAGATGAGTTATGGTCCATGTTGATACTTGCAATCGATCACTTGTACGGATATGGGGGTCGAATTGAACCTCCATGTCTCTGATCTCATTGATGAATAAACAAGGACATGTGGAAACACCTAATATGCAAGCTTTTTTCAAAGGAGGCAACATAGAAAATCCTCAGTATGCCCTTGATCTTTAATATGACTCAGGATGTTAGGTTTTGGTGGCTGGTGAAGCGAGGACTCTTTACTGTAAAATTGGCATATTCGTTGGAGAGGTTGACTGTGGTAGCAGCACGTAGACAGGTGGCATTAATGGAGGATACCAGGTGGTGGAAGAAGCTTTGGGGCCTAGATGTCCCACCCAAGCTAAAACACTTCTCATGGAGAGCCCTTAATGGTTTCCTGGCCATGAAGCAAAAACTTAGATAACTACATTTTGTTGAATGACACAATGTGTTCAGTTTATAGGGAAAGGGAGAGATCACTTCTTCATGCTATTTTTGAATGCCCGAGTGCAACAAGAATATGGGAGAATAGCGAGCTCAGTGGGGTTTACAAAGAAGCACCACATGCGTCTTTTAATGATCTAGTGGTTTGGCATTTTGACAAGCTTGAGAGGAAGAAATTTGCGTCATTGGCTATAATGGTTTAGGCATGTTAGTTGGCGAGGAATGTGGAGGTCAAAGGGGGAAAACCCAAGCTAGGAATCTATGGTGGATGGCTTCCGGCATTTGCTGGAGGACTACAGAAAGTATAGGATTGGCACCTTGGCCCATAGGTTGGCTAGAGGGACCTTATTCTTTGATAGTTGGCAGCCACCTTTAGAAGGTTGGATGAAAGCTAATATCAGCTGCAGCAATCGGTGAGGGTATTGTGGTATGAGGTGGGTTGTTCTTGATGAGGAAGGGGTAGTGGTGAAGGTAGGAATTAAGACGTTAACGGTTGTGATAGAGCCCGCCATGGCAGAAGCTAAAGTTATGAGAGTAGTGGTAAAATTAATGAAGGAGGATGACAGGATATGGTGATTATTTGGTCGGATTCGCTTAGGACCATATCTAGGTTGCAACAGTTATCACATGGATGAAGCCATATCGGACTGATATTCAATGACATTAGAAGTCATGCTCCGGGCTGTAAATCTCTTTTTTCTAGTCATGTTAGGCATGGAAAAACACTGTAACTCACTTAGTAGTAAGGATGTCCCTGAATAATGGAGATGAACTTGCACTTTGCTCAAACTTTCAGGCCAGTATTTCAATAACAAAAATTCTTGAGTAAAATCGTCTCATATTAGATTTATCGTAAGACGTACTCCTCTAGGATTGACCTTTTTGAGATTTTGCAGTGACTAATAATGTATTGTAGAGTGACTTTTTAATTCAGATGTGAGTAATAGTACATCTAACACTGACTTTTATTACAGTAATATCTAATTATATTATTGATCATCCAATTAAAATTAAAGATTACTATAAAAATATATATTTTATAATATATTTTATATAAGACGGTCTTATACAAGATTTACTATCTTCTCATAGCAGCATTGGATTTAGCCTAATAAAAGTATGTCACGCTTTTTTACTTCAAAAGAAAAAAAAAAAAGTTCTAGAAGCTCAGAGACGTTGCTAGTTCTCAAGCGAACCTCAGAACAAAGGTAGTCATCCGCTTCCCCCTCCCGCCTTTCATCTCCGGGAAGATTCTACCTCTCTCCCCTGTTCTCCTTCTACCCGTCCCTCCAGTAATTCATACACATCTGTCTCTGTCTCTGTCTCTGTCTCCCCCTCCCCGGCGGTTGTACATGAAGATGCCGCTATCTAGGGTATTCGGACAAGCGTCGACGGTGGCCATGGCGCAATGCCGGAGCTACTTATTTCTCTCTCCACCACTTCTTCCACCTCAGCACCGCCACCTCTCTCTCCTCTCTACTCCTTTCCTGTCTCTGTCCGCCATTTCCAATAAGGTAATGGTACGCCCCTTGTACGTTTTATGTTCTTCTATTCTCTGTTAATGGCACTAGGGTTTTGCAAGGGTTTTAGGATTTCCGACTTTGATCATAACTTCTTGTAAGCTCTCTGCTTCAACTTCTATCTTGCCATTTCTCTGTTTCTGTGGCGTAATTTAGAGTTTGAAGCTTCGAATTCAGATTAGTTTTGATGCTGCAATTATATGGAATCCTTCTTAGGCTTATTAATTATGTGGGAATTAGAGTGGAGCCTTCGTTTCCCCTGTTTGTGCCCAGCGGGGGTCTTTTGTGACTTTGGACAGAATTAGTATCACTGTGTACTGTCTGTTAGATTGTGTGTATTTAATCATCGAATAGGCTTAACACTAGTGAATGGTGATCCTTTTGTTTCTGACGGTTGGTGTTGAAGTATGAAAGTGGGCATTGTCACACATCGATAAAAATACAAAGAATATAAAAGTGGGTGTTGTCCCACGTTGATAAAATTGAAGGGCTTTGAGTATATATATAAGCTTGTGAGTTACTCCACCCATTGCCAATTGATTTTGGGATGGAATCTCATTTGAGCTTATATGCATGACTCTTTGTTGATTGTCCAATTGATATATAAAATTTAACAGTTGTAAGTTCTAATCTTTTTGTTTGATCGTGTGCATGAATTACATTAAGCATATGCCAGTCTCGTTGAGCTTTTCCTTTTGAGGAAAGGCAAGGTCCCCCTTTCCTTTTTGATCCCTTTACCAAAAAAGAAAGAAAGAAAGAGGAAACAAGGGGTGAGGCTTAACCTGAGTGAGAGTTCCCTAAACTATTACTAAGTTCCATAATTGATGAGGGATGACAGCTTTGTAATATTTCGTAGGTCATGACTCATGACTCATGGTGCTGTTGGTTCTTGAAATTTGAAGTGTGTGATCATATAACGAGGGAATTTTAACTTGCCTAAACAATGTCAGTAATGCCGTATATGTTGATGTACTGGTCGGATGTAGTAGATTTGCACTGTTTAAAAATTCTAAAAGTCTACACCCACAAAAAGAATTTTAAAAAACCCTAAAAAAATTTGAAAATTGAAGGTATTGGATCATTTGGGTATCAACTGGTGTTTGACTAGTACAGGAGGGGATGGTTCAAGGTGGCTTGTGTTGGTTTTGAGCATGAAAAGCTGCATGGTATCCAGTATCCACAACAGTCTAATGGGAAATTTGATATGATGTTTCTGTGCCTTGTGGTCTGATTTACAATACTCATAAAGTCGCCTGTCCCTTTCCCTGGAGAGCGATAGATAATATAACATTTCAATTAAGCCTTAGACTTATTGTATTAGACAATGCATTTCAAAATTGCTACTGGCAATCCAAGTTGTAACTTCGAATCACAAGCTGAACCATCTTTTCTTTTTAAATATGGGTAGGCATCTACCTTGAATCATCGATCAAAGAATGTAGTACCTTTTCCACACTGTGGGATGTCGACATCTACTACCACTGAACAAGAGCAAGGAACACCTTTAGAAAATAAGGAGACTGTGGAAAATGAAGAGGACAATGGAAAGGCTGATGGAGGAGCTCAAGCAGAAGCTGTCACGACTGCAGATGGAAAGCCTTCCGAGGAAACCGCAGAAACAGGTTCTAGTTGAGCATCAAAATCAACATTTCAACCTGTAAAAGATGGAAAGCTGGACTAAAGAACTTGGTTTTCTGATTCAGATTCCAGGAGAGGTCTTGAAGAACTTTCTAAAGAGGATCTCATCAAACTGGTTTTGGAAAAGGAAGAAGCCCTTGAACTGAAGGAGAAGGAGTTTGAACGATGGAAAGACAGGTTTCTTCGTAGTTATGCTGAAATGGAGAACGTCATGCAACGAACTCGACGTGAAGCGGAGAATTCAAAGAAGTTTGCCGTACAGGTTTGTATTGTTGGTTTGCTCTGGACCTTGAGTTGAGTATGTACCTCGTATCTTGTTTTACTTCTTCTGATTATGTCCCTGACTCTATATCACAGAGTTTTGCAAAGAGCTTACTGGATGTGGCTGACAATCTAGGCAGAGCTGCTTCAGTTACTAAAGAGAGTTTCAGCAAAATTGATGCATCCAAAGATACAATTGGAGCAGTGCCAATTTTGAAAACATTACTGGAAGGCGTAGAAATGACTGACAAGCAGCTTGAAGAGGTAGTATTGTAATTCACATCCATTGTTCTTCTAAACTCCTCTCCAAAAATTATCTTCCCCTCCCCTTTTCTTGATTATTGACTTATCAGAGGTATCTAAGCAGTCTATAGTATGCTAGGTGCCATTCTTTACGATGCTCCAAGCTAACTATGGGTTCTTCATTCAGGTTTTCAGAAAGTTTGGTATTGAGAAGTATGATCCAATCAATGAGCAGTTTGATCCAAACAGGCATAATGCAGTATTTCAAGTACCTGACAATTCCAAGCCACCTGGGACTGTAGCTGTTGTGCTAAAGGTAATAATCAGCAGTCTTCTTCTGAAGCTTCCTTGAACATTTGTACGAGTGTCAGCTGATGTAGGGTAGTGTGTTAGCTCTTCTACCAAAACTAGTACTGAGGCTTCTCAGCTGTTGTATAGCCCTGACAATATTGCACTCTTGCTTACTGTTATGTGGCCCTAACTGACCACGGCAGTACTGAATACTGATCCCAGTCTGTGCACACAATATTGATGGGTTGGGTCAGCTTTTCGGCCAGTTGACCATATTCCATCCTGGATTCAGTTCAACCCTTGCCCCCCCCCCCCTTCTGTTTCCAAATAATTTGGTTATGCAGCCCAACAGTTATTCTCCCATTTGACCAGTGTCAGGCCTTAGCACCTGCCTGCATGGGCATGAATGTTGGAACTTGTCTTTGATATTCCATTTAGAGCAGTAGTAGCGTATGACAAGCGAGGCAAGGGGTGGGGCCCGCGTGTCATTCAATCTGGAATTCCACAATTCCACCCATGGTTACTCGCGTGGGAAACGCTGGGGGGAATGCCAGAGCATTTCCTCTCCCATTCAAATTTTTTTTGTCCTTTTCTGATTTTTTTAAATTTGTTTTTCTGTTTTTTAAATAAAAATATTATTTAGGTAGTTAAAAAAAAAGGTTGTGTGTTATAAGGTAGGTTCATAAAAAATATTTAATTTATTTGTCTTGGAATGAGTTCCATTGGTTGAGAAAATGAAGGAATGCAAGTTCTAGAATTATGGAACTTTTGCTGACATGATATGCCAGAGTTCTACAAACTGGAACTCTCGGTGGGAATACTCTTATGATGTCTGCTATGCGTAGGAACCTCTCTAGTTTGTGGCACTTGATGCTATTAGAATTTTGGGGAAGGTTCCTCTCCTTCCTAGGAGTCAAGCATTTTGCCTTTTCTGGGCTTTTTTGGGTGCTGATTTTGCCTTTTCTGTTATTCTTTTCTTCTTGTTATTATCCTTGCCATGCTGCACTATGAGAGGTTCCCTCAAGCATTGAAGAATTTGTGTTGTTGGTCATGGTTGCTAGCCTCTCCCTGTATTATCTATGCTGACCACTAATTTGAAGATAACAGGCTGCACCATGGCAAGCACCTTGTTACTTGCAACCTAAATATTTGTTGTTACTTTCATCGTTGCATTCACTATTCATCCTTAAGGAGTTATATCCATTTTTTGCGTCATTGCAAAGAAGTCTTTCATGCATTGCATTGAAGGTTGTTTAAGTTGTCATGAGAGCTTCTATCAGTGATTCATTATGAGATGTGCTATAATCTGGCTTTTGATGTTCGTGGAGTTTGGCTATATCCTTCATGAACTAACAAACATCCTACGGGATGTTCATGCAGTCTGGCTATATGCTTCATGATCGGATCATCCGCCCAGCTGAAGTTGGCGTCACAGTTGCTGTTGAAAATAAGGAAGCTAACTCAGAGGCAGCTGAAAATAAGGTGGCCAACCCTGAGGCTATCGAAAATAAGGAGGCCAAATCTAAGCCATAGCTCAGAGAGGGCATCCTAGGGTCCCAGCAGAACCCGCCTCCTATACTTAAATCTGAAAACTTCCCTTGATGCTTGTCATGGCCAAATGTACCTATTTATCTCTTTAGTGGATTAGTTAGTTTCAGTAAGTGTAAGGTTTTGGTCACGTCTTCCAATTTATTGTTTTATTGTCTGCATAGCTAGTCCTGTTTTTGCTTGAGTCATGGCTCGCATTCGCGTGGCAACATGGGCGGATTTGTCAGGTTGGATGGGCGGGTCAAACACAGGTTATGTTCAGGTGAAATACGAATTGCGTACATTTTGGATTTGGGCAAAATAAGGGTGAGCATATTTCGGTTTTATGGGTTTCGGGTTGACCTAAGGATTTTAGAGCGTTTTTTTCTGCGAATTATTTTTCTTTTGTCAAAATAAAAAATATGGCATATTAATTACTGAAAATTGTCGATATTTTGGGCCTGTTTTTTGTTGGTAAACTAGGGTTGGTAAATGGGTGAAGTTGGTTGAGGTAGGTTGAAGTTGATTGAAGTGGTTTGAAATTAGTTGAAGTTGGTATATTTTTTAAGTTGGTTAAAATATTGATAATAAAATTATGGAGCAGGTGGGTTGAAGTTGATATTTTTTATTAAAGTGAGTTGAAGTAGGTTGAAGTAAATTGAAGTTCATAAATTGGAAAAGACCAGTCTCTTAATGAAAAAAGAATAATAATTGTAATTTCTCAAAAATAATATTATAAATGTTCTAACTTTTGATTATGACAGATGACTGTCATAAATGGATGCGTAAAGAATTGCATGCATTTGAGTTAGGTGGTTCAACTTGTATATTGAAATAAGGTCACTTGTAGGTTAGATCATTTATGGGTCAACCTGTCTAGAGTTTGTTAACAGGTTAAAACAATTTGACTAACTAATAAATCATTTAATAATTTGACTTTTTTTAACTAACATATTAGAGTCCAATCAAGTACGATTTATTAATGAGTCGATCCCAACATGAGCATAATCGGCTCAGGCCCATTTTCTGCAGCTAGCATTGGAGTTCAAGAACGGTTCTAATGAAAACTAACTAAAAGGAAATTAAAGAAGTACAAGATATTTTCTTCTAATTAGAATATCAAAAATCTAGATTATTACAAAGTATTTTGTTAAAATATGATTAGACATATTCAGTTCACTACCTGTGTAATGATACGAGTTATGCAACTTGAATACTTGTCTTCCTTTAAATTGATTTTTCTGTATATTAGATAGTCATTTCACGTAGTTTCATACTTGTTTCTTAAAGTTTTTCATTTATAAGTTGCACATAATGTTAGTTTAAGAGAATGAAGTGGGGAAAGAAAGGATACTATTATTTAATTTGTAAACAGATGCAACAATTATGCGATGTCTCTTTAAACTATTCAATGTAACTAATAACCATTATTGTAAGAGGGACAAATTAGAGAAAAGTCAAAAAATAAAGACGTAATCTTCGGGTCAGGCGTGTTCAAGTTCGGGTCAGGTTTAACCTGCTAATTTGCACGTTTTTCGGGTTCGGCTTATTTCAGGTTTGAGTCGAGAAAATTGTGTTCAAAACCCAAAATTCTTGGCTAGGTTTGAGTTGGATTTTCAGGTCTAATCGGTTTTTACCAGACCTAAGCGAAGCTTCTAAGATGTAAGGGGTGTCAATTGACATCCTTACTTTTTCTGAAAAAAAATTTTGTATATTAGAATTTCTAAGAAAATAAAACGTGTGTATATTAATTAGTGCGCTTAAGTACCACGACGAGCTTAGTGGTGCGGCAGTTGGAGTGCCTATATGTTCGCTCTAGCTACGTGTAGGTCACGTGTTTGAATTCTGGTGCTTGGATTGTGTGCATTTTTTTTTTTTAATTTGCAATTTGGGCCATGCAAATTAAAGCAGAGCAAGGTGCTTGCGCCACTCAAGAGCAGCCATATAAGCAGGCAACACCTCCGAAGCCACCAGCGCAATTGTATTCCCACCCAAAGTCAAAGAAATCGCAACCTATCTAGATACTCTTGGGTAATAGTATAATTGTATCCCTTGCATTCTCAACCACTGTATCACCAATGTGCAACTTGGATCATCCTGAATATCCAACAACAACTTCATCGATATCGCAAATAACCTATGAACGAACTAGGGTAACTTCCTCATCATCCCCGGCGAACTCTCTCTCTCTCCTTTTCAAGCGTAATTACTAACTCAATGGCCAAATGCAAGTCCCTTGATATCTGCAGCATTGCTCCGACTACATCATCCAACTACCGCCTTAGGAACCGCGGCTTGGTTCCGGCTAAGTCAATCGATAGCTCAAGCACTGCTTGAGCCGTTGCCTTTAGCCCACAGTTCAAGGCCTTAGTCAAGGTCTGCATCATTGGCGGGAGCACGGTCTCGAACTTGTTATTGCTTGCTTGTTTATATTTAATTTACTATTTTTCATTAAATTTGTGTTAAATAAGTGGTTAATTTTGTGATTTACTCATCAACTAACAAATTACAGTTTTGCGCTTCTTTAGTGGGGATTTAGGAATTAGGATTCAGGTAATTTGTTCAAACAAAGAAGCATTTGAGTTTTCCGCACCTAAATCAACTTTTGAAGTTGGCATTGATTTCACCGGTATCCACGACAACAATTGAAAGAGTATTCTCTAGAATGAAGTTCATTAAGACCAAATTACGCAGCAAAATGCTAGATGAATTTTTAAATGATACTGTTGTTGCTTATTTTAAGATTGATTTTTTAAAAGTTTGTCAAACGACAATATCATGCTTTACTTTCAAACATGAAATCTCGTCGAGGATAACTTTCTTGAATGTATTAACTATGCACTTCATTTGTAGATCTTATGTTAAAGCTTATGTTTTGTGCAGTTTTAATCTTGACACCTCTTGCTTTGAGTCTTGGCTATGCTACTGCCACACTCAACATTCATTCTCCTAATCCATGCATTTACCGAGCCTTTTGCTAGGTTCTAATCGTAAAAATGCTTGTCTTCTCTTCAATATAAAACTAAACTTGTATCATAATTTTTACCTCTTTCATAGCTTGCTTGTTTTGGGTGTATTTATGTCAAAGAATTACTTGTCCGAAAGTTAATATTGAAATTATATCAATACAAAAACATTTGAGCTTAAACTATAATAATTCAGATGCGCTCCAACCGTCTCTAGTGAGAGAGAGAGAAAAAAAAACTCTAGAGAGAGACAGTGAAATGGATCTGCCTTATCGTCCTTCCCCTTAGCCTTCACAATCTGCCCTTCATCTTCTTCATCTTCCTGACCAGACTACAATGGCCCCTTTAGAGCTCAAACCTCCAGATCCACGCCCTCTCGGCCCTTCCTTCTTCCCTTGTTCCCATGGCCAAATTCCTCACCTCCCGAAGGTCATAGGCACCCGCTTAGCTTCTGTCCAGTCTTCAAAATTGGGTTCAATGCCGGAAACCATTCGTTTTCATGGAGCTTTAGGCATGGAGATGCTTGGATATGGCAATTCCGAACCTCTTCGTGTCAAAAACTCATGTTTTTGGTCAATCCTACTTCAATCACGATTTGAAATCTTCAACAACGAGTTTGAACTCGGGGGTTCCTCTGCCTCCATTGTCGCTGTGCCCAACAATTTGCAACAAACCACCACGAAGCTTAACCGATGTGAGGGGCATATGTACAATTTTTTTCCCTCAATCACACTCCAGGTATTTCCTCTCCTTAATCTTCACAATTATGCAAATTTTTTACTTGTTCTAAGCTGAAGACTTGATCTCTCTCTGGGAATATTAAATTTTTTTAAAGTGTCTGAAACGAAGTTTTTTCTGTCCAACCTCAATCTGTGTACTATTTGTGGCTTGAGAGCCCGGCTTGACACTTGGTTGTCCGGTTTTCAATTTCATTTATTCTCGTCAATTACTTGTCATTGTTTACTTTCGATCTGGGCCTTTTTGTATGTATGTGGGACATTGAGCAATGAGGGGCTTTGCTGTTGATGATGATTTTGAGATATATGGCTTGTGGCATCACTTCGAGCCAGGTTACGTTCTCACCTCTGGCTGGTTTCTTTAAGGAATTTAGGGAACACATGTTGTCTTTATGTTCCGTTTTGGTTATGATTCGGTTCGAACCTGCTTTGCTTCGTGTAGAATGCCTGTTCTTTAGAACTATTCCACTGTTTTTTGCCTAGCTCGGTTATGGTTGGGGTTGTTTCTCCTAGTAAGTTCAGGAAATAGTGGGCACCGTCATTTTGGTTGGCTGACTCAGTATCTCTTCCTTGCTCATCTTTTAAGCTTGGTTCTCTTCTATGTTTAATTTTCATTGATGAAATCTTAGTTCTTTTCTTGTTGGATGAGGTTAGGCAACTTGTTTCAAACAGTTTGCCCCTAGGATTTGGCAGATTGATGACTTAATGGATGTACCACTTACATTCCATTTGGAGCCAACCCCTTACTCCTTTGGTACTTTTGAATGGGCACTTGAATCAGGCTAAACTATTCTATAGCATGGTCAAGTCTTTTGTCACTGAGTTGGAGATACAACATTATGAGATTAAGACTATTATTATGGCTTCATTATATACTATCGAATCTATAATGGTGAGAGAAATGTTTGATGAGTTCAATCTCCCTTCCATTTCCAAGGCCTTTATCCAGACTGCCTTGGGGCCCCGAAAACTGCACAGGTTTACATTATTGTGTTTAGTACTTACTAGAAAGTAGTTTAAGTGTGGTATATTCTTCACTATACGTTGCCTCACTATGGTCTTAGAATGCTCTTTGTCTAGGGCTAGTTTGAAGTTCCTTGTCTTCCTATTAGGCCTATTCATGAGCCATGGATTATTAGTTAATTCGTGGGCTCGGTTTGCAAAAGTATTATTCTTCCCTTGCCTGGTGAAAGAGAGGATGATGTGTATCTTCTTTCTTGATGTTAGTATTGTATTTGATGAAGATGCCAACAAATCTGTTTGTGTTCGTAATGCCCATAGTCAATGTTGGCTAGTTGGCTGAGGTTCAAGTAACGTTGATTTATGGTCAGGTTTGCACAATCACACTTGTATTTTTCACTACTTTTTTATATGTTTTCAATTTAGCTCTTGGATTTGGGGGAATATGGAAAGTTAGGACTTTCCCATGGCCCAGCCTTCTAAGGCTTAAGAACAACCGAATACGGTCCCAGAATGTTTTATGCATGTTTATTGTAATAAGTTTGTCATTAATGATGTCACGTTAGTCCAGGTGCCCACTACCAGGGGCTATTTCAACATCGGTTTTTCATGAAAGTGGTAAGTTAGAATGTCCAAGGTGTTAAAAAAACATAGGTTTTACAAGAAGTTAAGTTCTTGACAAGAACTTATAAGCCCGATATGTTCTTTTGCTAGAAACTATGGCTAATGAATCAAATATTCAGAGGATTCTCCTCCTAATGGGATTTGAACATTTTGATCTTGTATCACCAGTTAATCATTCTAGAGGTATAGCGGTTCTTTGGAATAATGACAATATCCATGCATCAGTTTTATTTGAAGAAACTAGAGCTATCTATATGTTAGTTCACGACCCAGATAAGGTACAAAATTATATCATTTCAAGAATTTATGCACTGGCACAATCGAGAGAGAAAAGAGACTTTGGAATCATTTAGTTGAGCTAAATAATGTTATCGATTTACCTTGGTGCCTAATGGGAGATTTCAATGAAATATTGTGTCCTAATGAAAAATTAGGAGGCTGGCTACTATTAGATTCTAACGTTTAAATAACTTTTTATCTGTCATTAATGCTAAATGTGCTCAAGTTTCAGGTCGCTTATTTACTTGGAAAAAAAAGATTCACACTCACCTTATCTATGAAAGATTGGATAGAACCATGATTTGAAAAGATTGGAGTACCTTGTACCCCAATGTTTATGAAACACATGGTAATTTCTCTTACTCTAATCATTGTCCTATTATCATGTCGACTCAAACCCATTTACAAATAGCTAAGGCATTTCCATTTCGGTTCCAAAACTTCTGGACGAAGTATCAAGATGTTGATACTACTGTCTCTCAAACTTGGCGATGTAACAACCCTGGAGCCAATATGTATAAAATCATGCAAAAATTGAAAAGAGTTAAGCATGATGTCAAAGATTGGTCGAAAAGAGACGTTGGGAGCTTCAATGATAGGCTCACCAAGAATGCTCTTAAAATAGAATATGTGGAGGAAGGACTAATAGCTAATCCTACAAGTCATCGATTCAACTCCTGCATGCAACGATTGTTGAAACAACGAGAGAAAATGATGCTTTTTAACCAGAAATATTGGGGGAAGTTAGCACGAAAAGAATGGTTAGTAAATGGTGATAGAAATTCCAAGTACTTTCAAAATAAGGCCAGTTTTAGAAGGAAGAGGAAACTAGTCATTAAATTACGGGATAATTATGGCATTTGGATTGATGACTACAAAATGATTGTTGACAAATTCATTTCAAATTATATACAGAGATTCAAATCCACACATAACAATGTTAGAGTATTGCCGAACTTAGGGTTATCAAAACTAATTTCAAACTTTGATAATAATGAGCTTATTAAACTCCCAAATTTAGAAGAGGTTAAAAATGCTTTATTTAGTATTGATTCTAATAAGACATCGGGACCGGATGGTTTTGGTGCGGGTTTTTTTAAGAACTACTTGCAAATCATTAAGAAGGATTTTTTTAACTGCATTCTTGAATTCTTTATTAATGGAAAAATCCTTAAAGAGATTAATCATACCTTTATTGCTCTTATTCCAAAAATACATAGCCTTACGCAGACTAGTCATTACAGACCCATTAGTCTATACTCTACAATTTATAAAGTTACATCGAAAATCCTTGTTAACAGGTTGCAACCCCTCCTCGATCGTCTAATTTCACCCTTCCAAAGTGCCTTTGTACCTGGTAGATCCATTCATGATAATATTTTGTTAACGCATGAAATTATGCATAAATTTAAGAACCTTAAAACTAAGACTGCTTGGATATCTATTAAATTAGACATGGAAAAAGCATACAATAGAATTGAATGGGATTTTATATTAAAATGCCTTCAAGAACTAGGTTTTCACTCACTTGGAACTCAGGGATTAAGCAATGCATATCGTCAGTTTCATACTCAATCATTGTTAATGATGAACCTAATGGCATTTTCAAACCGTCGAGAGGGATTAGACAAGGGGATCCTCTCTCATCCTATTGATTCATTCTATGTATGGAAGCTTTAAACAACATGCTTATAAAAGAAGCTAATTCTCCAAGATCTGGAATAGGAGTTAAGATTTGCCCAGTATTTGTCAAAACTCCTTGCCTACTTTTTGCTGACGATTGCCTACTGTTTTGCAAAGTTAATTTAGCAAGTTGTAGTAAACTCAAAAGCATCCTTGACTTCTCCTGTTCAACTTCAGGACAGTTGGTGAATTACCACGAATCTATACTGACTTTCTCGCGTAATTCAATGGCTACACAAAACCAACTAGTGACTGCAAATATTCAATATTGCGCATAAACAATCTTTGGGCAACCCTGTTTTCCATGGTCGACCTTTTTACTCAACTTTTCAGAAAATTATTAATAAAGCAACTATAAAACTAGAAGGCTGGAAAGCAAACGACTCATCTAAAGCAGGTAGAATGATTCTGATTCAATCACAGTTAGAATTACTCCCAGCACACACAATGCAATGCTTTAAGTTGCCAAATAATACTAGTAGATATTTAGATAAATGTAATAGAGAATTCTTTTGGAAAAAGTACACAAAAAAAGATCTACCACTTATAGCTTGGAATAAGGTTTGCATGCCTAAAAGCATATGTGGATTGGGATTGCGGAAAACAGAAGCAGTTAACAAGGCTTTCCAATGTAAATTGGTTTGGAAAGTACTTACTAATCTACCTAGTCTTTGGGTTCAATCTATAAGGGCCAAGTATCTATACTAAAAATCTTTTCTGTTGTAAACAGAAAAACATAGATTCGCCAGTTTAGAAAAGCTTGTTGAAACGCATAGGTCTTCTACAAAAGGGCATTATCTAGAAAATAGGTAGAGGAGATGAGATCTCCTTTTGGTTTGATAATTGGGTCGAAAATAGGAATTTAGTGGAGATCTTGGGTGCGGCAGAAGACAGTGTTGCCCGCCCGGAAATCAAAGTTTGTGAGTTTATTCAACAAAATTCAGAATGGGATATTCTTAAACTAAGACAATTCCTCAATAATCACCCTATTGTACAGAAGATTCAGGGTTTAACCTTACCCATCCATGAAATTAGTGACTCCTTCTATTGGGGGTTGAATAGTTCAGGAAACCTTTTAATAAAGTGTAACAGCCCCAACCTAATATTCATTTTAATTGCATTGAATTATCTTAATTACAAATTAATCAAGTTGGGCTCCGCATTTCAATTCAGCATTTTCTATATGTATGTATTTGTGCATTACAGGTTGAAACGATAACGTGGCCTCAAGACAGACGTTGCAATACTCCTAAATAATTCCTTCAAATATTTGAATGGCCACTAAATAAAAATTAGCCTAACTATCAAAGGGCTAATTTGAAAACCACTAATAATAATGATAATAATAAAACACGAATAAGCATAGCCGCAATGTGACAATAGTAAAAAGTTAAGTTATATAAAGAGCAAGGTAATAATCAAGTATGAAAATGTTTACTCCCAAAAGATGTGCAACTTCGTTTATTAACTTAGCCAAAAATATTAATTTACTTGCATATATATATATGTTTGTGCATATATGTGATGAATGGAGGAAAAAAAAAAGAAAAGAAAAGAAAAGAAAAGAAAAGAGTAGAAGCACCGACATTATGTACAAACAGAAAGACACAAATTGCAAGAAGAAAACCAAACTGAAAAACAAAATCCCAAAACCTATCTTCCCTTACCTGTGCCTCGCGAACAACCACGCCAAACACCCCCCTTTTTCCTCTGATTTGCCGGTCATCTCCCCTGCCATGCTCTGTCTTCGCCGGCTAGCAACTGGCCGTCGTCGCTTGGTGTCGCCGGTCAGCCAAGGTGCGGACCCCTCTCGCTCTTCTGTTCCCTCATTGCCCCCAATATCTGCACACAAGACACCAGACTCGACACCTCTTGCAGCCTCCACGGTCGCCGGAACGCACCATCCCGCCGGTCGCCCAAGCTGCCGCCACCACCAGTTACCATTTCCACCATCTCCTCCTCCTTGTTCTTGCCCTCAATTGGTGTAGAAGGTAAAAACCCTAACCCCACCTAATTTGATTTTGATTGTTTTATGCTTGAATTTTTATGGGTAATGATGTAATTAGTTCTAAAGAGCATTAATTTGTAAATTTTTGGCTATGGTTCATGTTTCGATTTGGTTGGGGAAGTTTGAAATTTGGGGATGAACATGGTGATGAAAAGTGGATGTTTGGGTTGGAAGAGTTAAGCTTGTTCATACTGTTTTAATGACGCTTCGACCAATTTTGCTCAATATCAAATGAAGTTAATGAGAAACATGTCTTGAATGTGGAAGTGTTAATGTCGTGAGCATGGTGACTTAGGAGTGTTAATATTAATTTAAGGAGGTTTAGAATAATTTTAATGAAAATTGAACGCAATTAATGGATTAACCAAGGGTTGGAGCAATGTGTAGCCATGAATATGGTGATTTGGAAGCTCTTGAATAAGTTTTGTTTTAATTATGTCCTTTACAATTATATTGCCTTATGGGTGTTTAAACAAGTCGAATGTGCTAATTAACATGAAATGTATGTTGGATGAATGTATGTTGGATGAATGAGCGTAGCCATGGACTTAGGGTTACAGCTTGAATGATGTTGAAGTTAGCTATGTTGATTCATTAGTGTCTAAATGTGTTAATTTGATGATGTTTAAATAAGTTTTGATGATAGTTGTCACTCATTTATGTAAGTGTTCACGTCACGGACATGTGATTTAAGGGTACATGGTTAGGTGAAGCTTAAGCTGGATTTGGTTGCCTTAAGTATTTTTAAATGAGTCTTTGGTGAGGATTGAAAGAAAAGAAAAAGGTACATACGTAGGTGTATGATGTTGTGGTATAAGGGTATGCCATAAGCAAATTATCAAGTGACAATGGTGAAGAAGGAAACAAGGAAGGGATAAGTAGTTTCGAAAATCAAATTACCAACCTAATATGCCTACAAGGTCTTACTCAAATGAGGAAACGCTATTATGGTTGGGGCTCGATTTGAACTTGAACCCAAGTCATGACGTTACCCTAAACTGTAACAATTAAGAGGTTTAGCGCATCATGGCTATTAATGGCGATGCGATTGATTAAAGAGAAAAACGCTAACAATAATAATGGCCACGGTTCTAATGATAACAATAATAATGACAAAGATGAATAGTGACGTTAATACTAATAAGTGTAGTGTAGTAATAATAATAATCATAGTAGTAGTAGTAGTAGTACTTATTATTATTGTTATTACTATTATTATTACTATGATTATTATTATTATTAGCAGAGCACTTATCCTTAATTCTAACGATCACAACAAAGTAAACAATATTAAGTGAGCGTTAAACAATATTAAAAGGAGGGATGAAACAAAAATAAAATAAAAGCAATTAAGTTGATAATAAACGTTATACGAATAATTGAAAGCAAATTTAAATTATTCAATCAGCCAGAAAATTTCATAAAACCTCTTAATCTCGCACTAATCATAACAATATAAATTTTACATATTGAAGCAGGTGAGACCACATCTGTCGCTTCAAGCTGCCAACACATGTTCTCCATTATAAAAGAGAGAAAATCTCAAAATCCAAGTACGTACATTGCATGTGCTCTTCGAAAACTCATATGTTTCTCAAATTAGACAAAATCAATATGATAATTTTATAATGAATCATTTTATGCAATGTTTTGTCACATAATCAAGTGGTCCCATCAATTATCAATCATCAGGGCTTATACCGATCATTATACCCGCGCGCGGTGTCAACTCAAGCGGACGTCGACCAAGGGGTCCACTTCCAGATAATACTTAGCAAATCAAATTTTACTTATACATTCTCTCTCTCTTGTTTGCAAAGCAAAATGTTTTGAAATGCAGTCGACCCAACTAATTTCACATAAAACTTATTTTACTGCATAGGAATGTACGTGCTGAGCTTCGGCTCATCATTCGAATATTTCTATGTTTTTTGTTTTAGGTAAGGGATCCAGGAGCATTCATTTTCTTGACAAGCCAGAAGGTAGCAAGAAGTGAACGAAAGTTGCAGTGTCAATTGGGCGATAGCTAGCCACGGCTCACAGTGATGCTAGGTAGTACCACGGAGAACTTACTTATAGCCATGCTTTTGAAACTTTGGGGTCGATAATGCTTAGAGTTGGTATGCCAAGTCGTCACATTCATTTTGAACTACATGACAGATGTTTATTTGTCTTTCCAAAAGTTTAGTAAATCATTCCAGCACGGAACGACGACAACGCCTCCATTCAAAGCAAAAGTCTTCCGCTGCAAATTAATAAATTCGTGATTAAGCCAGGGTACTCAGCATTAGTCATTGGGGGCGTTACACAAAGTCAGCTACATGGGCAGCCCATGGCATCCAACCACATGACTTATCATCATGGTCATTTCAGTGGATTTGGAACATTGACATCTTACCAAAAATCAGAATCTTTCTTTGTCAAATTTGTCATAAAGCATTGGCTGTAAGAGGTACTCTTCTAAAAATAGGACTTAATATTGATGCAGCTTGTCTCATATGTGTAGGTGATATCGAGTCTATAGAACATCCCTTCACAGATTGTCAAATGGTTAAAAAGGTTTGGGATCTAGTAGCAAAGCATCATTGGCTTCCATCTAACTTTTCCTCTCTAGGATGCCATGATCTTTCGCAATATCTAAACATGATACATTCCCCCATAGCCCAAAACTGAATCAAAAGTCCTCTTTTATCTTATAGAGTATTTGAAAATCGAGGGACACATAGGTCTTTAATAATGAAATTTATTTTCAATCCTGTTGCATGCTAATTTGTGCAAAAAAAAGCAAATGCAGAATGGAGAATTCGAACTTGCTTATCGATTGATAATTTTTTTAGGGGGTCTTCTTCTTCCCTTACCACCTCAAATCATCTAGTGAGGTGGCATCCTCCAGCACTAGGTTTCTTCAAACTCAATTTTGATGGATCTCTCATTAACTCATCAGCAGCAGGAAGGTTCATCGTCCGACACTAGACAGGCAAACTTATTAAGGCAGGAGCGACCTATTATGTTGATACATCTATTTTACTTGCAGAAGTAAGAGCATTACGTGACGGACTACGATTAGCGATTCAGGCTGGTTTTAACAACATAGTCATTGAATGTGATAATAAGATAGTGATTCAAGTACTAAAAGGAAAGATTTTAATTCATTGGCAAATATCTAATATTATCGAAGACATTCGTATATGGCAGAATCAAGGTATCCATTTACTCATTATCCACATTTTCAGGGAAGCAAATATGACAGCGGATTAGTTTTCAAAATTTGGACACTCAATTACAGCTTCATTCTCTTCAGATATTTGTTTTTCTCCATCTCTTAGGGCTATTTTAGTTGATAATATAATTGGGCATACTCTTGTGAAAAGAGACATTTGATATTCTTATGATTTTATTTACCCTTGTAAAAAAAAAATACGCAAACATTTGAGCCAAAAAGGATCTTCACAAGAACAAGGACACATATTTAAAAAAAAAAAATGCTCCCAAGGGATTTCTCAAGTGGTTAAAGTATACTTCGATACACACATAGCCTACTTGATATAGACAACTCATCTGATCCAATCTCATCTAATACTGTATATAAAAGAGATGTAATCAACAATTCACTCCCCTTATTTTTCAGTGCACTGCTCATTTGTCACCTCTGATTCCCCATACATTTAAATCCTAGCCATTCATCCTCTTTATTGACTTTCACACTTCCAAAAAAAAAAAAAAAAGAGGCAGAGAGCTCATCGTTATCTTGATTGGATGAGAAGCGGTTATTTTTTTATCTGTACCCCCCTAGCCCACGTCTATCAGGTGTGGCTCTTTCTCTTTCTCTTTCTCTATCCCAAAAATACACGAGGTAAAAAAAAAGGTAAATTCAATCCCCTCCTGTACAATCGTATTCTTCCCCTTCACGATCATCTGCTCCTGATCACTTTCGCTCTCATCCCAGATTAAAGTCACCATCGCCAAGCGCTCACCTCCTAATTGGTAACTTAATTTTGGTTTTCATTTTTTCCATACTAATTAGTTGTTTACTAGTGATTTGTCTCTTTTTTCTTATATAATCATCTTCTTTTCCATTTTTCTCCCCTAAGAGTTTTCTTTTTAAAAAAATCATCAGTTGTCTTTGTGCCAAATGGATCACTAATTGTAACAAAAATGCTGATAATCAAAGGTCTCAGATTTTATATGGTAGGATATGCAATTTCACTTCTAATGATGCCATGCAATTTGTATCCAAATAGAAATGGACATTTCTTGTGAATATTAATTTTGTTACTTTCAACTCATATATGGGACTTGGCATAAAAATTTGCTACTTCATTTTTCTTCCGTAAAAAAATATCTCTACAAATGTTCTCAAAGGCTTTTATTTTAAATTTTTAAATTTTCGTACTTCAGAAGTATCTTATGGTTCACCAGTTATTTTAAATTCCACATTGCCAATTAGTTGTTGATTTTACATTTCAATACTAATTAGTTGATAATTTTGGGTTTTGGCTGATTTTAAATTTTAGGTTTGCACTCCAAATTACTAATAATTACTTCATACTTGTGGTTGATTTCTGCAAGAATATTGGAAGCCAATAAAAAACTAGGGGAAAAGAAATATTACACTTGCTAATTGGGCATGGAACAAGTATGAAGTTAAGTATGTTTTGAATGTGTTTGATTATTGACTTTTGATTTAATTGGGATTTTTAGTGTGCATTTTATTTTTCTTCTTGTTCTTCATTTCGCTAACTACTACCTTTGATTTTTTTTTTTCCCCCAAGTGGGTGAAGCCAAGTATGGAGAGGTGTTGCCATGTTTGGTTACATTAGTCATTCTTCTACGTTATTAACTTTGTTGCTGTCAACACGTGGTCTTAACGTTTGTTGATTTTTATTCTTACTTATTAGTCTGGACCCGTGCTATGCACGGTGTATAATAAAGTTGACATTTCATAACATATACTATGCAAGTAATGAACCGATAGCCATTGTAGACATAGTTAATATTATAATTTAGGAAAGATAATAGAATAATAAATGAAAAATATATGTGGATAGCAACTTCATATATGGGGATGAACAACTAAAAACCACATGACTTAGAAAAAGGTTTATAATAGAATGATAGAAATAGTAGATAGAGATTATGACAAAAGACACGCTAAATAATATGATGAGCAGTCAATCTATCACGTCAATAACAAAGAATCCATCTTCTCCTTTTATACTTATAGGAAAATAAGGTTTTAGAAATCTATATAATACATAATAGTAAAGTTTCAATAACTACCATTTCCTTAATTCTCATTAACTTGAACTTTTCAACCGTTAGATTAGATGATTAACAAATAACAGCCATTGATTTACTTTAATCTCTCTCCTAAAATATCTAGATAGCTATATTCCCTTATCTTACTCCATCCAACAAAATGAATTACTCCATCTTAAAAAAAACTGCACAGCGTCCACTTCTCTCTTCCCCTAAAATAACTCCCCACGCGTTTGGGTCTGAAAAGCCCCCGAATTTTCCGGACACCTTCTCTGCCTCTCAACGCTGCTCCTCCATCTCTCTCTTCTCCAGTGTGTGTCGTGTTCTTCCATTCCAAAGCCCCACATGTTTGGGTCTGAAAAACAAAAAATAAGTAAATCATTATGTCAATTGAAGAACCGAATATGGCTATGGCGGAGGAGAAGGAGAAGGATGACCTCGCCTAATCCTCTTTCAATTTTCTCTTCCTAGATTCTACCCACTATTAATCTCCCCTGTAAGTCTCTGTTTTCAGTTTTGACATTTGGTTGTGTTTTGCAGGTTATTGAAGTCATTGATTTTAGAAGATGCGTTGGTGTAATCGAAGAGGGGCAACCAAACGGTGGATTTGAAGCTGAATCTGGCGGCGCGGGTGAGGGGGAGGGCGGAGTAGTCGTCGCCGTCACCGGCACGTTCATCGGGGCCGGTGAATGCATTTTGGCATGAGAATTTTGTGGGTTGTGGGTGCTCTGTTGAGAGGTTTATTGGGTATTAACATAGCGACATTTTTTACGCTTCTCCTCCCCCTCTCTCTCTTCATATGGTATGAAATATGGGGATTGATTGACTCACATGAAAAGGTACACATAGCATAATTGTAGACAATATGTGCTATCATCTCCTCCGATTAATGTAAGTAGAGCAATCACTCTTTTAATTTAGCTCTGATTTTTTTTTTAAAAAATCTTAATCAGTTTTGCACATGTCGTTCCAATTGAAGGTGAAAAGAAAGAAGCCTCAGTCGTTGCACTGCAAGGTCGTCTGCCATTTCAAGATATGTTGCACGATCACTCTTTTAATTTACCTCTGTTTTTTTTTTTAAAAAAAAAAATCTTACTCAATTTTGCACAAGTCGTTTCAATTGAAGGTGAAGAGAAAGAAGCCTCATATATGAGGATTGAATCCAGATATGTCGTTTGGTATTTCTAGATATATTGCACAATCTCTCTTTCATGTTATCTTTTATTTCTTTTAAAAAAAATTGACTCGGTTATGATAAGGTTTGGGAAGAATTTTGTGGATTTTGGGTGTTCTGTTGAGAGGTTTACTTGGTATTAATATATTGATGTTTTTTTAATTTGGTTTTTAAAGGGTTGAACATAATACCAATGTCAATTTACTTTCCCCCCCCCCCCCAAAACTAAATCTGAAATTATATCCACAAAACTGCTATGCACCCACAAACTCTTCGCCCCCATGTCGCCCTTACCCACTCACAAATACCTAACTGCTCCCTGCTCACGTTTTCCCCCTCATACTGCACTGTTTCCATTCTCCCAATACTTTCAATTACCCCCAATTTCACACATATCTTACAACCTCCTCTTCCATTTCCTGCACTGTACGCAACTAATCAACTGGATTATTAAACACATATTTTACAAGCGGGCTGATCTTGCGAAGTAGACATAATCACATTGGAAAAACGTTACACCTTTGGATTTATGCATTGTCCATCATTTATGAGTTTGTGGATCATCCTAGCTAAATTTGTCAGTCGGAGTCATTGTATAATATCTTCAATTTTTCTGTTGTAGGATATTTTGGAGCAATTCTTTTCGAACCTATTTCTCACAGTCAATCTTCTCCAACTATAGGTATTGGCCTTTCAGAATTTGTTGTATATTCGCAATTGATTAATTATTGATGTAACAACCTATCCACGCGTTTGGGTCTGAAAAGCCCCAGAATTTTTCATACACCTTCTTTGCCTCTCAACGCTGCTTCTCTCTCTCTCTCTGTTCTCCAGTGTGTGTCTATATATCATTTGGAATTGTTTGCTGTGTTTACTACGTTATATTGTAAGTGATTATATTTTAATTATCTTAAAATTTCCTCACTCCTTTAAATGTTTTGGGAGAGGGTGAGCACCTTACACCAATCAATTAAGGATTGTTGGACATGAATAATTCAAATTTTAGAAAATTAGAAGGATTTGGGTTGAGTACCCGCGTTGTCAACATGAATTATGTCTATGATGATGCACTCTTTTTCACGCAGCTCTTCTTGGCCTGAAGAAAGACATCATCATGTTACTAACTTTTACAAAATTTGACCTTCTTTATTAGCACTTCACTAATTATTTAAATTATTAGCATTTACTGACAGCTAGCCTGGTTAAATTTAAGTTAGGTAAATCCTTGAATGTTAATGCTAAGTTGAAAGGTACTAAATAGGTTA
>JACYFF010031957.1:106202665-106222568 GCA_017589665.1 Selenicereus undatus | reverse complement strand
CCCTCCCTCCCAACCCATGGTTGCCGGCAAATCCATCTCCATGTTTTCTAGCGAGAAGCATCCTCCCAACCCTCCAACATTTCCGGCCAAATTTCACTGCTACATTTACTCTGATAAAAGGCACACCTCCCCTCATCTACCCTGGTCGTTTGCTTTACCTGCCTAACCCCCCCCCCCCCCCAAAAAAATACCAATGACTACAATAGACGAAAGGGACATGAACAGCTACGGATGGAAATACTACACAAACCCGAAAAAGTCTATTAAAATTCACCCTATTTAACACCCAAATGGGTGATAAAAATGGGTTTCAAGTAGGTATTATGTTTAAAAATAGATATGGATATGAGTATAGATTCCTAAAATCCGAACCCCGTTATGTACCAAATTTGCTAGTAACATGCGAAAAAAATTGTGGTAGAACTCAGAAATAAATGTTGCATGAAACTCTAATTGTATAGTATTTATTTATATAGAAGTGAATTTTATTTTATTTTTTACAATTTTAATTTCTGTGAGTCTAATTGGGCATGAATTTTATTAGCATTGCTTGAAGGTACTAATCAAACATAACGTGCATACAAATATGAGTTAAATATGGGTGATATCTTGCATATTCGACATGTATCCGAATAAAACTCGTAAACCCAAAAAACTCGACAGGTAATGAGGTAATTAAGGGTATGAGTATGGGTATTTTTATATCCCTACAAAACTCGATGGGTGTGGTATAAATATGGGTAGGATTTTTAAAAATGAATAAGGGTACAGATATGCCTCAACGTGCCCCGAACTGCCCCATGCCCATTCCTACGGACAGCTGCACAGAGGGTGGAGTGGGCTTTTTGCTCAAAGATCTCAATTGGGGGAGGGGGGATAGAGCTCTTTGCCAGAAAATATGTAGGGGGGGGGGGGGGTGGGGGGCGGTCGGGAGGGGTAGTTTCCTGACAGTAGATGGGTTGGGAGGACTAGGCACTGCAATTTTTGCTTTTGCAAACAAAAGGAGGGGTGTCGAATGCTCTTGATGATTAGAGAAAAAGGGATGAACCAGACAATCTCTTCTTTAAATATGCTCTCCAAATTGAAGCATTCTTCTTTATTTTAAAAATCGAACTTTTAGTTTAGTTAACGTTGAAGAAATGAATTGTTGATATTTAATAAAGACAAGTGAAAGACGTAGACGGTAGATCTTAAATTTGTGGCGGCAATCACTATAAATGCATTCTTTACATTTGATGATCAAAATATTAATTTGTTCTGATATGTCTGTGTTAGCTATTAGAATTGGAAAAGTTCTGTATGTCTTCCATGCATTCCCTTGGATGTGGAATTCACTATGACGCTGACCCATCGCAAAGAGATGCTTGAAGCTCAATTGCGGAGGCTGTGTTCTTGTCATCGCGGTCCTGACCCTCTCGCTCTTGCATTTCCTCAACAAATGAAATAATCAACTTTGTTATTATTATTAGATTGCATTAGTTGAGGATTAGGATAGTTTAATTTCGTCTCTTTCTCTGTTTTTTTTTTTTTTTGCATTTTCAATTCCTATCTTGTAATTTTACAATTAATTAATGTAATCTGAGTGTGGGTTTGCTAATTTTAAGTGAACGTTTGCGGCTGGCAAATGTAGTTGTATTGGGTTCTGTGTATTCTTCCTCATTAATGTTTTTTTGTTGGTAAGTGGATCCAATCTTATTGAGCCCCTCTCTCAATGGTACCCATTGGATCAGAATAGGACAAGAGGTGAAGGGAACCAAAATTTAGATCAGAAGCCCAGAAACCAAAATCAACGGCACAGCCTCATGCACGCGATATAGCATATACCCCCTCAAGTCGAACCCAGATGGAGAGTATTGGACTGATAGCACTGACCATCAGGCCACGTGTTGTTCGATTCTTCCTCATGAATGTTACTTTTGCCTTCGAGTATTATTGGATTTATTATAGCCATTCAACTTTGAAGAGTACAATGTTTTGGCAAGAGTAAAGAGGGACAAAGAGCTCATCAAAATTAAAATTTTAATTTTATACATATTCAAGTATGAAAGTGGGTATCGTCCCACATTCGTAAAATACAAAAAGAATATGAAAGTGAGCATTGTCCCACTTTGAGAAAATTAAAGGGTTTGAGCATGTATATAAGTTTGTGAGTTACTCCACTCATCGCCAATTTATTTTGGGATGGAATCTCATTTGAGCTTATATGCATGACCATTTATTAATTGCCCAATTGATATAAAAATTTAACAATACCAACAATCTGAAACTACGAATATAGTTTCGAAAACCCGTTTAAGTGGCCTAGTCCTTTTGTTCCGACTTTAAGGAGATAGCATTCCGTATTTCCGTATTACGTTCCACAATCCGAGCGTACCACAATCCTAGTAACTAAAAATCTATTCTATTTCGCGATAAGATACAATTGTAAGCTTTAAGAAAATATAATGAGTTGTAAGGAGCTGTAAGAAAATGTAAGGAGTTATAAGAAAATGCAATGAGCTGTAAGAAGATGTAAGGATAGACGTAACGAATTGTTGAATGTTATAGAAAATCTATACGGGATGTAAGAAGATGTAAGAATTATGTTAAAGATGTAAGGAGCTATAAGGAGATGTAAGAAGTTGTGAAAAGATGTAAGCTCTTAACTAAATCCTCAAAAACGTAAAATAAAACAGGGCCTAAGCCCTATTTAAGATATTTGCTAAGTGAACTTATGGCTGAACAAATGCCATTGCGGGAGATATGAGGCACATATGACTTGAGAATAAGACCTTCATCAGCTTTGTTACAACGTGGGTGGATTGTTTCTAAGGTTTCACTCGTTGCTGGGTAAACAACTTTGCCTTTAATCTTTTGCTAGCTCCAGAGGACACAGATTGCATGTTAATTAAGGAACCAATAATCAATACTTTGGATTCTTCCCTAGGAGAACAGCCAAGGTTTCCCCCCCCCCCCCCCTCTTCTTATATAGAGGTTAGGAAAGAGGGAATCAAATATATAAACTTTTACCTTTCAATAGAATGTACATCTTACTACCTTAACAGAGAATAGGATAAGTTACTATTGGGGAAAATTTTGTAATTTAATGGGTATTTTGATCATTTTAAAGTTAATGCTTATTCCCTCAATGAATAGTTAAATTAAGGACATTTTGGTAATTTTATATAATCAAGATTCATCCTACAACATAAGTTACTATTGTAAGCAATAGTAAAATGAGGGCAATGTAGTAAATTTACACAGTTAATCACACTTTTCAAGGGGCAATTTTGACTTTGTAATGCAAACCCTACGTGCTTATGACTTTTCTTTAAAATAAATAGTATTTAGTCAAACATCCTCAAAATAATACTTACTACAAGTTAAAAACAAATGTTTTTAAGGGTATGAATTTTTGAATAAACTGAAAGATAGCACTGGGAGAGTAGTTTTTTTTTTGGTTAATTGATTATGTTTAATAAGGGGTAATATTAGTCTTTTTTATAAAAAAAAAATCATTTTGTATTTGATGAGATGGAGCAATTTAGTACTCTCTCTCTCCCCTCTTGTTTAAATGAGTTAATTTTTCTGGATTAAATTATATCAATTTTGGGAAGATTGGATTAACTCCTGTCTCAGAATTAGCATTGACTGAATTTAAGTTAAATGAATCAAAAGGATGTGAATAGATTTCTTTATAGTGTATTACCATTTCCATCTTACTTACTATGGGACATGCTATCATCGAAATTGTACTGCCTACTTAGTTGATCCATCCTTTGGAGTTACAGATATTTTTAATTAATATTACTATGCTTTTCTATTTGATTATTCGCCTAAGCTTTACCAACTTACGTTATACTAATATCTCATCTGAGTTGATTAGCATGTCTTATCCAACCTCAAACTATTCTAACAATTCTTAATTTAATAATTTAAAGTTACAAATTGAATTTAATTAACAACTTCTATATTTTTGAAGGTAATTTGGAATCGGAACATACTAGCTCTCTCTCTAGCTGCTCCCTAGCTTGCTGAACACTGCTCAGAACAGAACGGTCACTTGGACCTCGGAACCAGCCCGGCAGTCTCCGGCGGTGAGTGACGGTAGTCGCCCGGCGGTGAGTCTCTTCCCTGAGGTCCATCTGTTTTCAGGTGGCCCTGAGTTTCCCTGAGCACCAGCGCAACGGCTCCTCGCCGCACCGGTAACCAAATTCCGGTGGGTCAGGTTGGTAAAACTCTCTCCCTCTGTTTTGGTGTAGCTCAAGCTGGGTGTAGCTCGCCCTGGCTGACGCCATTTTTGGACCCTCAAGCTGAGTTAATTTTTTGTTCTCTTTCGTCCTTGCTCGGTTTTGGTCAAATCTTGTTCCTGTTTGCCTTTGTTTTGCCTTTGTTATGTATGCTCTGTTTTAGAGTTAATTTTGCCCTAATTTTGCCCTGTTTTGCCCAATTTTGCCCTGTTTTTCCTTTGATTTTTGGTCAGTGTTTTAGAGTTTTTTGGTGGGCCTTTTTGCTCTGTTGTTTGCTGCTGTTGTTAATTTAGCCCCTTTAAGTTCCTCCCCATTGTTGTTCCCTGCTCGTGACTTCCTTCTGGACCCAAATTTCTCTTGGCAAGTGTGTTTAGCTTCTAACCCATTGTTGCCATTGTGGCCATTGTTGCCTTTGGATTCTCCTGTTGCCAGATTTTAGGGCCCTGGTTTTGTCCTGTTTTTGATTCTCCTGTTGCCCTTTTTTTTTATTATTATTATTAGTAGTAGTATTTTGTTGGTGTTATTTCTGTTGGTGTTGCTTTTTCTTTTGCCTGTATTCTGTTGGTATTATTAGTAGTATTTTGTTGGTATTTTTGCTGATTCTGTTCTCCTGTTGCCAGTATTTTGGTGGTAATATTTAGTTTTTTATACTGTTGTTGTTTTCCTGCATTTATTTTGTTGGATCCCCAGGCTTGATCAGTAGCACTTTATTTTGTTGGAACTCCAAGCTCGATCAGCGGCACTTTATTTTACTATTAGTAGCACCTTATTTTGTTGTTTGATCTGTTAGTTGCTGCAATTCGTGGTTTTTTTTTTCTTATTTCGCTAGCGTGTGTTTTACCGTTGTTTGGGTGGGGAAATAGTGTTTTTGTCTTATCTTAGTTGTTGGTTATAGTCTGTTAAGTTTGGAGATCTTTTAGGGAGTTCGTTGGCCCGTAGGCGTCTGCGTCTGTGGCGGGCCATGTAGCTGTGTCAGCCTGTCCTCCGGGGAGTTCTAGGGTTGGGAGGGGGTTAGGGCTGCGGAAGGTACGCCTAGCGTCCTGGAATATTGGGTCCCTCTCGGGTAAGTCGATTGAATTAGTTAAGTCTCTGCGTAGGCGTAAGATTAGTATAGCGTGTGTCCAGGAGACGAAGTGGGTTGGAGCGAAAGCTAGAGAGATTGATGGGTACAAGCTTTGATACTCGGGGTCATCCAGGGTGAAGAATGGAGTCGGCATCCTGGTGGTGAAGGATTTGGCGGACCAGGTGGTTGAAGTGAGGCGTAAAAGCCACCGGATAATGGCCATTAAGGTTTTGGTGGGTTCAGTTTTCGTAAACGTGGTGAGCGTGTATGCACTACAGGTAGGCCTGCCGGAGGAAACTAAGAAGCTCTTCTGGGAGGACCTAGATGAGGTCACCCAGGAGGTACCTCAGACCGAGAGACTGTACATAGGAGGAAACTTTAACGGCCATATCGGACTAGAGGTAGCGGGTTATGATGGGGTCCATGGGGGCTTCGGTTTTGGAGAGAGAAATGCAGGAGGGATCTCTGTGCTGGACTTTGCGGTGGCCTTTGATTTGTTGGTGGTCAACTCCTTTTTCAAAAAGAAGGAGGACCACCTAGTGACCTTCAATAGCAGCTCTTGCAAGACCCAGATTGACTACTTCCTATCGAGGAGGGAAAATCGGAGTTCGTGTAAAGACTGCAAAGTGATCCCCGGCGAGGTGCTGGGAACCCAACACAGGTTGCTGGTCTTAGATGCAGAGTTCAAGTATCCTAAGAGGTTGAAGAGGAGAGCCGAAGAACCCAGAATAAAGTGGTGGACCCTTTCAAAGGAGAAGGCGGGGTTAACAGCAGAAAGAATAGCCGAGGAGAGAGCCTGGAGGAGGCCAGAAAACGTTGATGCGATGTGGGAGGCTGTGGTGGATTGCATTCGAAGGTCGGCTAAGGAAACCCTAGGTCTTTCCAGGGCAGGCGACAACCGGATGGAGGGCGCCTGGTGGTGGAACGAATAGGTAAAGGAGAAAGTCAAGGAAAAAAAAGAGGCTTACGCGGAGTTGATGAGTAGCAGCTCGGAGGACGAGAGGGAGCAAAAGAGGATTGAATACAAGGCGGCCAAGAAGGTAGCCAGAAGGGCGGTGGCAGTAGCAAAGAGTCAGGCGTTTGATAGACTGTATAGTAGATTAGGGACGAAGGAAGGGGAGAGGGAGGTTTTTAAACTAGCGAGGGCGAGGGAAAGAAGGACTAGGGATTTAGGAGTCGTAAGGTGTATCAAGGACGAAGAGGGAAAGGTGTTGACTGAGGATGCTAAAATTAAGGAGAGATGGCAAAGTTTCTTTGCTAAACTACTCAAGGGGGAAGAGGGGGGAGCCGACTGTGGCACGGTTGGAGAGTGTAGCGATCAGCGTGCGAGCGATAGGATAACAAAGGAGGAGATCAGGGAGGCCTTGAAGAAGATGGCGAATAGGAAGGCAGTGGGCCCAGACCAGATACCAGTAGAAGTTTGGAAATGTATGGGGGAAGAGGGTCTAAAGTGGCTCACAAAACTTTTCAATGTTATTTTCAAGACCGCCAAGATGCCCAGATAGTGGAGAGTCAGCACAATCATCCCACTCTACAAAAACAGATGGGATATCCAAGATTGTAATAACTTTAGGGGCATCAAGCTGCTCAGCCACACTATGAAACTGTGGGAGAGGGTGATTGAGAGAAGGTTGCGAGAGGAAGTAGAGATTTCAGAGAACCGATTTGGTTTCATGCCAGGTAGGTCGACCATTGAGGCGATCTACCTCCTCAGAGGGCTCATGGGTTTGTTCAGGGACAGAAAGGTGGATTTCCATATGGTGTTCATTGACCTGGAGAAAGCGTATGATAGAGTTCCAAGGGAGGTTTTGTGGAGGTGTTTGGAAGAGAAAAGGGTGTCGCCCGCGTACATTCGTGTAATCAAGGATATGTACGAGGGGGGGCGGACAAGTGTTAGGACTCCGGGAGGGGTCTCCAATGACTTCGCTGTTAGTTTGGGCCTGCATCAGGGCTCCTCTTTAAACCCGTTTCTTTTCGCGTTAGTTTTGGATGAACTCACTAGAGGAATCCAGGACGAGGTGCCCTGGTGCATGGTATTTGCAGATGACATCATTCTTATCGATGTCACTAGGCAAGGGGTGAACAACAGGTTGGAGAGTTGGAGGCATACGCTGGAGGCTAGGGGCTTTCGGTTGAGTAGATCGAAATCAGAATACCTACACTGTTGTTTCAGCGGGAGGACAGAAGAGGGAGGAGAAATCATACTGGATGAGAGGGCCATACCGAAGGTCGCAAAATTTAAGTATCTGGGCTCGATCATCCAGCAAAATAGGGACATTGACGAGGATATTAGCCAGCGGATTAGAGTGGGATGGCAAAAGTAGAAGTCAGCATCAAGGGTGCTGTGTGATAAGAGAGTGCCCATGGGATTGAAAGGTAAAGTCTATCGGATGGTAGTTAGACCGGCTGTTCTCTATGGATCGGAGTGTTGGCCTCTAAAAAAGACGCAAGTCCAACGGTTGATGGTCGCTGAGATGAGAATGGTCAGGTGGATGTGTGGTTTTACGAGATTGGACAGAATAAGGAATGGAGTAATCAGGGGTTTGGCTGAAGTGGCCCCTATAGAGGAGAAGATGAGGGAATCGAGGCTCAGATGGTTCGGCCACGTGAAGAGGCGAAGTGTGGCCGCCCCTGTGCGTAGGTGTGAATTGATCAACCCCCCCGGTGGTAAGAGAGGGAGAGGTAGACCGAAGAAGAGCCTAGAAGAAGTGGTTAGAGAAGACCTAGGAGTTGTCGGTCTTACGGATGATATGGCTCAGGATAGAAGGCTGTGGCGGGTCAGGATTAAGGTTTCGGATTGTAGGGGACCGCCTCCGTAGAGGGCAGTAGCCTAGGCGTTGTAGGGCGGGTAGGGTTTTTGGTGTGCTTGTCTGCAGGTCGTGCTTTTTCTGGGTTGTGAAGGCACTAAGCGTCCCTAGTGTACTCAGGTATGTCTCTACTCCCTCTTTATGTTTGTTATCCGAGCCCTTTCCTCTCCCTCCTTCGCTCACTCGGTTAATGGTTTCGCATTTGTTTTCTGTACAACCCTTTTTCTCAAAATCGTTTTTGTGGGTCGTATGGAATCAACCTCTCTATGGGTATGAATACCGGTAGAGGTAAGGTTGCCTACAGCTGGACCTCCCCATACCCCGTTAAAAGCGGGACCCACACTGGGAGTTTGTTGTTGTTGTTGTTTATATTTTTGAAGAATCACAAAATTTAATTGAACAAATTTCACATTGTTACTAACAAATTTAATGATCAACTTATCTATCAAAACTTACCCGCATGCAAAGCGCACTAGTTGTCACTTAATTTCAAAACTAAAATCCTTGTTTTCACCTGCAGATTTGGACCATTTGGTAGTCCGACCATGGAAAATAGAAAGTTCGAAGGCAAGTATAAGTTGAAAAATTATTTTGGCATGCCTTGGTTATAGGATCGTAATTGTATGGCTTGGGATGAAACCCAATGTAATTTGCTTAAAGAGTACCTCTGGGGTCATGGAGGAGGGTAATAACTGAGGATGATAATCTGGGCATCATCTCAGTCTCTGAAGATACGAAAATGTAAGAACTAAGGCGAAAATTCTACTGAAGGAGACTCTTGAGATAGGAGGCTGATGAATGAATGCAAATGGCACTTCTGGCTTCGGAGTTCTAACCGAGCAAAGGGATACGGATCCCCCCAAATTCAAAACCGGAGGGTCCTTACTTCTTACAGAAATCAATACAGATGCCACGGAGGCAGTTTCCTTGAATACTTCAAGCAACAACACCCTTCACTCTTGTTCCCAGCAGTGAAACATCATATATTGTCAGAACATCAGCCTTCAAGCAAACGCACACCCATACACACACACACTGTCTTGCAGAGATCACTATCCCATATCTGCTGCCATAAGCCCATAATTAAACGGTATTAAGCTACATAATTACAATTCCTAGCATCTTTAGTAATTATTAGCAGAAGTTAGACTGTGCTTGGGTTAATCCTGTCCACATTATCTACAGAGAAAGACACTGTTAATTTGTAGCCTAGAATCCACTCAGATTCATCATGTTCAATTGGCCACCTTTGTTCTGGTTCTCAGGGCACAACCCATGATTCAAATGGCTTCTGCGAGAATACGGAGTCAGGATAGACTTGCTGGCTTCCTGCACAGTAATGTAAGAGATTGTCAGGTTTGAATTCAATACAAATAACAAAGTAGATGCCCTCATATATCATACTAAATACCTTATGCCTATTTTGACAAACTCTTTTTAGGGCTTCTTTCTTTCCTTTTTCCCCTTCCATTCTTGTGAGTACTATCAATCGATCATCTTAATTTTTTCTGTGTGCTGGATGGTGCCATCGCACGCATGTACACTAGCCTGCTACTGCATGCCTGCTAGGCACTGCGACTTTGGGTTTTTTTGGGGGGAGGGTGGATCCTTAGGTTGGGCCAGCAGAAACATTAACTCCTCATTTACGCAGGTAGAAAAACTGTGGCAAATGAGCCTGCTAACCAGTTTATAATCATGCTTCCATCCAAGAGAAGAATATTTTTTAAGATCTAGTACAATCACCAGCCATACAAGTTTGTCCAGTTTATTGGATCATGTCAGCATGTTCAACACCATCATAGCCCAACACATTACCATATGGCAACTGAATTCTTCAGAGTTGCACGCATCCATGCAAGTTCCACTTTACTTACATATAGCACTCATGCATGTGCATATTTTAAGATTCACTAAGGGGAAGGAACGTGAGGTAAGAAGTACTGTTCAGCGTTCAGGCTAAGACAACAAGAAGGCAAATCCCTCACAGATAGAGTCTTAATTGTTCTGTACATTAGACAATTACATAAACCACCAACTCTCAGTGCTCTGGGTTGGGTTGGCTACTAGGCTATGCGGATTATGTTCGCCATTCTGCAGCCAAAAGGGATCCATGTGTGGATCCATGTGACTGGTAATGTCCAGTGGAACCCTCACTTGCACCTTGGTAGCAAGGGACACATAAAGGTAGACCCGACAAATAGGTTGGTCAGGTCATTAATCTTGACGGAATCATGTTCCGATTATGAGATGCATATACTGAACTGGGATCAGGTTCGTAGGGTCATTTTTGGTTCTGATCATGCTTGGCTTATTTTCCGTTGGTCCCCTATAACTTGTCAGTAAAGTAAAATCAATATTGTTCAAACTAATTTTAGGTTAGAATAGGCTGGGTCAAGGCCAATAGGGGTAGGATTGGTAAGTGGGTACACGTCAATGGTCCGAATGTCCGACTAGTCTGTGTTCGGCTTGGTAATTGGGTACACATCACTTCTGCCAAACCCAACTAAAGTGGGTGATTCATCAATGGTAAGCTAGCTTGGACTTGTTCCCCTTCCCTTGAATTGACACAAATCTTTGGGAACAAGGGATTAGGCTGTACCCTTCACAGAAGAAGAGCCTCATGCTTTTTTTTCCCCAACTGCAAATGAATTTACGGAAGTTTGAAAAAAGAATTTTCCAAACATACCTAAAGGTCCTATTCAACTGAGGATTATATCTAGATTCTAGACCATGGATTAACAATAATTAATATCCATCCCATTTTCCACACAAGAGCTCTAACTTCGAACTCTTCACTCCTATATTTTTATACTATAAATGGAATATAACAATGAATTGAATTGATCAGAGCATGCCTATGACTATCAGCAGTAACACTAAGGTCATTTTACTAACAATGGCTTTGCTTTACCAGATGCTGTCCCATGTGGTCGTGGCTGATGTCCAGCATCCTGTAGATATCGTCACTTTCTACTGCAAGCTTTTTTATAGGCTGGTGCATGTCTCCCGACTTATCACTATCCACAAGTCTTTTGGCAGCCAGCCTCTTCTTATCTTCGAACACAGCAATCTGCAAGATATGGTTTATAGGATCACATTAACCAAAGTCACAGGTTTGAGTTCCTTTTTGGGGGGGGGGGGGTGAAAGGCACATGGGCATTGGTTAGGAAGCTGGGTCTCCTCACCATAATCATGAGATGCGTTTAGCCAAACCCAATGGAGGTCAAGGAAGACACACTAAAGTACTGTTGCTAAACAAACATGTTCAGCAGCTTTTTGATTACAATTAGTTCCCATAATATTCTATATGTTCTTACAAGGTATTAAATTACCACAAAATGAATATACCATTACATCTTAATGCCTCTCACAACACCCCCTGATAATCGACGGCATGGAAGACAGTTCAAATACAGCCATATCCTTCATCCCAGATTGCATAGAATAAAGCTTAGACCTTGGAAAAATACGAATGATGTAGATAAGGATAGCTGAATCCAGAGGAATGAGTTGTCTGCTAACAAACAAGAAACAGCGTATTGATTTGATTTAATTGTAGCTGGGAAATCGGCCAATCAGGACACCATATTATCTCTTGAAAGCAGGCACCCAAACTTATTGAATTAGAGGGATAAAATTCACATCAAGCACATCTTCTCTCTTGATATATTTCAGCTTTAACTGACCAAAACTGGGAGATTCTAACTGTAGGATCATACATGTTCCCCAAAATGCATCTAGTTTTCCACGTTCGATATGCAAAAACAAGCAACATCAAAATCCGTCAAGCATCAAACTACGCAAACAATCAAAACTACAAAGAATCAATTTTTCAATCCGTACACTCCAGAAAACAGAGACAAAGTTCAAGTTCCCACATTCTAGCATTCTACATCTCATCTACGTGAAGCGACTCCCAAAGTTGAACGCTACATGAATTGCTTTCTTAATCACTTCATTCTTCTGATCTTGGCAAACCCTCATGAACGAATGGGGCACTAATCTCAAGCAACAAATACTGATATGTTTCCAAACAAAACTCTTTGAGATTCCAGCAAATTCGTGGCTTTTTCCCAATGCCAGCCCCCCCCCCCCCCCCTCCCAAAACAAAGAAAAAGAAGCACACAAACACACAGAAAGGAAACATCCTTTTTGATCTCCAGAATTACCCAGAAACACTGAACCACTAAGAACCCACAACTCTTCCAGCAATGCCTGTTCAAGTACCCATAAACCCTAACTTTGCACCCAAAACCCTCTTTCAAAGAAACAACAGAAACCCTCCAACCAAGTCAGAGAAAAGGAGCAAATCTGAGTACCCACCGGAGTGTAGCGGAATTTCCGGCGTGGGGAGCTCTTGTCGGCGTCAGCGGCGGAGAGTGGGGTCCACTTGCAGAGGAGTATTGAAGACTTGTCAGCCGTAGGAGCGTTGGATTGTTTGCCGTGTTTGAGAGTGGAGGGCAGGGATGGTGACACGTGGACCCACTTCTTCTCCCACCGCCGTACAGGGCCGGAGAAGGTGGTCGGAGAACTGCCATTGGTGGTGGCGGTGGTGGTGTTGTAGTAGAAACGGGAGGATGATCTGACTGGTCTTGAGTGTGTGCTTGACGTAGAGGGTCCCACTCCCACTGCTCCCTCCATTTTCTTTCACCTCTTTCTCTCACTCTGGAATTGGTGTTTTTTCCCCCGTTAACTTTTGATGTTGAATCTGTTGATGATTGATATGCTGCGCTGAAGTAATTGTTGTTGGGGTTCTTACTTGGGTTAGTGGGCTAGCTAGCTCTGTTCATCAAGTGTGTGTTGTATTTATTAGACCAGACGAAACCAACGAGATTCGAAATTAGAATTGAATGATTCGGATTTATATTTAATTCGACACTTGAAATAAGCTCACCTGAAAGTGAGCTCGAAATTCAAATTGATCTGAACCTAACCATGCTCTATCTGAAATTTCCGACAAAGTTGCTTATTGTTGCACGTCAAGTTTATTAGAACAAAAGTTAGTTGATCCAAAGTCGATCCGAACTGAAGTTCACCTGACACAAACCAAACCGACCCAAAATATCGTTTGATCGGAAACATGATTCAACCCAAACATAATTAAATACGAATTCGAACCAAATGACCTATTTATTAAGTCTAGTATTTGTTAAGGGTTAACGGTACTTTCTTTTCCAAATTCTATAGGAGTAATAGGTCGAGTTGGACAAAGTATAGCTACAAATAAGAAGGGTTTGAAACAGGAAGATTTCAATTAAGTTAGCGGAAGAAGGTATGAATTGTAATTGAACCGATTTATTAGTTGTCAGTTGAGAATTTGTTGATATGAAGTTCAAATTTTGCACAGATGCTAAGATGGGCAAACAATACCTTGTTCATTGAGTTGGATAATTTGTTGTCAGATTATGAATTTGAATTTTGAATTTTATTAACGGTTGGATTCTTTTAAAATACAGGAAAAAAAAATAGTATCAATAAGTAAAAGCATGATAAAATTCATAACATTAATTAGTAGTCTCATAAGTGTCTTACTTGTCAAAAAAGATGAAAGAAAAAACTGCCTTATTAAAAATTTTGACATTTTCTTTGTAACATTGTTTGTAATTGACGTTTGTAGACTAAAATTATCAACACTAATAACAATGTATCATACGTCGTGGAATGTGTACTCTTTTTTTTTGGGTCCATAGAAGCTCCAAAAGATAGAATAATACGATTACAATATAATGGGAGAGAGATAAATCAAACTTGGGATCTAATCATATATCATATATATCAGATCATATATATATATTAAAAATTGGATTGAACTCATGTATAAGCGACACATAAACTAGCCATGTAGGTTGCCACATAGGATTGAATAGTCACGTGAGATACTTTAATGTAATATAGGATGTTATATGAGATTTAAAATAAAAAGAAAAAGTTATGTAGGATGGATGTAAACTTAAGACAAAATTAATTCTATTTAATGAGGTAATTTTTCACATACCTTTCTATTACTTAATAATAAAATTCAATCATAAAATATATATGATTTAATGATGCAAATACAACAAAAAAATATGAGTTATATATTAATGAAGAATAAAAAAGTATGTTATTAATAGTGAAAAAACTAAAGAATACTCACTTTACTTTTGCATCAATAAAATAATATAATACATCAATTTATTGTTTACTTTTTTTATAAAAAAAAATCTATTCTCTTAGTAATATATTAAAAAATTATTTAACTTATACCCTTAAATCATAAGGTTATAACCCTAGTATATATTAAAAGTTATATTGAACTGATGTATGAGCGACACATGGGATGCCACATAGGATGTCATCTAGGGTGTCACTTGGGATAAGAATGCCATGTAGGATAGCAATATAAATGTTTTCTATCATGTAATTTAGATGGATTTAGGTTATCAATGGAATTTTAATTCAATTTAATGTTAACTTTTCTCATATATTATGACTAATTAGTAATTGAATTTTGTCTTTCAAAACTTAAATGTAGAACAAAGAAATGATTTAGATGTTACCCAAGAAAAAAAAATTGAAGTGGACTGAACTCATGAATGAGCAACACGTGGGATGCCACATAGGATGCCATCTAGGGTACCATTTGGGATAAGAATGCTATGTAGGATAGCAATATAAATGTCTTCTATCATGTAATTAAGATGGATGTAGGTTATCAATGAAATTTTAATTCAATTTAATGTTAACTTTTATCATATGTTATGACTAATTAGCAATTGAATTTTATCTTAAAAACTTAAATGTAGAACAAAGAAATGATTTAGATGTTACCCAAAAAAAACGAAATAAAAAAAATTGAAGTGCGTTAGACATTATTTTTGAGGGGAGCATATATTTGACATCTAAATCTAAATATATTTGATTTTGTAGATTTATTTTTGACTAAATATATCATGAGTTGACACTTGAATCCTAATTGGGTTGCTTATTTTGCATACTATAAAGCTTGATTACTTAAGTATGTCTGTTGAAAATATCACACATGAGTAATGAAGTCTCACATTGGTAGTTTGAAAAGAAGGGTAATAGTATATAAGTTAAGTGAGCTACTCCTCCTATTGCCAATTGGTTTTAGGATGGAACCTCACTTGGGCTTGTTGCCATAGACCTTGGTTGAATTGGGCTCCTTCCTTGGATCTCCCCAACAAGTAGTATCAGAGTCGATGGTGTGTTCGGCTAGGCCACAAAAGGTGTGGCATGGTGGACCCCATGGACGAGCTTTGTGAAGTGACACGCAGGTGTTGATCGAGTGATAATACGTGTGCTACAGCGTGGCTCGATGGCGTGGATAAGCTCTTGATGGTGGCTTGACACCTTGGTAAAGGCTTCCGCTCAAGGGGGAGCTTGTGCGTTGATGTTGTGTGGAAGGGACTCATGTGTGAGAGGGAGATTGTTGCGAATATCACACATGAGTAATGAAGTCTCACATCGAGAGTTTGAAAAGAAGGGTAATAGTATATAAGTCAATTGGGCTACTCCTTCTATTGTCAATTGGTTTTAGGATGGAACCTCACTTGGACTTGTTGCTATGGACCTTGGTTGAACTGGGATCCTTCCTTGGATCTCCCCAACAATGTCATATAATTGAATTTAGATAATATGAAATACATTAGGACCTTAATGTGATTGTGGGTTTCGCTTACAATTATTTTAAGTTAGTACAATATTTAGTTTCTTTTCACATTGTAACTTATGTTTATGATATTAAAAAAACGTTTCAATGATCTATTCAATTTATATTTCACTTGAGAATATATTTTGCACTCAAAAATCACATAATATAATTAGTTCTTTTAGCAAATTTAAATTTGAATTTAATAGGTAAATTAATATATACGAATAGTTTATCTACGTTCCCATAATATATCATAACTACCTTCATAAATTAGTAGTACTCCCCCCTCCCCCCAAAAAAGAACGTTAAAAGTTTTCCTAAATTCAAATTTAACTAAAATTTCTTCATTTGCTACTAATCTTCTTTTCTGCTTTTTTAATTTTTCTTTGTTGTTTTTTTTAATAAAATAGTATACACCAAAGATATAAGATTAAGGTCAAAGACTTATCTGTCTTTTTATTACTACTGTTAATAATTTTTTCATGCTTTGTTGATTATGAGAATAATTAATTAAATTTATTTTTATTCAAATCATGGGTCAAATAGTCGGAAGGACCATGATCACTATTAAATAATATTAACTGTGTCATTAAACTATTAAAATAATGTGCAACAGACATATGAATGAAGTACACGCATAATGTATACAATTAAACCAATAGAAATCTCTAGGGGAAAAAAGCTCATCTTTTATGATGATTATTAGTTTTAAATGGCATCCATGGCCATATAAATTTGACATTTGATCTCACATGTGCTAACTGATCATTTGTTAATTTATTCTTATTGGTAAATTACTTGATTATTTCATGTGAATGTCCATCTTTAATATTATATAACCTTTGCTAGATACTTAATTATTTCATTTTAATGATAACCTATAATTATTATATTATATATTATTTTTGAAATTAATTACCTCATTATCTCGACAACTACTCATTTTATTTAAAGTTTATCTTAATTTATAATTCCTATAAATATGGACATAATTTTATATTATCTCATCTAATTTTGTGTCGTCATTTAATCAAAAAGGAAATTTGTATCCTCATATAATTCTTAGTTCTGAAAGAATACAAAAATGAGTCTTAACAAGCATTGGTTGGCTAAAATGTAAGAATCTTATTATTTTCTCGATTAATGTCAGAATCAAGGTGGGAATCCCTAGAACTATTTTGCACTCATTTGAGACAAAGTGACCATTCGTATTAAAAAGAAGGCAATTTTCTATTTATGTTTGCTGTGCAACTGTTAGGGGAAAAACAGAGTTTTAATATTTATAAACCCCAAGTGCAAGGTGTATCGTTGAGTACTTGGGGCGTCGTCCGCAGAGAGTTGTGTTTCCAACTATCAAGGCCAACTAAAGCGTCTCGAGTTAGGCAAGATCGAAGGGGAAAGAGGGTAAACTAAACTACTCTAACAAACATAGAAACAGTGACTTGGAGTTATGATTTGAACAATGTGCGAACCAACTAATTGAGACGAGTCCTAACCTACCCAAACTACATCACGAACTAGAGATGGCCGGTTGCACCATCGAAGACCACCTAAGCCCTCTCTCAAGGGTCATGGGCTAGTCTAATTAGCCTAACCACCTATTTTCATGGGTTTAGCCCAATTAGACCACAAAATTAGCAACCCCCAAACCTAACTCGCTTCGGATATTATTTTCATATCCCGAACTCGACTATTCATTCTCCCACACTAGCTAATTGACCTTACCTCTTAGCATAAGTCAATCGCCCAAAAATGTGGATGAAAGCTCCTTCAAGCATTTCATCGAACACTTGGCAAGCATGATAGAAAATTCTAAGTTTTAGGCATAGATTGGGTATGGATAGGCCAAATACAAGACTAATTAGCCATCAAGAGGCCAATCACAATCCAAGCCCACAAAATCTAACAACTGATCATCAACAAAACACAAAAACTCAAACCTAAACTAACGAAGAACACAAGCATGAGCTAGAAAGAAGAGGCATGAAACTAATCTAATTCTAACAAGCAATCGAACATGAATTAAACATAAAAACTAAACGATTGAATCAAATCAAAACCAAACATATGAACTAAATTAACAAAATCTAAAATAGGAACGAAACAAGAAATGGAGAGAAAGAGAAGAAGAAGAAGACTTATGAATTAAAGCGAAGAACTCAAAATCCAAGTGCTTGAATCCAAAATTAATTCAATACAATACTAGTCTAATCTCCTCAATGGAGTTTTTATTGACTAAAACCTAATATAAACTACCCTAGAAATCGCCAGAGAGAAGCCTCAAGCGAACCCCCCAGCCACCCCCAGCAAAAACGCACGAAGGAGGGTTAAATAGAAAAACTGAGTGAATGGCGAATAGGGGGGAGACACGACCGTACCATGTGGCACGGTCCCACCGTACCACTTCTCTGGCACGGTGGCTTGACCCCCTCCTTTTCTGCTAGTTTTTGCTGTTTTTCTTCGCTTTGTCTCGTCTTTGCTCCTTTTCGTGACGTTTGCTCGATTTGAAGTTTATTACCTACAAAAGTAAATAAAACAAGTAAAAATTTTAAAGATTAAGTTATTATACGAGCTAAAAGTGGGTGAAAGTGGCACGTAAAATAGGACAATTTATCGCCTAACAGCGATGACTATAAATAAAAGGCAATGATAATTACTGAAATATGTATGAGTTTACCTTCTAAAATCGGTATTAAGTCATGAACAACTGAATTGCAGCATCATGAGTGACCTCACTAGGGGGTTTGAAGTTTATCATTAAATATGACAATGAACACTATGAAAGATATACAAGAAATGTTGTCTACAAAGAAGTGTCCAATAACTTACCAATGGTATGTATGCACTCAAAATAACTCCACTACTACGAATTACCCACACACAAAAAAAAAATGGCATTATACATCTTTCAGTGTTTGTAAACTCCAACAAAACCTTAGTTCTAATTATGCAAAGGCTATGATATATTATGATTCTTAGAATTAAATATAATCGGAGATTAAAATAATAACAATTAATAAATTTTTTCAATATTGTGCAAGCAACTCCAGTCAGATGAAATATACCAGAAGTCCACAATTGAAACGTGTCTCTGTAGGCAAGTACAAATCAATACAAAAATATTATCGTATATTTTTTAACCAAATGTATAAGCATGTAAAAAATCATTACATGCATTTAACAACTCTTCGTTGATGACAAGTAGTTAAGAACAAATGAAAAATCAAAACCTAACTTAGTATAATATATGTTACTTTTGTAGGCTACTTAATATGAGAACGGAAGTTGGCGACTAATAGATAGCGAAGATGACAAATCTGATGTGTTTTTGAACATTTCATGTTAGAACTATTTTTCATAAATTACATTTCACATTACCGTATGATGCATTTTTAAAAATAAAGTCCAAGTTTAAGAAAGACAAAATTAAATTACTAAAATTACTATGGTTTTCCTTTGCTCCCACCGTCAATATGATTATTTCACAAAATCATTTTAAACTTAAAAAAAAAATGATGCAGGATCAGACCACATAATATCTTAAAACAAAAAAAAATAAAAACTTCTTGACTAACATGATTAAAAAAGATAGATAAGCGGACACATCAAAAATTCAGGCACATATAATCAAGGTGACTTTATATGAATTAAAGTTAGAAAAAAAGTGCTACCATCAAGTCCGTAGTACTCAGTATGGTATAGCACCACCAACAACATATACAACAAGATACTGAAACTTATCAACGAAGAAGTAATATCTATCGTGCAATGCACGGGTAAAAAACTAGTATATATACAAAAGTGAGTCCAAACGTTGCGGTCGCAACACGTGTAATCTGAAGCATTTATTAAGATTTTATTCAAAAATAAAAATAAAAATAATATGTTATTTAAAGTCATCATAATAAATAGTATCTTTTCAACTACCTCAATGAAGAAAAAATGAAATAAATTATAGATATGTTAACATTATTATTTCTAAAAATTTAAATTATAAGATTAATTATAATGTTTCTAAAAATATTTTAGCTAAAATTTTAAAACAAACCATACGTAACACGGGTTTAAAGGCTAGTGTATCCAAAACCTCAGCCATAATCACTAGGTTAAGACTTCTTTGATTTAGGAGTGTGTAATTTTATTCCCCATA
>JACYFF010031957.1:106175529-106197665 GCA_017589665.1 Selenicereus undatus | reverse complement strand
TATCTTTTATTGACGTCTGCAATGTTGTACCTTGGTCTTGAAATACTTAGCCCCCCTTTTTTATGACCATGGATAATAAAGGAGGTAACTTTGGCTGAAATACATCCAAAAGAAACCACTTTATTGACCTGAAAATTCTTTTCATGCCTGCCTGTGTCGTTGTAACACCTCATTCACTTATTGTCGCACTTTTTGCGTATTGTGACGTCTTGCTCACTTACCATTTATGTTGGAAGATCGCTTCCCTTTTTTTGTCGCTTCTGCTTACTATTTTTTTTAATGCAGAGGCCCCTCCTTTTTTTTTTTGCTCTTGCATTGTTGCCTGTGTAGGTTGAGAAGTCATTTGAAGAACCGCTTGCGACACGGTTCGCAGCTTGGCCATGGGCCTTGAACGGAACTGATACGTACGAAAGTGGTATGAAGACTTGAAGAACCACTTGCGACACAGTTCATCGCTTGGCCATGGGCCTTGAACAGAACCGATACACACAAAAGTGGTATGAAGACTTGAAGAACTACACTTGCGACACAGTTCGTTGCTTGGCCATGGGCCTTGAACGGAACTGATACGCACGAAAGTGGTATGAAGACTTGAAGAACCACACTTACGACATGGTTCACTGCTTGCCCATGGGCTTTGAACGGAACTGATACGCACGAAAGTGGTATGAAGACTTGAAGAACAATACTTGCGACACGGTTCGCTACTTGGCCATGGGCCTTGAACGGAACTGATACGCACGAAAGTGGTATAAAGACTTGAAGAACCACACTTGCGACACGGTTCGCTGCTTGGTCATGAGCCTTGAACGGAACTGATACGCACGAAAGTGGTATAAAGACTTGAAGAACCACACTTGCGACACGGTTCGCTGCTTGGTCATGAGCCTTGAACGAAACTGATACGCACGAAAGTGGTATGAGCAGCGAGAAGCAGCTAGCGCGGCCGTCAACCAACATTTTGATTGATTTTGCTCCACACTTCACCCTTCTTTAGCATTTATCTTGTTTAGACGCCGCTTTGCTTATTGATTTATTTCCTGAAAAAGAAATTAACTTTGTGTTTTCTTCTATGTTCTGGTGATTCATAATGGTGCAAGTCGCAAGGAGAAACTTGGCGGCAAAAAGGTGATGTCTTTGTTCTCTTCTCTTTCATGCCCCCGCTTTTTTTTCATTTGTGATGTGTTTGACTGCACTTGGTGATTTCCTGAAGCTTCCTACGTACTTCTGGGTACTTGCAATTCTCAATAAGATGAAGTTGTTACGTAGTTCAACTAAGCATCCTTTTTTCCTTTGTTTTGCCATTCACAGTTTATACTTTTGCGGGCCAGGAGTAGTAGAAGGTTTTTTTTTTTTCTTTTTTGCTTGTGTGAATAGCTTTTACTCTTACTCAGGAGTTAGCATTTTCCTGATGTGCATGAATAGTTTAGACTCTTTTTTGGAACTTTTCTTTTTTGAATGTGCGAACAGTTTAGCCTCTTGTTTGGGAGTCTTCTTTTTTGAATGTGTGAACAGTTTAGCCTCCTATTCGGGAGTCTTCTTTTTTAAATGTGCGAACAATTTAGCCTCTTGTTCAGGAGTCTTCTTTTTTGAACGTGCAAACAAGTTAGCCTCCTATTCAGGAGTCTTCTTTTTTTAATGTGTGTGAACTTTGGGTGTTTTTTTTTTTTGTGGTGAACAGTTTAAGCTCTTGCCCATGAGCTAATCAAGCTCCTTTTTTTTTGTGGCGATGAACGGTTTAGGCTCTTGCCTAAGAGCTTTCTTTTTTTCAAGGGAAGTCGCCGACATCCTGGCTTACGTCGCAACTGGAAGAAGCTTGCTCCTTACTTCTTTCTTTTGAACTGGCCTTAGCCCCATGGCAAGTGAGAATTATGACGCGTCTCTTCCCTTTCAGCGAGTCATCCACCTTCACATCTAAAGTGAAAACATGTTTCATGCGTGAAGGAATTGCGACTTCATTTGTTTTGGCAAGACGACTGAACATTGAATCCTTCTTTTGGGAAGGCAGTGAGCTTGACGACAGTTTACCTATCTTGATTCTGGCGAAGACCGAGGGTTTAGGTTGCTCATCCTTTTTCAACCTATGAAAGACAGAGGGCTTCAGGATGTTATCCTTTCCAATCCTTCTAAACACAAAAGGGCGTTGGCGCGACGTTAACAGTTGCAACCTGTCGAACACTGACGTGTTGGGGTTGGTCTTGGCATTTTCACGCTCATTATGATCAACCTCTTCAATTGTGATATATTGTGTGAGGGCTTGCTTGTCCTTACGTCATCCTGAAATCCTCACAGGCTGGGGCAGTGCGTAGCTAAGACCAACTTTAGGCGTTGCGGCGTTGCCCCCTTGACTTTGTACGACCCTTTGTGTGATGTCAAGTCCGTAGGGTTTAGCTTCGATCTCAGAACCCAAAGACGTTGGCTGGTTGAAGTCATAGTTGGACGCCTTCATTAACTTGTGCGCATTAGGATCAAAGTCGTTGCTATTGCGCATCTTTGACAACTGACTTTCTCCTTGGAGCGAGCGTTTAGAAGAGGCAATAAAACCAGGAAGAGAAACCTTGATCAATTTGCTTGGGTTTGCCCTATGAACTGGAAGCACACCCTTTTCTTTCAGAACGCACTAGCTTGCTTTATTGAACTTGCATTCAACCTTGGTTGAACTTTTAGGATTTACATACTGGCGGCGCTGAATTTGCCGCGACATTTGCTTATTTGATGGACGAGACTGAAATTGTCATCTCATTCTTTTCTTTTCGTCGTCGATATGGCTGGATACTACCATCACCACTTTCTTCAGGAAGGACATTCGGCTCTTCATTTATTTTGTCATCGTCAATTTCGAAACATGAGGTTGTGTAGACAGCCACACTATCGAAGAAGCTTTTTGTGAAGCATTCTCCTGAGCCCTCTAGCACTTCAGCATGATCCATTCTAGAATATGACTCATCAGCCTCTTGCACTGTGACGTGGCCAACTTCTACTGTTTCATCCAAATCTAAAATGATTCTTCCTTCTTTAGCCAGTCACATGATGCACTCCTTGAGTGTAACACACTTTTCAAGAGATGTGACTAACGATTCTATAGTACCGACAGTATTTGGGATCAACGGGCCTCCAAACTTCTTCTGGGCGCTTTGGCTCGGGCAATTCGATGACACCGTTCTTGAGTAAGTCATCTAGCATGCATGATAAATCTAAGTCAGGAAATGGATACTTCTTTTCTTGAAGTTCTTTTAGTGTGGGACGCCTATTTGTCTCAACCTTGAACGATGAGCTCTTCTTGCCCTCTAGTTTTGGCCTTCCCATAATGCGAATTGGCTGACTTGTAGAGGTGGACATCGCTTCTTTGGTCGTGCCCTTAGAAAAGTTAATATTTTTCTCGAATTCAACTTTGTCCTTCTTTTATTCAGTAGAATAGAAGGAATTGGCGCGACGACTAGCTATCGTCACCTCCATGTCATGCGCCTTGATCGCCAATTCTTAAAAAGTCCTAGGTTTACTCATTTGTAGGACGTACAACAAGTCCCAGTGCATGCCTTGGGTGCACATTTCGACAACGGATGCTTCAGATAGCCGATCTTTGCACTCGAGGCTAAGTGCGCGTCAGCGGTTGATGTAGTCAAGAATTGGCTCGTCCTTCCACTGTTTTGTGTTTGTCAGCTCAGTCATGATGACAACGCACTGAGTGCTGTAGAACCTATTGAGGAACTCTTGCTCCATTTGTTCCCAGCCATCAATGGACTCAGGTTCTAAGTTGGTATACCAGTCAAAGGCAATACATTTCAATGTCCTGACGAATTGTTTCACCATAAGGTTGCTGTCAGTCCCAGTATTGTTGCATGTCTCAATAAAGTGCGCGACATACTGTTTTGGAGTGCCTTTCCCATCAAATTTTTGGAACTTGGGGGGTTGGTAACCGTAGGGCATGCGAAGAGCATAAACCCTCTTAGTGTAAGGCTTGGTGTATAGGTGAGTTCTGCGCAAACCTTCACCTAGCTATGCCTTAACAGCATTTGCTATCAAGTCTTGGATTTGGTTAATGGTTATTGATCCAGAGGACTTGACATGTTTAGGGGTAGCGCCTTTCTTTGACTGCTTCTCGCTGTCAGAGGCTTCAATGTGGATGGATATTTTTTCTGAGTCCTCACTTTCTGAGTCTTTTATGGAAGATTGAGCTGACTGTTTTTCTAACTTCTTGGTCAGCTTAGGAATCTTTTCTTCTTGAAACTTAATGCGTGCTTCCTTTTCTTCGTTGTCCTTGGTGAGTTTTTCTATGATGACTTTCATGTTAGTCATCTCCTCTTCCAGAGTGGTTGTACCTGTCATCATGGCTAGCATGGCAACAGTTTTAGAGGACTCAGCTTCAGTCTCTGACATGCGTGTCCCCTTTGATGAGGGCGAAAAAGAGTTACTATTGTAGTAATCTTCAACTTCGCAGACTGGAGATTGAAGCTGGACGTTTTAAATTTCACCCATCCAAGAGGACACCTTTTGCTGCGTCTTCAAGTCTTGGAGTTTGGGTGGGGGCAGCGTAGTTTGCCCACGAATGGTCAGCGCAGCAACTTTCGCTATACTTCTGGTTTTCATTGTGCCCGCGCACTTGCTAGAAGTGATGCTCGCTCCACAGGATATGCACGAAAGAGATCTTGTGCTCTTCTTCTTTGAAGCTTGCGCGACAACGTTCTTTGTAGCCATGTCTTCGTTGACCAAGATGTTCTTCTGACTTGAAAGTCTTGATCTTTTAAGAGAAAGAGATGAGAGGTAGAGACGTCCCACCGAGCGTGCCAAATTTGTAATCACAAATTACAAAGATTGAATTTTTTTTTAGATTCAATTGGTTTGAATGAGTACAATCTCTATGGATACAAAATCCTCTGATTCTTTTTCTCTTAAGGATGGATTTTACAACCTTGAATAAAGAGGGGTATGGACCTATTTATAGGAAAGCCTCCCCCCTGAAAGTCGAGACAGGCCTTAACTTGGGTTTTGGGCTTTGACCTAGGTTTTTGACCTTTCAATCAGGCTTTACCCTAGACTATTTTGACTTTCGTTTATTTGACTTTGACTTTGTCTTTGACTTGGACGTCTCCCGGGCTTGAGCAGAGCATTGACTTAGAAGTCGCCTCGAACTTTAACTGGACGTTGACTTGAGAGTCATTTTTGACGTTTGACTTGTGAGTTGATGTAGGTTTTGACCTTTGACTTTGACTTTGACCGCGCCATGACTTGGACGTCGTTCGGGCTTTAGGTCGTGACTCGACTTGGTAGTTGTCTTGAGCCTCGATTTGGGGTTTGACTCGAATTTTGATTGAGTTTGCACTTGGAAGTCATTTAGGCTTCATCTTGGGCTTGACTTGCGAGTTTTTCGGGCCTGACTTGTGAGTCTTTTGGGCCTTATTTGTGAGCCTTTGGGTTTGGTTAAATTAATTAAAATAATTGACCCAATTAATTAATTTAATTATTTTTGGTACGACACGAATAAATTTTTAGTGCCTACAAATATACAAAATACAATAGTCTATTATCACAATTGTCGTTTATGTTTTTTTTATATTTGAAATCAATGCATGATAAAGTTACTAGAAAATATGTCAAGTTTAAATTTTTCACTATATAACAAACTATTTATGGACCTAACCCCGCAATTTGGCCAATTTGGTATGCTTTTGGCATATTACTTTCGAAGTTCAACTAAAGAAAGAACTACGATTAGGAAGATGACTAAAGGAGAGAGATTTAGAGAGTCATAGAGTGAGAGTGTGGGATGGGAGAGAGGTTGAACCGTTAGGTTTTTGTTTTAAATTGCTTCTGGCCCATCTTTACAACTATATTTTTCATTAAAAAAATTACAATTGTTAGTAGTTGGGTCTGCTAATTGCAAGGCTTGTTAGGCCTATTTTATGGGTATCTAATTATGATAACTTTAACCCCTTTAAAATAGCAACTTGAAACTTTTTTTGTGGACCATGGACACCCCTAGCCATAGTGAAGCACTTTAGCTAATAATCCTAAAAACAATTTAGTCCTTACCAATCTTTTCCAACCCTTATCAATCTTTCCCAACCCTCATCAGTCTTTCCCAACCCTTACTAATCCTCATGATTTTTTCATTTTATTTTAGCCCCTAAAAAAATTTGTCAACTCTTATTAATTTTTCTCAATTTTTCTCAGTCTCTTTTTCCTAATCTTTTCCAACTCTTACCAATCTTTTTATCATTCTAGATTTTACTTATTTATCAACCCATAATTACCAACGAAAAGAATAGACCCTAAATTAAATTAAGAGTTGGATATAATTAACAAGTCTCAACTCATGCTATATTTTTTGTACATATTATAAGATACTGACCAGTGACTTTTACACCTGAAATAAACTAAGGAGAAAAACATATGCATCTCTGTCAAAAATGGATATGTTCGTTTTGTATTGCTTAATGATTAATGAACGAACAAAGTGGACAGATAGCTTTGACCAATAGTGTGTACTATTATCTTTTGAACAAATTATTATCCTTTCAAATCACATCATTTAGGGCTTGTTCTTTTCGTTGGTAAATTCATTTTTTCCAAATCTTATAAACTTTTACCAACTCCTCACAACTCTTAAAAAAATACCAATTCTTTTCAACTCTAACCCATCTTTTTTATTTCTTACCAACACCTACCAACTTCTTACAAAAACATCCCCACTTGTTTTTATTTTCACCAACATCAAGGACTTGTTCTCTTTATTGGTAAATCTATTTTGATCAACTTTTACAAACTCTCACTAACTTCTACCAACTTTTACCACCCGTATAAAAAATTTCAATCATTGCTAACTACAATCATTCTTTTTCAACCCTGCCCAATTTCTACCAATTCTTACCAATCTCTTTTAAAATTTCTTACAAAGAAATCCTACTCGTTTATGTTTCTTGTTAGAGATTTTTTGAAATGTATAGAAGACAGGAGTGGTTGTGGTTGTTGTGAGAGTATAATATATGAATTAAGATTGAGAGAAGGGAGAGATAGAAGTTGTAAGCATTAATGCTTTTTATTACTCAATATTTGCTCCCCCTGGCCCCTGCATATGAACCCTCCTTTCCGGTGTTTATAACCCATTCACATCTTCAATGGACGGTAGAGATCAATTTAATCCTACGAATATTATTAAACTTCTACAACCTTCCATCTTAATATCTTACTAAATATTTAGATATTATATTACAAATGTCTACGATATTTTCATGGATCTATCTATATGCTCTAGATATTTATAAGTATAGAATATTATAGAATCTTCTAGATATTTATAAGTCTAAATTGTGGGAAAAGATTAGAAGCAAATTAAGAGACATGAGAAATCTTAGAAGTACAGATTCCAAAAGAGGTCCAAGTTTAAGTTGATGAATGGATTAGTATAGAATATCCTCTCAATTCAGCTGAGTAAATTCAAGCCATGTAAGAAAAGATCGAAAAATATCTCATCAAAGATGAACGGGCGGACATGGAGCAATTTTTTGATCCATTAGAATTAAAACAACCAAAGTATGATAAATATGTTCCGATGCCATAAGAAGAAGAAAAAAAAGAGGTAAGATTGGAAGTCATCTCATGCACATACATTCTTCAAGATCATGGTCATTCTGGAGAAATATGGTGCGTTGCAACACCAAGCAACAACTGTTCAAGACATGACCAAGACGATCATGGTCTACAAGAACAACGCAGATTTGGAGTTCAAGATATTTCTAGATTTAGAGGGAGTGTAAGAAATTAATAATCTAGAAACATCTTGATGACATGGATCCCCATAATCTTCCAAAATATTCGGGCATCTTCTAGATTTATTTGTAATGTTTTGAAATTTCTAGAACCTTCATAACATTTCAGGACCTTCCCGATAGTCGTAGAAACTTATGGATTATTTTAAAGTCTTCTAGATTCTTTTAAGATTTTCCATGTCTTTACTTCTAAGATTTTTGTGTCTCTTGAGTTGCTTCTTTATGCGTTATTATACAATTTGTTTGTGGCTTATCAAACTCTTCCGTATTTGTTTGAATATCCTCTCCAAGTAGGTGCAACAATTTGAGATTGTCTTCAAAAACTTTTTCTTCAACCAGGGGAGCTATCTTTTGTACATCCATGGAGGAATCTTGAATATCTTCTTGAAGTAATAGAGATTCTCTGGCTGTCTATTGATATGAAGAATTTTTTCTCCTTGTAAAAAAATTTCTTCCTAAATGAAAACTTGAATATTTTCTAATTTTTCAACATCTTTAAATTTTTCAGTGCTCATAGTGATGCCAGTTGACTCATTTGTTTCTTCCTGACATACTATGATGGATGCACCCACTTCTTGGCATTTTCATAATTGAAATCTAAAACTTTTTTATTTTCACATTCTTTGCTTCTCCACCTTGAATTATCGCTTCTCCTTTTTGGGTTCTTTTTGTAACTTCATGCACTCTGCATTTGAAATCTTCTTCTTCTTCTCCTTGAGAGATAATATATCAGAATTCATCATTCAATTTTATATATTTACACTTGGATTATACTTCCTTTTCTTCCTAAATTTTATGTGTTGATTTTAAGTGTCTAACATGCTCTCACACTTCTGGATGAATTGACCTTTGCAAAATTTCATATGTTTTGTCCTGCATTACTATCTCTGTCTTTTAGAAAAAAAATATCTTTTATCATCAAGTACGCCAAACTAACTGCATGCTTTTATAATTGTATGTGTCTTACCTTTTAATCTCTCCCCACAATTCATTTGTGAAATTTGAGTATGTCAGGATTTTATCTTGGTTGTTTAGTCCTCAACATGCCAAGATCATACTTTGGCAAAGAAATGTCGAGCTTCAATTTGCTTACATTGATAATTGATCCACCTAGAGTAGATTGTTTGGAATGAATTGTGTTGGCCAAAGATGGCTTCTGGTTGCTTGGATTAAATTTGGGGGCAACCCAACATGGCTAGTGGCTCTGATATCACTGTTAGAGATTTTTTGAAATATATAGAAGATATGAGTGGTTGTGGTTATGGTGGGAGAGTATGATGTATGAATTAAGATTAAAAGGAGGGATAGGAGTTGCATAGATGAATGCTTTTTATCACTCAATGATTTGTTCCTCCCCCCAACTTAAATGAGCGCTCCTTTAGGGTATCTATAACTATCCACCTCCTCAATGCACAGTGTGTATTGATTTGATCCTACGGCTATTATTAATCTTCTATATTTATCCATTTTAATATCTTCTTAAATATTTAGATGTTATATTATAAGTCTCTAGGATATTTTCATAAAGTATCTAAATCTTCTAGATATTTATAAGTGTAGAATATTATAGAGTCTTCTATAAAAACCTAAAAGACTCTAGAGTAATCCGTAAACTTCTATGACTATCGAGAAGGTCTTGAAAGGTTCTAGAACATTCCGAAAAGTTCCACGATAATCTAGAACATGCCTGAATATTCTAGAAGATTCTAGAGATTTATTTCATCAAGATATTTCTAGATTATCAGTTTTTAACATTTTTTACTATCATCTTTCAACTTCTGCCAACTTTTATCAATCAGTCCAAAAAAAAAAAATACTAACTTCTATCAATTTTCACCAATTTCAGCTAATTGACAATTCCTATTTACCAACGAAAAGAATAGACCTCAACATGGTATAACTTTTACCAATTTCTTCCCATATTTCTTAACCTTAACCAACTTCTACCAATTATTCTAAATAAAGCAATTCTTTCCATCTCTTTAATTTCATTTATTTACCAGTCCATATTTACCATAAAAAGAACAGGCCATATGATGAGATTTTTTTGTGATCCTTTCCCATTGCTTCATGAGTGACTTAGCTTTATTTTTGACACTTATATAACATACATTGTCATTGACCTAAAGAGGGGGAAAAAAAACGAACAAAATAATCTTTTTGCATAATATATTTTTTCCTCTTTTCTAACAAAGAATGTATCTCTTAATACTTTACATTTTCTTCAATGATATTATAACCATTAAATGTTAGTAAAAATTATAAAATTCTATTCTTATGAAAATAATTTCTAAAACAAATCAGATGATAGTTGTTTCTTATTGTAAATTAATATACATCTAATTTTTTTTGATGTACCAATGGTCAAAATTGGTGAATTTTGAAATTAAAAAATTAAGTAAGAATAATTTTAATGGAAAGAGGGACCACTATAACGAGAAACCCAACCAAAAGGTGGGAAAAGAAGGCTCAAAGACAAACACCTCATCCACAACTTCATAATTTTTTGAACTTCTATCTAATCCAAACCATCATCAACTTCTTCCCTCCTCCCTCTCTTCCACCCAATTCCACTGAAGAGAAAAGAGAGCGAACCCCCCCCCCCCCCCCCCGACCCCCCAGGGTCCATGGAGCTCTGTTGCTCTACATTTTCATTTCATGCCAAGCTTCCATCTTTATCTTGCTCATCTATCCCTTCTATTACTCTTTCTAACCCTTCTCATTTGAACACAACCCACAATTCCATATTTGGATTTCTTGGGTTTTCATCTGCTCCCCGGCAATTATCTCTCCTCCAACTCTCAACCCCCAGAACTCCTGCCCCTGTTTTAGCTTCTTCCTCCTCTACCTCTTCCACGGCAGAAGTAAAAAAGGATAAGCTTCCTGCTGATCTTGATGTTCAAGAGTTTCAAGAGCCTAATTCCAGGGTAAGTCTAGATGTTGGTCCTAAATTTGAACTCTTTATCTGTATAAACCTCTCACTTCAGGTGGGCGCTGGTTAATTTGTTGAAAGTATCGAAAAATTCAAGTGGGTTTCTAATGTTTTGCCTCAATTTGAAGTTTTGCTCCTCCTTTCATGATTTTGGGGCTATATTGATCTCTCATCCATATGTTTTCATGTGAGTATTTGTAATGATAAACAATTCCTTATAGATAGTGCATTTTGTTGGAATTTGTTCCGAATTCCTTTGCCAATTTAAAAATAATTAAACTATTTTCTTTTTTGAAGATTATTGTTTGACACTCAAAACTTAAGTTATATGATTGAAGATATGTTATTTTATGAAAGTTATATTATTTTTTTTATTTTGTATTGAATATATTTTTCTTTTTCTGTAAAGATACTTAGTAATCAAGACATATTTAGGGTTAAATCTCGGTACCTTTTGAAATTTTCTATATTAGGTTGTTTAACCTTATTTGGAGCGGGGCATTTGGGAGTGCCTTTCGGCACTTTACTTTTCTATTTCACATTTTATTGAGAGTTAGTATTGAGATATTTTCGTTGTAATTGATCTTTTCCTTAGGTGTTTCCTTTGAGATCTTTATATCTCTTGTTGATCTCTTCCTTAAGCATTTGCTTTGAGATCGTTTTGCACTCACTCATATCATAGTGGATTTTGTGCCGTTGTTGCCGCCCGTAGTTTTCTTCCGATTTGGGTTCCACATAAAAATCACGTGCCCCCTACTATCTTTTTTTGATATTGTTTTATATTATCTAATATCTACCTCCTTTATCGCTTCCGCATATACTAAGCTCAAATATGAATTATTATTTTCTTAACACATTGTGTAATCTTGTTGCTACGCCAAATTTGAACTGCCTCTGGTTTGTTAAGTCTCTGATAATGAGATGCCGTACGGGTGTTGCCTGATTAGTCAGTCCCTTGAAAGCCAAATGGGTATTATCTGTTTTAAACCCCTTCAATTCTTAATTCTTTCTTTCTATATCTTTGATTGCAGGTCAGATTGAGTGTTAATGTTCCACCAGCTGTATGTGATGATTGTTACCAGAGGGTTTTGAGGGAGATCATGAAGCGGGCCGAGGTTTCTTCCTCGTCAATTGTCTCCTTCGGAAATTCACTTTACAAGCATATTTGATATACGTGGTGCATTTATGTGTTCTTATTATTGATTGATGATTATGTTTAATCTTGACTGGTCTTTTACTATTTATGACTTAGGTTCGCACTGCATGCTTGGGCTATTGTGGTTTACAACCTCTATATGGTCTCTTTATGATTTTGTAAAAACTTTCGAAAAACTTGGAATTCCACTTTGAACCCCAAGGATCCCCTCGCCCTCTGTCCATGTTCACAACTTTTGTCATATGTTCAGATTTCTGGACAGACTGCACCATTATGTTGATGAATACATATCCATCTAAACTAGGTTATTGAAGTTCCTCATGTAAGTAAACATAAAGTGTCCTTGAAGTTGGATAAATTCTGCAGAGGTTTCTAGATGATAATCTTTGTGAATATTATTTGCTAAATGGCTTCTAATCTTTTTAACAATTTGCCTGCCAAAACTAAAATTAAATAAACAGAAAGGAAATCAGGAAACGAGGAAATATCTTGTCGTTTACTTGTGTTTTTACCTGTGAGAACACGGGCATTGCAACTGTCTAATAACAATGGTGGCAACCACTTTGGGCATCGTAATATGATGTTGCTACTATGGGGACAACAAAGATTTGCAAATATGTTTGGTTGACTCAGTAGCGTGCACTGCTTAAGTTTGTGTTTGATTCTATGTACCTTAGCCCTTATATATCTATCTTTGTACATGGATGACTGCCTGGATGTGGACGTAATGATGTTGCTATTTGCTAGATTCGTGGATTTCGACCTGGAAAGAATATCCCAGAAAGTATTATCCTTACTTATTTTGGAAAGAAAAATGTTCAAAAGGCAACAATTGAGTCTATACTGAAAAGGACACTTCCTCACGCCATGTCATCGGTATAATCCATTTCCATTACTTATTCTGAAAAGAATTTCCCAAGTTCAGTTAAATAAAGTCATCTCATTTTGAAGAATTGCTTTAATGGAACTCCAACTTCAGCATTCCATTGCTGAAATCTTTCTGAACCCTGTAATGAAGGTTGATGGAAGGGCCTTGAAAGACTCCGTCAGAATCACTACCAAATTTTCAGACATGGAGGAGATGTACATTTCATCTAAATATCTGAAGTAAGTTTTATATTATCTTGAGGTTGGAGGTTGGTATTACTGATGTATTATCTGTTAGGTAATTATACTAGCAACCATTCCTGTAGATAAGACAAAAAGAATTTTCAGAACATTTACCATGCCAAAAACTATGTAGATACTTACCTTCAACTGCCAGATGATATAAGTCCACATAATACATTGTGTTAGTTTAGAAAATGAAGGCTCAAACAATTCAGGATAACGTTTGCTGAAATTCTTTTCCTCTAAACACCTTAACTTATGTCTCAGTCTTGAAGTTGTGGCTGTAACTACTGAAAGATGGATGGTATGGGGTTTTAGACTCTTATGTGATTAATTGTCAGCTGATCTTAAGATCGTTTCTTAATGATTTACAGTTCTCACGCTAGCTCTAGATCTATCTTGGAAGCATGAACATAAAACAGAAGTCTAGATTTAATATCTAGTTTTGTGCTTCCTCGTGGTTTTCACTTGTATGTTAAGTTGTCTGCTGTTATGTACCTCCAGGTATGATGTAGAGGTTGATGTCTTGCCTGAGGTCAGATGGACTCCTGAAGATGGATATAAGAACTTAAAGACTGTTGTTGAGATAGACACTGAAATAGAAGCCGAGGTGGCTTGTGAGCGAGAATTAAGGCGTCGGTATAAGACATTGGGTCCCTTGAGAATTGTCGCTGACAGAGGACTACAGGTAAATGTGGGGAGTGTCATAGAAGGTTCTAAAGTGAGCATTATATTAGCCTCTTTGTCCCCCCCCCCCCCCCGGGCAAACAAAGAAATGACAGGGAACCCAAGTAGGCATCCAAATCTCTCTTTTTCGATCATTATATATGATAATGGATCACTTATAAATACTCATACCTGGTTCTCAAATTGTGACGTTAATAAACCTATTTTGCTGTATTTGTACTGTACAACCGTAATCAATTTGTTAAATTTTTCTGATTAGTTAGCAGAGGAGTTGATATATTTTTGCCCTTCTTAAATTGTGTGGGGTTTAAACTTTCACAGGTTGGTGATGTTGTGGTGGTGGACATATCAGCAGCAACAATCGATCAAATTGGTGCTGATGGTCAAAATATCCCATCTGCTGAGAGCAAAGGTTCTGCCTTTAGGACTTCTGTATTTCCTTTTCGGAAGTACTCGTATCATCAGGAATTTTAGAATTTCCTGTATTCCTTCTTTCTTTATTTATTGATGAGTTTTGTATGCTCTCTGTTTGGTTACATTTGTCATTTTTTCTTGTGAATGATGTTCTAAAAGTCTTGGTAGTGTCTATGGACCTTGGCTGCTTTTCAATATTAAACTGACACCAGATGTCAGAGAATTGAGAGGTTTAGCAGAATTTATATGAGGCACAGTTTCTTTGGTTTCCGGGGAAAATGCTGAAAAGTCTTTTATGATTTTCATGTTAATGTACACCCACGAACTATTATAAATGAATCATGTGTCTTTGCTCACCTTTTGACGTATTTTCCTCAGGTTTCCAATTTGATACAGAAGACGGGGACATCTTGATCCCTGGTTTCCTGGACTCAATAATTGGAATCCAACCAGGTGAAACCAAATCCTTTCCACTCGTTTTTCCTGAATCATGGAGGCAAGAAGATCTACGAGGGGTGCAAGCCCAATTTACAGTGAGTTCTCTTAAGCACAATGAAACTCATTTCAGCTAGAAAAATAAAAATATTATTGACTAATTATGTCCTTGTCTACTCATTTATTGTAACATGGCAGGTCAGAAGAACCTTATATATATAATACCTTTTGCAAGGCCCTGCATTTAGTCAATGTCATTTTTGTTACTATTCAATTAATCCGGGTAGATCTTGGAGTTCAGCCATGATATGGACGCACACTTTAGCATTTATATTATTTTACTTTAGTAACCTCCAAAAGGATGGTCTGGTGGCATTTGGTCCACCTGCTGTCAAGGAGGGTTAGCTGTGTTTCAAGTACGGTTCAACCATTCAAGCCCCAGTTGGGTCAATCGATAGGGAAGGAAATTTCCCTGCCTTCACACCCCCAAAAGCCCTCCTCCAGTAGGGTGTCGGGTGTCATTATGGGTGTTAGTGCCACCAAATACCATCTTAACCCCCCCCCCCCGCGCGAAGCACACACACACACTCGCGCACACAAAACATACAAACAAGGGGGAAGAAAGGAACTTACACTGTTTATATGCAGGTGGAATGTAAAGAACTATTTTACAGAGATCTGCCACCACTTGATGATTCTCTTGCTGATAAGCTTTTTCCAGGATGTTCTAGCTTGGATGAGGCAAGTTATTACGAATGCCCGTGAATGATTGCACTCTAGAAGGGGAATCGTTTTTGACAGTTATGTTGCTTTGTTACAGGTCATGGAAGCTTTGTTGCAGAAATGCCGAGAGTTGGAGCAAACAGCAAAGGAGCAAGCTACAGATAATGCAATTCTGGACCAGCTACGTAAGGTGGTACATTCTTTTCTTTACTACACTGTTGCGCTTGATGAGGAAAAATATGGGTTTTACACAGTACATGGTTAACTGGAGATAATATGCTACCAAGTAGGTGCTTACTTTTCATTTTCGTACTTTGGCTTCTAATCTGGGAATCCTTTGTTATCTACAGATGGTTCAAGTTGATATTCCTCAGTCCTTGCTGGAGGAAGAAGGTAGGCAGATGTATGGGACCAAGCTTCTGGAAATTCAAGTGAGCATAACTGTAGCCTTTAGCCTACGAAATTCAGACTTGTGTGATTATGGGAAGGAAGATTTCCACCAGAATCTGCTCATAACAGAACGTTCAATAAAGATAGATCTAGAAAACAGGTTCCGGGAGGGTTAATGTTGTTCGTGTTAGATTGGTCAATGGGATATTTGGGTCAAATCCAATAGAGATCGGCCCATTTAGGTTCAGGTCAAATGTCAGTTTGCCCGTAAGCTTGTCACGGAAATGCAATCAACACTGTTCAGTCAAATTTGGGGTACTCGGGTCCTGGTAAGAATCAAGCTCCCTTATCCTGGTCTGAAGTTGGGTTATTCGGGTTGGATGTTCAGTCATGGAATCATGGATCAATCTTTCTAGGTCGTGAGCTGTTAACTACTGTCAATAGTCTAGGTGACTTCCTTTAAGCTTGAGTAATTATTTCTCTATCTACTCGACTGTTTTATTTTGCACTCATTGCATTTTCATTTGACAGGCAAGGATGAAGTTGAATGATGATCAACTAGCATCCTTAACAAGTCCCAAGGCGGTGAATGAATACATTGAGCATGAGAGAGAAAACATAATGGAGGTGATAAAACAGAATCTGGCCATTGGAGATATATTTAAACGAGAAAATTTACAGGTTAAGCTGTCCTGCGGTGACATGTATTAAGGATGATCTATGTTTGCCCTTGGTCCTCTCAGCTTCTATATCTAGATTGGTGTTTCAAAGATGCATTTTCTGAGGAAACAAGCTGTTTGTGGATTATATGTGACTGCAGGTTGCAACAGATGAGGTTGTTAAGGAAGTAGCTAACTCCATCAAAGAATTCAAGAAGCATAAACAAGAGTATGATGAGGAGCGTATCAAAGGACAGGTTTAATCGTTTGCCTTCTCAGAAATATTGGTTTGAATACCTTTCCAGTTTTCCCCTACATTTCCCCCCTCCTTGGACTATTTTAGTTGGGACTTTTCATTTCATCTCAAATACTCATAGTAGGAACTTTATACTTGAGAGGGGTGCATCGTATAGCTGATTGACCCTTTATTTTAGACCTTAGAACACAACTTGTGAGGCATGGTGATTTGACACCAAGACCGATGATTTGTGTCTGGTGCTCAATATTTTGACATGAATATGATCAATGCCATGTAATACTATTTTCCGCTTCTCCTTGAAGTCCAATCCTTTTAGTCTTCGAGTATTCTCCTGACTAGCATAAGAAGAGCTCTGAGTAAATTGACTAAGCGACCACGATATACGTTGTTTTAGGTCCAAGAGGTTCTGGAGGGAGCCAAGGTGCTGGAATGGTTAAGAGAGCATGCTGAAGTCCAATATGTCATCCGATGAAAAAGGAAGCAGCCGCTTGTTTTTCACCTGGGTACAAGATTTTCATTCTGTACTTGAAGCTTACCCACCATTTTTCCCCGGCAAGAAGGAACTGTGCGATTTCAAACGTCGGCTTGTCCATGACAGCATGCTTCAAAACCTTCAGGTTATGACGGCTACTAAATCGAAGTTGGGATATTCAACACAGGAGGAGAAGCCGAGGTAGTTGGTACCCTCTCTACCGAAGATAGTAGAGATATTGAGCATCTGCATAATGTGATCGCTACTGTTCTTCTTTTGCTCATTTATTATGTTGGCTGTGTAGAGTAGGTTGAGCATTGTACGGATATCAATACTGCAATTTCTGAAGTTAGCAGGCATGTTTTGGTGCATCTAAGGTGACGACGTTGAAATTAGACCGACCTCTATCGGAGGGAGTTGGATTCAAACCCCATTAGGGATGTCAAAAGGGTGAAGTTTTTACCTTGCCTTCCCTTCCATCTTAACAAACTCTCGGTGGGATAGCCTCACCAGTCACCAGCAAGTAGCGAGAGCGGATATGAGTAGACCCTGCAACTTCAGTGCCCAAGAAAGATACTTACAAGTTACATCAGAAGTCTAGGGATATGAAAAAAGCTTGGTCATGAAGAAGCAAAAAAGCCTTTTTCTTGGCAGTGTGACTACCGGTTGAAGGAAGCTAGGGTTTTAGGATTGGTTGTCTCTTTGGTACCATATGGAGAATATTTGGAGAATGAGACCACACCAACTCGGGGTCCTAGTCTTGCATATGCGATAGTGAAAGACATATAAAACCACAGTTACGAGTAGTAATATACCCTTAACTTGCTCTACTAGTTATTACATTGCAATATACGCAAACATAATTAATATTTGTTGCTAATTACGAATTATTGATTGTAAAATCAAAATATATTCCGATTAAGAGAGTACCACATCGACACAAGATACACATACAGAGCCCTATTTTATTGTAATAAATATTATACATACATATGTAGATTTGAGGTGATCCAAAGGACCTACTCCCACTCAGAAAAAGGGAAAAGAAAAGGAAATAAAAAACACTCAGAGCAGGAATTAAGAGAGTAACCAGCACCCACATAAGCTGAATATTTATTGTATTTGACCCAATTCTTGACTTTCCCACCACCATTATGAGACTATTTCAGCTAAAATCGGTCGGAATAACAAGGACAAATATTCAAGGGTTGACGGCACTCGAATGTCCACTGTAACCACCGCGGCCACCGGCATCATTCTTGTGATCACCTTGTAACGAATTTGAGGCAGGAGGGCGAATACAACGGTGGTACGGTCTACATGATGAGCTCTGTGGAAAAGATCCACCACCTGCTTCTCTCTCTTTTTCTGTAGGATATATAACATGACATAAATTAGAGGGAGATTATTTAATATCAAGCCTAAATCTCAGTTGTACCATTGTTAGTGTCCCTTAATCATCATTACTGAAATTTATAGGGGCGATTGACCAGACCCATTTTACACGGTAGGTTTGGGTCTATTGCATATTTTTATCTTGATTGTTCATCCATAATTCTGTGTGAGATGCTTAAGAAAAGATCTGGGGTACACTTGGCGACCTAGACTCCACCTACATGAGGCTTCACTAGTGAGGTTTCAGTCTAGTCGTAAAGACTCAGGTACTGTATGTATTAGGTTCTACGTTCGACTCATCCCTCCCCATTGTATTATAGTTGTATTTTATTGCCCTTTATATCTCCTACGGATCAATACAGGATTTTGCATATGAGTGTGTCTGACTGTGTGGTTGCATCAAAAGATATATGTACAAGTGGGGAAAGGACGATGTGAAATAAGGATACCAGTTTGGAGAGCAGATTTAGACAGTGCCCGAGCTGCAGCCCCCTGCAAAATGAGAAAGGCAAGGACAAGGCAGAGAAAAACCTTTGAGCCAGGCATCTTGATGTTTTTAGCTGCCAACGACCACATTTAGGACGCCAAACCAAGTCATCTATTTATAGACATAAGTTTGCTACTATGCTACTATTAGTACTATTAGCAAATTTTTTGTATTTTCCTCATTTGAACGTTCATACATTAATATTTTTAACTTTAATCTATTTGTACTAATTCTACCCTTCTTCAAATTTTATAAAGTAACATTTAACATCCAAATTTTCAATGTTCATTGTTGAAAATTTGGAATTATAAATAATTAAGAGATAATATAAAAAATCTTAATTGGTGCAAACTAAGAAAAAAGAAGAAAATTATTAAAATAAATTAGAAATAAAATTTTATAATATATTATGTCAAGCATTATGAAAATCATGAAAACATTATGAAAATCATGAAAAATAAGTCTTATCAAAAAATGTAATAAAGGATTTCGAAGTAACTATTTTTGTAATTATGACTCTTTATTTTTCATATTTTCGAATACACAATAGGGTTAATTTGAATGTTTTGTTTATGATCCTATTTCCCTTAACGTATATTAAAATTCTTTATTTGAAACTTATGTTTCACAATTTCCGTAACATTATTTTCCCAAAAATTTTCAGATCTATTCTCCCTAGCTTCTTCTTTTCTTAAATTGTTATGATTTCAATAAAATGTTCTTTGTATCTAAACTAATTGTAGTTTTATAAATCACAAAGATAAAGGGTGTTTTTGAAATTTGTGTGTTAAAATGTTATTTTGTGAAAAGTTAAAGCGGTAAAATTCAATGTAAATATTAGGGTTAAAAAAAAATTGAATTGACACATGATAGTTCACAGGGGATGAATATGAAAACCTTCTATTGCTAGACTAGTATTGTCAATTGCATAAATTCAAATGTTTTACAATGGCAAAGATGAAGCCCTAGGTAGGTTCCTACTTCGGACCCAAAAAATATGTGCCAATGGAACCTTAGTTTCCTCAACGAAGAATAGCAACCATTCAGGATACCTCTCATTTGTAAATTCAATTTGATAATAGTACCCCTAGGCCCTAGGTTCAACTCTCAAATCTCAGTTATTTTTCCAAAATTTCAACTGAAAGACGATAATATTTGGGAGATGCAACTAGGTATCAAAGTATTATTTGAACCCGAAAAACCTGATTAAAATGCATCCCATTTAATAATTAAATAGGGGCAAAAATGAGTTTTAAATGAGTATGCATATGAGCACAGGTACTATGATTGAAATGGGTATAGTTATTCTTAAGAATGTGCTCAGTTATGCACTTCATTCACTAGCAACGGACAACAAAAATATGCTAAAATTGAGCTCGAATATCAAACTCCATTTATGTGGAGATGAAAAATGGACTTTTTTGCCCATGATTTTAACTTTTCTTACTCTAATTGGATATGTTTTTTATTAGCATTACTTGAAATTGCTAATCAGTGTAGCATCTAGCATGTATAAGAATTTGCATTGAATATGGATGATACTTTGTATTTTTCATATATATCTGGATAAAACCCATAAATACGAAAAATTGAATGGATATTGGTGTGGATATTAATTTTGAAAATCTGATGGATATAATTGTAGACATGGGAATGATTTTTGAGAACGGGTATGAACATCAGCACTACTTGACCTGCCCCGAACACGTCCCCTGCTCCATCCCTATATTCATCTCATGTTACAACAAACCCAATTAACAGAATCTAGCTTAAGAGCGGCAACGTGTTGGCAAGTTCTTAGCCTAATACAACAATCATTGAGATTCTTAAGGCATTATTTTTAGGTCCAAATCATCAATGTTCCCCAAAAATGTAGTAAGTGTTAAATTAAATGGAAAAATATTCGTAAATTCCCAAGATTCATTATATTTTCATGCTTTTTAAATGTGTTTCACATTATTTGTTTATAGGAGAGGGTATAATAGGTCCATAAGTGAAGGTCGATTGTAAGGATTCTTTAATAATTAGATCAAAGCTTGGCGTACCTACCATTAGGAATGGGAGTATTATTAGAACGCAAAAAACTCTGTCAAAATTGCTCCAGTTCCCACCCAAATAGGTGATGATAATGGGTTTCAAGTGGATATAGGTATGGGTATAGGTATGAGTATTGCGTTTGAAAAATGGGTATAAGTATGAATATAGAGTCTTAAAACCCGTGCCAGATTGTGTGCCGATTTGCTAGTAGAAGGCGACTAAAATATGGTAAAATTCAAAAATAAATGTTTGATATAAAACTCTAACTGCATTGTGTTTATTTATGTAGAAATAAAAAAGTTTTTTTTTTTAATAATTTTAGCTTCCGTGAGTTCACCCGGATATGAATTTTAGTAGCATTGCTTAAAATTGCTAATCAAATATAGCGTGTATAGAAATATGAGTTGAATATGGGTGACGCTGTGCACACTCTATGTATTCCTGAATAGAACCTATAAACCCGAAAAACCCAATAGGTATGAGAATGGATACAACCTTCCAAAACCCGATAGGTATGTATATGGATATGACTTTTAAAAATAAATATGGGTGCAGGTACAACTCAATCCTACCCGAACCCATCTCTACCTACCGTTGTGTAAGTTTTTGATATTTTTTTGGCATGTAGAGACTGAATAGTCAAGATTCTCCTGGCCAAATAACTTTAAGGATTGAAGTGATGTTAAATTGTTTGAATGTGTGGAATTTGGTTAAAGCATTTGTCGTTTCAAAGAAACTGCGACCATACTACGAGATCTACCAGACTACCACCAAGAAAGGGTCTTGTAGTGAGACTAATTTGTGGAATAATCTCATTTAAAAGTTAGCCATATATAATGATGGTTGTGCTAATAACTGTGTTTACTTAACCCAAGATGTTTTAGATCTTTGCCAAGTTATCCTAAATTTCGATAGAAATTTTACAAGAAAAACAACCAATTTCAAATATTTGCAATATGCTAAGGTCATGCCTTTACGATATAAAGGTAAAATTTAAATAAATTTTAATATATTATTAAGAAAACAAATTAATTTTTAAAAAAAATGGCAAACAATAAATTGATGCACTGTATTATTTTCTAGATAAAAAAGGTAAAGTGAGTCTTATATATTATTTGATCTGCTAATAACACACTTTTCATTATTAATTAATATTCAACTCATAATTTTTGCTATAGTTGGATCATTTCTTTCTTAAATTATATATATTTCAT
>JACYFF010031957.1:106142139-106170529 GCA_017589665.1 Selenicereus undatus | reverse complement strand
TTTTGCTATAGTTGGATCATTTCTTTCTTAAATTATATATATTTCATGATTAAATTTTATTGCTAAATAGTAGGAAGACAAGTGAGAACTTACCTTATTAAATAAAATTAATATTATTTTAAATTTACATCCATCCTACATAACTATTTTTTCCCAAAAAAACTCATTCAGCACTCTATGCTGCATTAAATTATCTTATTTGACTATTCTCTCTTTATGGAATCCTACATAGAAAGTTTGCATGTCACTCATACATGAATTCTATTCAACTTTTATATATGCTAAGGTTATACCCTTACAATGTAAGGTTGCCATTAAAATAGTGCTTTAATATACTATTTAGAAAATACATTATTTTTTTAAACCATACAATACGTTATGGTATTATATTACTTGTTTTTGAAAAAGTAAAGTGAGCTTTCTTTATTTTTTTCTCTACTAATAACATGCTTTTTATACAATTAATGTTCATGCAATTCACAAATTTTGCTGTATATGAATAATTTCTTTGTTAAATTATATATGTTTTATTATTAAATTATTACTAAATTTTTGAAAAACATGTGAGAAGTCACATCATCAAGTAGAGTTGATGTTGTATTAAATTTATGTCAATCTTGCATAACATTTTTAAAATTTAAAATCTCATATAATATCTTATGTTGCATTAAATAATCTCATGTGACTATTTTCTTCTATGTGGCATCCTACGTGGCAAGCTTAAATATGGTTCTTAATTTTATCCAACTTTACGTGTGTGTATAAATGTATATAGAGAGAGAGAGAGAGAGGAGATGAAAAAATTGTATTTTTTGCCCATGATTTTAACTTTTGTGAATCTAATTGGATATGTTTTTTTTATTAGTATTGTTTAAAATTGCCGAGCAATGTGACATTTACATAAATATGGTTTGGATATATATGGTGATACTTTGTATTTTCTATATGTACCCAAATAAAATTCATAAATCCAATGAGTATGAATATAGATGTAAATTTCTGAAACTAAATGGATAAGAATATGGATATGTATGATTTTCGATAATGGCTGTAATTAAATATGTGTATGACACACCCTATCCCTAAATTCACCTCAAGCTATGACAAACACAATTAACAGGATCTAGCATAAGTGCCGCAAAGTGCTAGTAACTTCATAGCCTACTGTAATAATAATCGAAATTCTTAAGACGTCCGTTCTAGGTCTGAATCGTCAATATTTCCCAATAATATAATAGTAAATGCTATAAATTAGATATTAAACTGTTCAAAATAAGTTTACAAGACTTATTATATTTTCTTGCTTTCTAAATGAGGTTTACATGATTTGTTTATATGAAAGGGTTGAAAGGACTTAAAATTGAAGGTCGATTGTAAGGATTACTGGTAAGATGACTAGGCCAAAACATGATGTACCTGTTACCTAACATTATGTAATTTCTTGATTTTTTTGGTTCGGAAAGATTGAGTAGTCAAGATTCTCTTGGCCAGATAATTGAAGGCCAATTGTAAGGATCGAGATGATGTTAAATTGTTTGAACGTGTGGAAGTTGTGCAATGTATTGTGGTTTCGAAGAATTGCGACCATACCTGGAAGACCTAATCACGAAAAACCGGTGTTGTTGTGAGACTAAGGCCCTGTTGTTTTTTTAGTTTAGTAGACCTAACTCATTTCTTTTCACTTCCACTCATTCTTTTTTCCCTCTTTCTTATATTTTTTTACACTTTAAAAAAAATACCACTTCTTTTCACTCTTTTCCACTCTCATACACTTTTACCCACTCCTACATATAACTATTATTTTCCACATTTTGAAAACTTTTCTAATTTATGTAATTGTATGTACGAATAGTCTGATAGCAATTACGAAAAGTTTTTTTTTTATTTTTCGGATGTTATGAAAATATTTGTTAGTCGTGCCGGAAATTGTAGATGATGTAATTTTTGTTATATATATTGAAGAAATAATAATTTTTTTCTAATTTGTTAAGCAAATGTTAGTTTTTTGTGATTGGTAGATATTTTGGGTTTGATTCTGTATATGGAAGAGATGCTTCATTTATTTTATTTTTTTTGCGTTGGTTACGAAATATTTGTTATAGGACACCAAAGCGTGGATGATTGTTGTTGTATGTGTAACAGATTTATTTTTCGTTCATCGTAATTTTGGGCCAAATTTGCAGATATTTTTTTCCAACATAATGAAGGAACGTGTAAATTTTTTTGGCGTTGTTTGTAATTCGTAACAGAAAGTGCAGATATATTGTACGTGTATTTTAAACATATATTTTTTTTCGTGTGCGTTAGTAACAAATAATTGGAAGTTCTTCACACAAATTATAGATGATTGTTAAATGTGGGTTTTCTGTGTACTGAGGGCTTCTTCTTTTCGTTGGAAAATATGGGTTGATAAATAGGTGAAGTTGGTTGAGATTGGTAGAAGCGAGTTAAAATAGGTTAAAGTAGGTTTTTTTTTTTTTAATTAAAGTGAGTTGAAGTAGGTTGAAGTATGTATTTTTTTGTTGAAGTATGTATTTTTTTGTTGAAGTAGGTTGAAGTGGATTGAAGTTTGTTGGAATAGGTTGATTTTTATTTTTTTTTTGTATGATGTGTAGAAATTGGTTAAAATAATAGGAAATGGGTTGAAATTAGTTGAAGTGGACTGAAATAGATTGAAGTTGGTTGAAGTTAGTTGAAATTGATATTTTTTTAATTGAAATTCGTGAAGTGGGTTGAGGTTGGTAAATTTGGATTTACTAATGAAAAGAACAAGGCTTGAACATATATGTATTTTTTTCGTTGTTCGTATTTGGTTAATATATATAAAAAATACATCCATAATTTGTTTTACAAATAATGAAAATCACAAATTTTTAGAGTAACAACGGCCACGAAACAATATGTCGTACCTGAGTCAACACAAAGAAATATTTTTTTTAGTCTAAAAAAATCTTTCATCATCAGTGATTATTATCACAAATAAAAGATTACATTAAAAAACAAAATACGTAACTTACATTAACTCTCCTACTTCATTCAACTTCTTCCTACTCCTTCCCAGTCCTTTACCCCCTTTCCCACACTTTAAAAAAAAAAATACCACTTTCACCCACTTTCACCCATTCCTTCCCCCCTTTTCCACTTTCGCCCATCTCACACCTTCAATTTTCCAACGAAAAGAACAGGGCCTAACTTGTGAAACAGTGTCAGCTAAAAACCAGTTATGCATAATGATGGTTTTGTGTAATAGCTATGTTTATTTAACCCATCCAAAATGTTTTAGATCATTGCCAAGTCATTACAAACCTTAATAGAAGTTGTACAGGGTTATACCCTTACGATATAAGGGTGTGCCTTAAATAATTTTTTATAATATTATTAAGAGAATAAATTGTTTTTTAGAAATAGTAAACAATAAATTGATATATTATATTATTTCTTTTGTAGATGAAAAAGTAAAGTGAGTCTTCTTCATTTTCTATCCTATATTAACGTACTGTCTATTCCTAATTAATGTTTGAGCTCACATTTTTTGTTGTATTTTGATCAGTTTTGTTAAATCATATATTTTTTACAATTAAATTTTATAATTAAATAGTAGGAAGACAAGTGAAAAGTTACCTTATTAAATAAAATTAATTTTTTTTAAATTTATGTCCATCCTCATAGCTTCTTTTTTAAAAAAGAAATCCCATCTAACATTCTATGTTAAATTAAATTATCTCACGTGACTATTCATGGTCGAGTTTAATGTAATTCCCTTACTTTCACGCCCCACCTCACTCAATGGCGAGGGGCAGGGGTAGGAATCCCCCCCCCCCAAAAAAATTCTGTGTACAAGTTATTTTTTGTTATTCTGCATTTCAAGTTCAATCAGATTAAGTTGATTCTAACTACAGCAACTTCCTAAATTATTAAATCTAATTCATATCCCCTTAACATATATGGGTCCTGGCTTCGCCTCAGCGGAGTATTAGAAAGCATTGACTGCATGCTACTAATTGAAATATTTCCAAGAAATTCTATGCAATTGTGCAGCAACTCCTCATGCAATAAACTGTAAGAATGGCTGTCTCCATAACTATGAGAGTTGAAAAAATCAGGGACCAAAACCGAAAAGTGAACCAACCGAACATAACAGTTTATTAGGTTAACCGAACTGGTTAAAAAATTCGGTTAACCGAACCGAAAAATCAATAGCCTTTCTATTTCAGGATTTTGAACCCGATGATTAACCGAACCAAACTGACATAATTTTTTTTATATTTTTTTAAAACATAGTACAACTGATTTTATGCAATGCCATTGCCTACTAGAAACTGAACAAGTGAAAACTAAGGCTGATGAAAGGGTTGGTTGCCTATTGAATATTGTCTGTTGTCGTTGCTAAATTGTTGAATTGTTGAGTTGTCAAATTGCCTACTACCTACTGATATGCCCATATGCTAAAATGTTAATCGATAATGTCATTTTCTACTGCCCGGTGGCCTTGCCAGCCAATAAGTGTAGCTCCAATTAATTTTTAACTTTTTTTTTCAAAACTCATTTGTAAAACATTTGAGTGCCCATTTCGTTTAACCAGTTAACCGATAATGAGTCGACCGATTTATCTAATTTCATTTTCGGTTCATGCTTTTAAAAGTCGACAAATCCAGCTAACTGGTTTAAGAAAACCTAAAGCAGACTGAACCCACCTGTTGAACACCCCTATAGTTAACATCGTGGACCTGGGTTGGTCATCCAAGCGTGCTAAACAACAACAACAACAACAACTCCCAGTATGGGTTCCGCTTTCGCGGAGTCTGGGGAGATTCAGCTGTAATCAACCGTACCTTACCGGCATTACTACTCGTAGAGAGGCTGATTTCAAGAGACCCACAAAAAAGGTTTTGTGAAAATATTTTATAGAAGAAAGATTTTGTGAAAACATTTTATAGAAGAAAGATTCTATAGCAATGGGTGACTGAGATATATTAAAAAGATCAGCTGTTGAAGCTATGAAATAAAAGGACAATATATTAAAGGAAGGTTATGTACCTGAACAACCAGCGGTAAGCAAACATGAATTCTTCTCATCAGACAGTACAACTTGCATACAAACATAGCATACGAAAAAAAATCTCGGCGATCTAAGATCTTGATCCTAACCCGCCACAACTTCCTATCCTGAGCCAAGTCATCCGTCAAACCGAGAACTTTCAAGTCCTCTCTAATCACCTCGTCCAAGCTCTTCTTTGGTTGTCCCCTTCCTCTTTTGCCTTCGGGGATGTTGATCCTCTCACATCTCCTCATTGGAGCGTCCATACTCCTCCTTTTCACATGACCAAACCATCGGAGTCTTGTTTCTCTCATCTCATCTCCGATGGGAGCTGCTTTAACTAAGTTCCTAATAACTCTATTTCTAACTCTGTCTATCCTCGTATAACCGCACAGCCACCTTATCATCCCCATCTCTGCTACCGTCAGCCTTTGAACTTGTGTCTTTTTTAAAGGCCAATATTCTGATCCATAAAGAATGGCCGGTCTAGCTACCATGCGATAGACTTTGCCTTTCAATCCAAGGGGCACCTTTTTGTCACACATCACACCTGAGGCATACTTCCATTTTTACCAGCCTACTTTTATTCGCTTGTTAATATCTTCATCAATATCTCCATTTTGCTGAATGATCGAGCCTAGATACCTAAACTTATCAACCTTAGGTATCGGTCTCCCATCCAGGGTAACTTCTCCCCCCGCATCTACCCTTCCACTGAAACAACAATGAAGGTACCCTGTCTTCGATTTACTTGCTCTAAAACCTTTAGATTCTAGAGTATGTCTCTATCGCTCCAACTTGTCATTAACTCCTTGTCTGGTCTCATCAATAAGAACAATGTCATCTGCAAAAAGTATACTCCAAGTGTGCTAAAATAAAACAAAATTTGATTAATAGTCAGTGAGAACAAGTATGTTTGTGTTCGAGTATTGGAACTCTGTCGGGTTGTTAGATTAACTGCCTCTAACACCCAAAAACAAAAAAAAGGGTTTCGTGAAGGGAGGCCGCAAATCTTCACCCCAGTTTGACGAGGTGGTACTTGGGGGGGGGGGGGGGGGGGAATTTAACAGGGGGTGGTACCTAACAAAAAAAATCAAATCATAAAGATGGAAGAAAAGGAGAGATGGAAGAATAACTAGTGGCAAATTTATGTATGCAAAATAATAAATATCTTGCTACAAGACACTGTTTAAGTGTCTTGTTTTCACTTAAAATATATATTATCACATATCAAATTGAAAAAAATGGTATGATTGAAAATAGAAGGATGTCAAAACTTGTAAATTGTATAAAATCATCATTTTATACATACTATTTCACATTTACAAAATGATACATATGGCATGCCAACGCGGATGGGACTGATCTGGTTAATGTGTCAGTGTTTATTTATTAACGTAACCGACGAATACTAAAGCTTTATAACTCATAATCAGTTGTAATTATTCAAAATTTGGTGATTTTAAACCATAAAACATATTAATTTGAGTTGAAACAAGACATTTAAGGGTGTCTTGTTGCAAGACACTTATCATTACCCTCTATTTATATACATGAGCAGAACCTGGAGATACACGAATTCTGATCAATGTGCTAAAATCATCTTGTTTGTACTGTCCCCGTTCAACAATTAATCAAAAGAACCCAAGAACAAGTTCTAATCTCTTTGAACACTAAATCAGCCCAAATTCCAGAGACTTTATCAAAATTGCAGCTGGTTATATTACATTGGAACTTTGGAAGGTCAAGATAAAAATGACATTTTGTTCAAACTGGCATGAAAATTTTATGGCTGCAGATTGACTTGTCGATCATGGAAAATCTGCCCAAGCTGCTTGTAGAGAGACTCCTGCTCTTCATAACTGAGGTTGCTAAGTATCTACACAATCAACCATAACTTGTGCCATTAGAATCACTTACAAATCAGTTGATGAATATGTCCAGGCCGACAGACTAATAAAGACCATATTAGGTTGACTCGGGTTATATTTCATCAAGCATTTTGTTCTACAGCTTTACCTGGTCCAGTACCCTATCAACAGAAAGGTCTTCCAAGACAACAAAGGATTGATGATATATGTATGCAAAAACGGCCATCACCATCTGCACAATAACAGACCCTAAGTTAGCATGTCAACATGGTCCTTTCTTTTTTATTTTAAAGTTCAATCACTGTTATCATCACCTAGCATCTTTTCAATATACTTAGTATTTTTCAAATGTCAGACAATTTTTTTTTTAAAAAAAAGAGACCCTAAGAAAACACCTATATGCTTGTCAAATAGTAAAGATTGTACATTTTTTAATCTCTCCAAATCCTACTTTGAAGGGGGGGGGGGTGTTGTGGATACTGTTGTATCACTATTTTTCAGGATGAATTCTTCGACAAGAGTAACAAAGCATCTTCCTATTCACTTTCTGAGCAATAACATCACAGCAAGACAATAATCTTGGCAATTGGTTCTTAGAAGATCATCATACTATATTTAGATAATTTGCCTTTCACAGACCCCAACTTTAGGAGGAACCATTTTGATGGTGGAGTTTGTATCGCCATTATCACAAAATCTGCTGCTAGTTACTAGTATGAGTGTGGAGTCAGGGACTTTAAAAATGTATGTATAATAGCTTTGAGAAAGGGCAATTATACCCCCAGCAGACGTACGAGCAGAACAAACAATATGTGAGCGAACCTGGCCCTGGTACCACATAAACCTAAAAGACGGCTAGAAAGCATGATTATTGCATATGACTATAATTTGAATTAGTCATGTTCAAGTTGAGGTGAGCATTCACAATTTGTCTCCTACCTGGCAATCCATTCTATCAGTGAATCCTCCATGTCCAGGAATACTATCACCAAAATCCTGTAACAAAATGAACAATAAAAGTAACCAAATATCATATCAGCATAGCCGGAACCAGGAACCTTTCCCCGTTCCCCCCTCCCTCTTCCTCCCTCTTGCTTGGTATTACAAATTAAATCAAACAAAGAACACTGTTAAGTCCTGTCTGAGCAGATGATGTCGGCCAGTTGCCACCTAACCATAAAAAAAGTGAAGAAATGCAAAATTTACAGCAATGAATTTCACACCTTTATTTTCAATGCTCTCTTGAAGCCACTGGCAAAAAAGCCTCCAAAAGGTGCTATTATTGATGCAAACAGCCCCAAACATAAAGCATGCCACTGCACTGGCAGAATGGCTATCTCTTGCACATGAAACTGCAATGTCACTAGTAGAAGTTAAAGTAAGCCCAACTCAAAGAAAATATGTACGCAGAGAGAACAGACTGCATAGTTGAGCCTCCTTTTCTTTAAAAAAAGGAAAAAGACAGAAAGAAAGAAATGTTCCACTATGAACAGACTGCATACTAATACCAAACTACACTTGGAAGGAAATCAGAGCATTCAAATTGAGACAAGATGTCGACATTTAAGCAGTGCGGACAAATAGAGAGCCTGATCTTATGAGTCAGTGGAAAACCAAAACTCTCTTTTCGCCAAGGAGCCAGAAAAGCTGGCATATTTTGCATAACAGACATGCTAGAAAGAAAAGGCATGAACTTCCACGCATAAACATCGCTAGTTGCACTGGTATTGGTCAAAGTCCTTGGACAGAAGATGACAATAACATAGCACAAAGCTCTAAAAGAACATATCGAAGTAGTAGTACATTGAAACTACTGACTCAAATAAAATGAGAGGCTTGTGTCTACCTCTCTAATTTGATTAGACATGGAGGCTTGGTCTTTTAACCTAATACACAAAAATAATAGTTGGAAATATACATCATGAGCCAAGAGAAGAACCCAAGTGATACTCACCAATTGAGAAACCCATTGCGGTAAGGGATAATACTCTGGCTTGAAAAGGGGTCCAGGATCACAGCGAAGCCAGCCAGTAGACAAATCCTGCAGGTTCCTAGATATGAGCTGAAGACGCATTGCATTTAAAAATGGAGGATTGTTTAATATCTCTTGCACAAAAATCACCTTTCTTGGACATGTCATCCAGTGAGAACGGCCCATTAAGTTTCCAAGCTGCAAAAAGAAATGTGAACTGTTGATTAGCTTCCATTTTTAGGTAGTAATTTCAGATGTTGCTTTCGCTTGACTTGTCTCTATTCAATGAATATGATGGCCAACATGTGGAAAAGCATTCATTATATCTCGTTCATCGTTCCTCAATACCGCCTCCCCACCTTTCCCAACAAAAAAGGGATCTGAACTGCAGGTGGTTGCGGGACCAGTAAGCTAAAACACACTAGCTCTAAATTTATGACTGCATCACAAGTGCAGCTTGCGTCTTATGTTTCCAACGAAGAAAAGCATGCATGTTATCTACCTTTTTCTTCCTGGCTTCCTCAGATATCCAAAGTGTGAATTGTCATAATAAAGGGCAGAACTTACGTTCTTCAAATTGGTCAGATGCTCATTTATTTCACATAGCTCAATGGGGAGAAAAGGAAACTAATCCCAGGCATCATTTCCTAAAATCTTTAGTCTGTACATTAGTGCAAATACTGAATTCATTCAGACAGATGCAAGAATTACTATACCCAAATGACACATCATAATGATCATTATTATGTATATTCTTCCTTTCTTCCCTCTTTTCTGTGTGTTTATGCTAGGCTTTTCCTTCCTTCTTTTCTTCTTTTTTGTGTTTGTGCTGGGGGGTACTTTTTTTTGGGAAGTAGTGGATGGGGGTTTGGTTGAATGAGAAGCAAGCAAAAAGTAATCTAAACTCACCACAAATGCAGCAATCAGTGTTGTGACTGAGGCTCCAATGAAACCCTCCCAGGTTTTCTTGGGAGAGAGTTTTATCAATGGGGTTCTTCCGAAAAAGAAGCCAAAGACGTATGCAGCAACGTCATTCACAACAATGAGGGCTGCAGGGAGGAGGAACCTGAAATAGATTACCTTGTTATAAACAAACTGAAAGAATCTGAACATACAGAACCTGTTCCAGTAACTGTGAAGGCACAAACACACTCCCCACCACAAAAGAAAGGAAAGAAGAAATAGAAAGTCAACATGGATTGACAGCTAAATTAACTTAGCTCCTGTATGCAATGACAATCCATCTGCCAATTGTATGCAGCTCTTCACAGGTCTCTAGAATAACATTGTCATTCTGTCATCCTCATGCACAAATCTTTTTGAAAAGGAGTTATTTCACATTCAAAGCATGCCATAAATAGATATAAAATCCTTATGGATTAAAAGGGAATGTAGGTGAAGGTCCATATGGTCATAATTTTGAATCATCCAATATCCTCTCTAATAAATAGGCCAGGCAAGCCCCCACCAATCACATCAAACAGCATCAAAGTAAAAGCTATCCACAAGTGGTATCATCAGGGGCAGAACTAGAAATTTTTTAGGGGACGCCACCCTTCCATTTATTTTTGGAGATTTATAACTGAAAAATTGAATTATTGCCAAACATCATCAAATTAATACACAAATCGTGCCTAATATATTTAATGAAAAATATTAACAAGATAAACTAATTATCAAAACAAAATACTTCAAGCAAAACTCAATGCCATACAAATTTATCACAAGGGGGGAGTATGTATGGTAGCAATAAAGGATACAGGAATGGAGAAAGAAAAAGAAAAGAAAGAAGTAAAAGAAGCAAGAGTGAAAAAGCAAGTGATGGAATCATGAAATGGACCGTTCATGAGAGAGCAAGCATACAAATCAAAAAGAATACTGAAAAAGAAAAAAGTTGTTCTAAAGATTTGAACCAAGGACCAAATGCATATACCTGCCATATTGAGCAGAACCTAGGCCACTACTCCACAGCAACGCATCCAATGTTGCAGTCACACCATTAATACATGACAGATTTCATGAAATTAAATATATTTTTAATTTCAGCCCCTAAGGATTATATGATAGCTTAACCAGTGGGGGCAAGGAACATGTCCTTCATTAACGGATGATGTGAATGAAATTAAAAAGAAACAAAAACCTGTTCTTCAATACAGTTTGAAAATAGTTAGCAATAAAAATTTATCAGTTTTGTTGCACAGAAAATAACTGTCACATGGCTTCTGAACTGCAAACAAATTTAAAGAAACATATTCGTGCCAATGGCGACATCATCACAGTAAACCAAAGAGAAAGACTCCACAGTTGACAAATGGCTTAAAAGGCGATTTTACGATGGTGCACATGCCCACAACACATGCTCTGGATCATCGAATACAATAGCAGATAAGATCAACCAGAAAATGAAACCAGCAAACTGACAGAAGATAGTGAATAAACTGCTTTGAACTCTCTGAGCTTAGAACATGTGCAGTGAACAGCACCTGCTTTGTGACTTCACAATTGAAGAGATTAATTGACATATAATGAAAAGGAATAACTGGGGACCGTTAATTACCAGAAGATTCCTTCAAAAATATTAGCTGCAGTAAATGAGGATTGAATGAAGACCACTATCAGAATCATGTGTGTCCATGCATATTGGCTAAACTGATACTTGTACATTTTCTTCTTTAGCGTCAGAATGAACCACACAAATCCTGATTGTATTAAGCATAAATACCTCAAATCAAGATTTAACTTGAAAACCAAAATGATAAGAAATGAACAAGTGGCCACTTGCTTGTGAACCTCCAAGCAAAACACTAATTACAATTAGATCCACCCAAGAGGAAAATGAATATGTAAATACTGTGGGATAATCTACTCTTATTTCGAATTCATGGTAGAGGAATGAAAGAAAATGAACCTGCAATGTACAGAAAATAACAGATAACCATCTGATATTTGATAATGCCACTAAGAAGCTTATATGACACTTTATCCGAAGATACGGTATTGACAAGCTGTCGGTTGAGAATCCGGCCATACACAAATAGCATTGCTGTGACAAAGAAGTGCCTGCACAATTTTAATGAACATGATTTGCAAATTATGTCCAAGCAGCGTTATTCCTCAGTAGGATGTCATCAGAAATATGATAATCATTTACCAGTTCAAAAGCCTGAATCCTGGAAGCCGCTTGTCTTCATGTGCTTGTCTACACAGATTAAACAGCTCTTGGACCATAAATATCTGTATGATAACTACCATGGCCCAGATGTAGAGGTGACCCAGATATACAACAACAGAAGCAGCTGCAACCATCCAAAGTGATGAGTATGCACGGATCAACATGGAATGATATTTGTCTCTATCATGGACAAGCAAATGGCTTTCATTTGGTCTGCTGGTTTCTCCAAGAGCCTGAGACTAGAAGAAATTGAAACTTTCAGAAGAGTAGATCAATAACAAACAGTTATGTGCACAAATCAACTTTGAAGATGGGAAAAGGAAGAAAAAAGATCTCCCCTAAAGCCAGTAGCAATATGAACAACAAGAAAATGGTAGAAAAACATGCATGAGCAACTACAAACACCGAGACCCCCCCCCAAAGGACCCAGAAGAAAGAAAACAAGAAAAACGAAACAATAAGTTTGTCTAGTCGGGGAGGGGCTGACAAGAAATATGAATCGTCATGATAACAATTTAGGTCCTTCAAAATCTAACCCAGCAGTTCCTAATGCCTACTCTGAGTTGCTTCAATCTTTAAGCCAAGTTTTCTGTTTCACTGCCACTAGATACATGCAATTAGAAGGCATATTAGAATATGATTACTAACCTCAGCAGATCTTCTGCGATTCCGAACCCTGGGTGTTGATGGACTGGAAGGAGCCCTTGGTGTCAATGGACTGGAAGGAACCCTGAGTGTCAAAGGACTGGCAGGACTACGATCATGTGGCATCTCTGTTTTATCAGCGAGTTCTTCAAAGTAGCCACCGAAAGGCATGCATAAATCCCGGAAAAGTCTACAGTTAAATCATAATCAGGACGGTCAGCAAGTGCATTTCGAGGCTCCAGAAAAAAGGAACCAAAAAAAACATATTTCACTAGCGTTATTTCGGATTGACACATCTGTATAATGAAGAGTTAAACATATAGTTTATACATATGTTTAGGCATCTCAAAGAACTTTGCACCTTGGATGACACAAATGCATCATATCCTTGTCAATATGTTTCATCGTCTAATCCTTTTCTACAAGTCTATTATGCCTTTGCCTCATCAATAGGGCAACATGCCATCATGTACAACAAATCAAAAGAAGGTGAGGCTTCTTTCTCTTATTTGGTTGCTCCTCCTACCAAACTACTAGCAGCTTCTAGCTATTTGGTTTCCTTAGGCTTAACTTCTTTATGGAGATGCTGGCCATTTTTGAGTAAAAAATGATGCCATCTACCAACAAAGCTTACCCAGGGTATCCACAAGCGTGCCCTTGAAAACTTATCTTAACCAGCAATAGCATGAGTTCCTCTACTGAAACCCATATAATACTCACATGACCAAGGCATTTTTAAATCTTGACTTTATTCCCATTCACCTCTTCTTGTTTAATTCCTCTTCGTGCCTCAAACGATACTCCAAGATACCCTTGGGGTTGGAATAGTGACATGAAGTAAGCCCTCCATATCATGTTCAAAAATATTTTCCTGCGAGGCACTTCCAAACATCCCAATGGGACAAAAGACAATTTCAAGAACAAGAAAGCCAAAGACTGGAATATACTATGCTCCTCAAAGGGTCTTCCCTAGAGACCGTAGCCATCATTATCATGATCTAAGTGGGATGGGAAGACCAAATGGGACAAATGTGGCTTATGTTATTGGAAACCTGCACTAAAAGTAGGTTGACCTCCGAATTGGTTCTACCCTGCAAATGACAACCCGCGCAATCAACCACCGCTCCCCCCACCTCCCACCCGACCCCTTACAGAAGGTTGAATGCCATGTGACTTCATCTGTGGGCCTTTCTTTCACGTCTCGTAGGCATTTTGTCAAATACCTGAAGGACAAACGATAACTACGTAGCCATTACATGTAGATGGTACATAATCGACATTGCAAATCACACATTTGACAATCTTGTAAAAAATACTTCTGAATGCGTTATCTTTTCAGCTAATTAGGATGCGCATTCCAGCGATTTGATCATACACCAAAACCCAAAAAAAAAGAAAAATAATCACGTACGTTATGGTAAGAAAAGAATTGAAATGCACTGCGCTTACCTAGGGACGGAACTAGTTGAACAGCATTGCATGCAAACAAATCGGTAGGGAATTAGAGAGAGAAAGAAGAGAGAGAGATTACCGATTAGTATCAAGTTTGAGTCACAGCAGTGCTTCCGCGAAGAAAGTTGACGAAATCATCACAATGAAAATGGAAAACATGTAGTTTTTCGCCCCAGGTTTTTTACAACTGGCATCGCTTGCTCGTCCACGACACGGGCTGTTTAGATTTATTATGTTTTCACAACTATTTTTTTTACACATAAAATAATACGTTTTTTATTTGCTGTAGAACAAAGGATATTTTATTAACACAAATTCTTACATGGGATTGTCTTCTTAAAAATTCATTATGAAATCGCTTTCGGAGAAATATTTTCCTTTTAAATTTATGTAGCAGTTAATAAACATGTGAAACATCTCACAACATAAGTCATCATGAAACTATCTCACACAATACTTGCCATATCTACTAAAAATTTCGCTTTTTCCAACGGAAAATGCCGACTGATAAAGAGACCGTCGCATAGGCCGATGAATATGGCGACGGAAAGGCCGGGAAACTGAAGCAAGGCGGTGGGCTTTCTGACGGAACCAGGCTAGTCAGTTGGAAATCCGACGAATAGGCCGTCGAAGCGCTGGTCAACATTGACTAGATTTGGGCTGAAAATAATTAATTTTTTTTAAAAAAAATAGACTTTGTCCGATGGAATATTCCGTTGGATATTCCGTCGGACGTTACAGTTTGACGGAATATTCCGTCGGACAGAATTTTAAACCCCCCAACTTCTTTCTTCATTTCGGAACATCGAATTAGAGAGAGAGAGAGCTCGACTTAGAGGAAAATCTTACCTTACAAACGTATGTACCTTATTAGGTACATATACTGCGCGTATAGCACAGCCTCAAACTTATAGTAATTAAAAACAATTTAATTTTGCTTGTTGGCATAAAAGATTCACTGCAATTAGAGAAAGGTTCCCTGCAGTTGGTAAAAGATTCACTACATTGCATAAAAAATTCATTGGATCAAAATTAAGATGTAAAACTGTGGAGTAAATGTTGGTGTTACGTTGTCCATATTTCACCGTTGCCATTGTTGCACTACAATCGCAATGTGGCTTACATATGTGTTGGACGGGCCTGATTAGATTAGGCTCGACGGCCACTTAAGTCGCCTAGGGCGACAACCCTAGCTACCCCCTAACCTATATAAAGGAGTTTAAGGGGGTTAGCCTCAAGGGTAAGCAATAGAACACTCCCCTCTCTCTCTCCTCACGGTTACCCCACCATCGCTATCGAGTATTCGGGTTTAGGACGTGGACATCTATAAAGCGACTCTAGTAGCCGCTTGGATTTATTATTATTGAAGAACTGGTATTCTTATCGTGGACTATTACCGACAGTACAATTCTGCATCCAGGTTAGTCCTGAATTTATTTCCTACAATAGTATCAGAGCCTAAATTGTTCGGTTTAGTTCCCAGTAATAGATTGATAAATCTGGCGAAACTAATTCCTGAAAAGCATGCTATTCTTTTTAATTTGCTTAATTTTTGTAATTATGCAATCCCAAAATCATACCAGCATGCTTCCACGTTCACAATCTGAATTTTTCTGATTCGTTCAATATAAACATGTTCTTAGTCTAAATAACAGACTCGATTAGCAGTTATTAAGCACTAATCTGCAATAAAGTTTGAAGCTTTGGATGATTAGGTCATGACTGTTATACAAATTGGGCAAAACTGAATTTATGGTTCTAAGTAAGCAATTAAACCTAATTTTCATGGTGAGGTCATGACTGTCCAGAAAGCATGATTCTTTGCATGATTATATGTTAATCGAAGTATGCCCAGATTGCCCAAGTTCATGCTTTAATCTGCCTATGAAATTTCAAATTATGCATGACTCAATAGATAAAATTCGCACTCATAAATTTAAACATTGAAATTTTTCTGTGAATACGCCCAGACAAATTATCTTTCAAAGTGTGACCCTTTATATTTTTCTGGGATTCTTTGGTCAGTTGATAATCAAACATTCACACCAAGAATTTGGGTTCCATCAACCCACCTCTGTCCCTCGGTTTTTTTTTATATGTTCATAAAATAGCCCATCAGAATATGCTGTGCCAAATTAAACTAAGAGACAGATGTAAACTTGAAACCCTAACTTCCCCACCCAGGCCCCAAATCTAGAATTCCCTCTCCTTTGTTCTCGACTTCGACTAATAAAAGGACAAGGGTAAAAGAGATTAAGGATTAAAACCGTACCCATCAGAACCACCGTGGAGGGGTGGTGCGTAACCGTCACGCGCTGCCAACGAAGGTCGTCTCACGATCTTCTTCCTCCCAAAGCCCGTGGTCATCGTCGATCTACGCAAACTTGAACAAAAGGAAGCCAACAACCACCGTTAAAGGAGGCGCGTGACATCACGCACCACCGCCTTAGTGGCGTGTCTGGCGCGTGGGCGTCTCCTTCAGGCACAGATTTGGCCGATCTAAGCAACCTTAAGCAAGGGAAGCCGAAAGAAACCACTTTGGCAGGCGCGTGAGACCACGCGCCACCACCTCAGAGGCGCGTTTGGTGCGTTGGTGTCTTCCTCAGACTAAGATTGGGCCGATCTACACCGTAGTTGCTTCGGTTCTTGCCGGATTTGCGTAGACCTAGGCTTATGGGGCGGCGGTGGTTATTGCATCATCTGGGAATTTTTGAGGGAAATTGCCAACGGTGGTCACGACAACCGTGCTCGTGGTGGTGGGGAGGGAGCTTGGTGCTCCATTCCCATGGCCACGACATGATAGAAAACCAGAGCAACAGAGATGGGTCGAGAAGTCGAAGAGAGTGGAGAGAGATTTTCAGGCAGAGGGACACCGAAGAGGGAGAAGGCTCGGTTTCAGGGTTTGGGAGAAAGGGGGGAGGGGGTTTGAAGTAATTCACTCATAAAGACCCCCCTGGTTCGTTAAACCGGTTTGGGTCGGTTTTTATGAGTGATTGGGTCGGTCTTTCTTCCCCGCCCCTTCCGGTTCATTAAGTCGTTTTGGGCCGGTTTTTTGCTTCTTGTCATTTTTTAACGATATGGGTCAGACTATTTTTGACTGTTTTGGATCGAATTATTTTTCAGTCATTATTGTTTAATTATTATCATTAGTCGTGGCATGGTTTTAATTGAATAATAATGATATTCAAATTGATAAAGTTTCATGCAATTAATTCATTTGTTGAATTAAGGTTTCGAATTAGTCTTAATCCTAGGAGCATGATTTCGTTATAAAAACATTAATATGCTTAAAGCCATATACAAATTCGTTTTATATATGCATCAACTTGACATTTGCTTGACCAAGTAACTTGTTATCGATTCCTTGGGATTAAAGTTATATGAATTTGTTTCATATATGAAATTAGTATGTATGACGTAAATTTGTTTTACTCAAACTCGATAAATATGAGGATCCCCTTGGTCAATAAATGAATATGTTTCATAAGTTACATTAATATGTTTAATGTCATATATAAATTCGTTTTATATATGTGACGATTTAAAATTTTCATGTTAAGTAGCTTGTTATCAATCAATTGGGTTGAAGCTATATGAATTCGTTTCATATATATGATTAGTACGTAAGACGTAAATTTGTTTTACTTGAATTCGATAAATATCTATGTGATATGAGGATCCCCTTAGTCGATAAATGAATATGTTTCATAAGTTACATTATATAAATATGTTTTATATAATACTTAGTTACATGACTATGTTTCATAATTTAGCAACTTTATGCAAAAATATGAGTACTTATGAATTAGTTAAATGTTCTATCATTCTTGTGGTTACTTCATGCTATTATTTAGATATATAAGATATTTGATCTTATTATGAATTTGTTTCATAAATTTTAAATTTGCAATATTATATGAATACATTTTATATAATTTGCAAGTCTTACTATGAATTCGTTTCATCCAAACTTTACTGTTATATAGATCTGTTCTATATATAGTTAATTGCGATTACTATTTGAATATATTTCATGTTACAAAAATATGTTACATTCGATTACGTGAATATGTTTCATACCAATTGCCAATTAGTAGTATTATATAAATGCGTATTATATATACGAACTACATGGGTTGTAGTAAACTTTGCTAATTGTTTTAGCATTTGCTCCTTGTCCAAATTAATGAATGTGGATTCATTTTCATGTTACCTGCTAATTATGTAACTTAGCGGTATTTTATGAATTGGTTTCATGAAATTTAAAATTCGTAATATTATAGATGTGTTTATATTTTGCGAGTAACATTTGAATAAGTTTCATATAATTATATAAATGTGTTTTATATATTGCTATTTGGGCATTTTATGAAATTCTTTTGTAACATGTTATTATTCGAATATGTTTGGCAATATAGATTCATTTTATTATATAGATGCGTTTTATATAATAATCTGAATTTCATGTTTGATATGTCATTGATAAAGTTCTAGATGACATATTAGAAGTTATATATAATGAGATAACTTCATATAAATTTAGTTACATAAAGTTAGATATCTTCGTGATATTTTTGGAATATTAATATGTTTAACCATAATGTTCTCCATAAATTTGGTTTTATGGAAGATTGTGATAAATAAGTTATAAAACCTTCTAATTCATGCTTGTATGAGATGATTATGAGCTTAGCGAAATTTTCGATCATACAACATGAATAACGGAGTTTTTTGATAATTTATTTATTTGAAAATATGCCTAATGTCCACTTTACAGAATATATACCTTTAGATATGGCAATTAAAATAAGGTTGGTAATTTGTTTACCAATAAGAAAACTTGATAGCGCTGACTATAATACATAATGCTAGAAGATTCAGTTTCTTCTGAATGAACGTGAAATGTTAGGACACTCATTAGGCTCTAGGTCTCATAGGATGACAAAGATGGTACTGTTAGTGAACAGTATGTAGAAAACTTAAAAGCATACCAAAAGTGGTTCGAGAATAGATCGATCAAGATGTCATACTTTGTTGCATTGCATCAATGTCGATCTAGTGGGGGAATTAAATGTCATCCCACTATTGAGTACGCGTGGGATTAGCTTAACATCAGGTTCGTCCAGATCCATTCAAAAGGTTCTGGACCTAAGATTGATATTGCGAAAGGGAAAAAGGCTAAGGAAATAAAGAGAAGTATATAGCACATGCGAGTACTATGATTGTGGAAATTAGGCATCTTATGCTCAGGATTGTCCTAAGTCGATTAAGGTACCTCCTTCCACAGCCTCTCCTGGATAATGTGTGCGCTTCCAAGCATTTGTTGCGAACTGTGATCCTTAGTGGATTGCAGATATGGGAGGAACCAAGCACACAGTTCAGGAACAAGTTGATTTTTGTGAACTTTCACCACTACACGGTACATTCACAAATTGTCGTTTTAGGTAACGACGATAAAAAGGGTGTTCTTGAATTAAAGACAAATCATTCGAGGCTCCTTGAAGAGACTACGTTGTCTCTTCCCGATGCTCTCTATGCAACTGAGGTGCGATGTTTCCTTATGTCTTATGTCCCTCAGGATAGTTTTCTTTAATTTTCGTCTAGATGTCTTAGACATCATATGGCATGGTGATTTGTTTGGTCATGTCACACTAAAAGGTGTTTTCAATGGACGAAATAGAACATCTTCCATCCTTGTCTCATTTTTGAATCTGTTTTAGACGTGCTCATTTTGACCATAAGGGTCAAGATAGAGTTAACTAGCCAAAGATGGCCTTTTAAGACCAACTCACTAGGCTTAAGGTGCAAAATGTGAGTTATGTCTAGCTAGTAAAGTAATAGGAAATCCTTTTTGTAAGGTTCCAAGGGCATCGAATCTCTTAGCATTCATTCACTTTAGACATCTGCGGGTCCATAAATATGAAAGCATGTCATGGAGCCACATGTATTCATGATATAGGTATATGTACCTACTATGTCATCGTTCTTAAGTACTTGATGTGATCATATACTTTATAGCGGTAATAGGACTCAATTGGGACGAAATATTAAAATTCTTCGAACCAATTGAGATCATGAATATTTTCTTCGTGAAACAAAATCCCGTAGTGTCAATTCTCTTAAGGATGAGTTCTCTAGCATTTGGTGAAACTTAAAAGGACCTCAATTTGTATGCGTTACAACAACACCTTCAACCACTTCTCGGTGAGGGGGAGGATTTGAATTCTCACTAAGTCACCGAGGATGGTACACATTCCTTACTTGGTAAGAATGGTGAAGTTTTGTCTGTCAAGGAGAATGAGGTTCGTCCTCAATCTTCAAATGTTGAGGATAGTCATTCCTGAACATGCAATTAGTCCACATGTTTAGGATCCCACCTCAAATGGATAGTGGGGTGACTTTCTCTCCATACTCAGGGTTCTATACCTTTTAGAGAAAGAGGGAGGAACTCCTAGTCCCATACCTCTTAGAGAAAGGGGGAGGGATTTCTCACCTCATCAGACAAATAATGAAGGTCCTAGAACCCGAAGGAGTTGGCATGGAAGAATTCTTCAACGATCTTTCTACATCGAAGAAGAAATATCTTCATGCACTCCATTGGGAGTTGAGAGATCTACCTCTTATCAAGAGGCGGTAGGTTCACCAAATTACAAAGAGTGACTGGATGCCATAAGGGGTGAGATGGACTCACTAACAAGGTTTAAGAACCCCTTGGAACTCCACCCCGATGTAAGTCTTCAAGATAAAACACCAGGTGGATAGTTCAATTAGTAGGTTTAGGCCCGAATATTCCTAGCCCTAGTTGCCCATTCGGACTTTGAGTTGTTCGAAATGGAGTAAAGATTGTTTTTCTCAATGGTGATCTTGAGAAAGAGATTTATATGGACTAACCCATTGATTTTGTATCAAAGGGATAAAAGGATAATGTGTGTCGTCTTAAAAGGTCCATATGTGATCTTAAACGATCTTCCAGTTTTTGGTGCTCTAGATTCCATAAAGCCATTTTGGTTTTTTCTATGGTCTCAGAATACCATTGTGTATGTCGGAAGATCAACATGGGGATTACGTTCCTCACGTTGATGACATACCGATGACTAGGAACAACTAGGAGATGATTAAAGCTACTAAAAGGTAATTATTCCATGTTTTTGAAACAAAGGACACGGGTGAATCCGGGTATGTCCTGGGAGTGAAAATAATCCAAAGCCGTCCCAAGAAGCATGCATCAAAATGTTTTGGAATGATTTTGGGTTTATAATCCCTAGCCCATAGATACTCTAGTTGAGAAGAACCTTTGAGTCTTGCTTAATGTTCTAAAACAGATGACAAAATAGAGATAATGAACAAAAGTCCCTAACCTCAGTATCATAGTAAGCTTATTGTAAGCCATGTTATGTACATGACCCGACATTACTTTGCGGTTAGTTTGATAAGCCGTTCCCAAAATAACCCAAAACTTGCTAGTTGGCAAGTCGTCAAGAGAATCAAGTGCTACCTTTGTGGTATTGATAACTCTGTCTTTTACTATCAAGGAAGAGGCCTCGAGTTGAGAGGATACTCAAATATTGATTGGGGTAGTGACTTGGATGAGTCTAAGTCAACCTCAGGACATGCCTTCAACCTGAGTGGGAGAGCCATGTCATGGTGTGCAAAGAAGCAAAGCAGCACAACAATGTTAGCTCTGGAGGTAGATTGTGTGTCTTGTACCATAGAGACAAAAAGCATTACCATTGGGTATATATATATAGACTAACAAGGTGATTATGTTCCCATAACTAAACCCATTCCTAGTGATGTGTCGAAAACTCATTGGTTGAGTCTTGGATTTCATAAGGTTTGGTACCTAGACATATTCTGTTACGTGATGGACACGTTTCTTTTATGGGCAAGATGCTCATTGTTGTATGTTAGGCATATTGAAATGTCACAGGCTTCTGATTGGCCTAGTCACATAGGCAATCACCCTGACGCTTGAGTAGCGGGCAAGATGAGACGTAATCATATTGACACTAGGTATGCAATATTGATAACTCATACTAGAAGTGTATGAATGAGAAATAGTCGCCTCAGTAAGACTAAGATGAGACTCAAGGGAGTCGAGTATGAAATAAGTTTTCATATAGAAGCTTTAAAAGCCGAATCTTGAGTGTCAAGACCAACATTCAGTATGTTGATCTAGTGGCTCAGGTAAGATTTTTGAGTTAAAATCTAGACTGACGATTCGCATGGCTAAAAAGTGACGAACCCAGCTAAGTGGGAGCTATGCCGTGACACACATCTCATACTGTGTGTGCTTGTAAGACGACCCATATGTGGGGTGACAATTGAATTCCCTTTCACTTGTCACTGTGTGACCCTATGGATGACGACCCTTTGACTTAAAGCTATGATATTAAGTCAAAGCTTAATGATGCTACTTTGATGTGATTCTCAAGAGCCACGATGTATACCGTTCAGCGAGAACACGTTAGGAAAGCAATTAAGCTAAGATGAGATTTCATGAGTGTTTAAGGAAAATTTATCCACCATCACCATATCAGCCCGGACGATTATGTTGAGAACATAATCATATGATATATCAGGTATAAGGGACTAAAGATGCCACTGGTGATGTCTTGGGATATTTTTGGGGTATCGTATTTCGTGAAAGTGTTATGTTAGTTGGATGGTAACTTAATATAACACTACTTGTTATTTTTTGGTCGAACATCCTATTCCTGGTATGAAGCGTGAGGAGTTGTGATATATGGAGAATACGTGTTTTACGGCCTAAGTGGCCGAGTGGGAGCTGTTGGACGGGCCTGATTAGATTAGGCCCGACGGCCACTTAAGTCGCCTAGGGCGACAACCCTAGCTACCCCCTAACCTATATAAAGGGGTTTAAGGATGTTAGCCTCAAGGGTAAGCAATAGAACACTCCCTTCTTTCTCTCCTCACGGTTACCCCACCATCGCTATCAGGTATTCGGGTTTAGGACGTGGACATCTATAAAGCGACTCTAGTAGCCGCTTGGATTTATTATTATTGAAGAACTGGTATTCTTATCGTGGACTATTACCGACAGTACAATTCCGCATCCAGGTTAGTCCTGAATTTATTTCCTACAATATGCTTATATAGTTTAATGGTGTACGTATACTTATATAGCTGTATTGATATGTAGATATTCTTTTCAGTGTTTCAGAATGAATATTACTTTGTTGTGTGCTTCAATTTCTTGGCAAAGAAGGTGGAGATTATCCATTCTACTAGTCATAACAGTGTGGACAATGGTGCTATTCTTGTTTGTGTCAGCCTCTTGGTAATTTTCTATATTACCTTTTCGTCCTTTTGATATTCTAATCCTCTAATATTTGAAGTTACCTATTATAAATGTATACTACTTTTTTTCTCTAGGTTCGGTGCTTCTCAAAGTATTTTCCAGATAAAATCCCCAAATCAGCCAGGGGCAAAGCTATTTCTATGGAGAGTTTGCAATTGGAGCAACTGAAACTACCTTGGATGGAAGTTTCAAGAAAAGCTTATCCTGACTTAGGGGTGTTTGAATGCGACACTTGGGGATGTACATGGGAGATGTTGAGAAATGGAATATCGGGTTTAAGAAGTTCAATGTCAGTTCACTTTTTTTTCCTTTGTTATAATTAAGTGAATTATATCATCAAAAGTTTTGACAAGTTTTTTGCTCTCAACAGGCACCCTTGTTGAAGAAGCTCATCCATCCTGTCTACTTACCAAGGGCCACATCCAGATGGATTGAGAGTATAATTACATGTAGTAAAGGTTCATATGTCTAGTTACATAGATCAACTATGTATCGAATAAAAAGAAATATGGCTTGAGGCTTGAAATCCTTAGGGTCCTCCATGGAAAACTCCTTATAGGTCTACAATGCCTTATCTTCCAGCAATCCTCACAGCTTTCCCTAGCATGGCAATCACAACATTCTCAGACAAAGCCTCAAAAGAGAGGAGATTAGCAGCCAATCTGTCTTAAAAAGGGACTTAAATTTGCTTCTTGGCCCAAAAGGTTCACTGCCATTGCGGAAAGGTTTCCTGCAGTTCGGAAAAGATTCACTGAATTGCATAAAACATCTCCATTTTGCTTCTTGGCACAAAAGGTTCACTGCAATTGAGGAAATGTTTCCTGTAGTTGGGAAAAAATTCACAGCATTGTATAAAAGATTCATTCGATTAAAATTAAGATGTGCAGTTACAAACAATACACTGTCACTGAATAGGAATCAATAGTAGTATGCACATCTACAACCACCAAACACAGCTCTAACATCGACAAATTCAATCAGCTCTAATATCCACAAAATATTAAACTGTGTAAAAAGAAATGATGATGTCCTCATGCTATCAATTTTGACATTCACAGTGTCACCAAATATTTCCAAGTGCACCATTTCTGACAGACGCCGTGGTACATGCCACTTGCATCAACAAATATTTTGTCCTTTAATTATAAAATTTTTCTAACTCTATTTGTTAAAATATAAAGTGATCATGTAGTTTATTACCTCAGTAGTTGCAGCTAGCTCCAACATTAGTGTTAGACATGCTGGGATCCTCTGGAACCCGTAGACCACTTGTTGCCTTCAAAAACCACATAAGCTATTCCTTTAATTATAAAGTGAAAATGAAACTTTTCCATTATTTCTTTAATTAAATTTTGAGAATTTGAGTACAATGATACCTCAATAATTATTATGTTCATTTGATTATAGTTATCCTATGAATAGCAGAATTTGATACTGTTAATCGTTCTTATTTATTTAGGGTATCTTTCCAAAAGTGCAGTGAAACCTTTCTACACTGCAGTGAAACTTTTGTACACAGAAGTGAACCTTTTGCCTAAATTAGTATACCTTCTTTGTCAGCTTATGTGCAACGATTTTGTTATTACAATCCTACCTTTGGGGAATTTTCTCAAACACCTTATGTGCAACCATGCTTGACTTTAAAAGTTGCACTAGGTTGTTATTCTTTGCATTGAAGATTGATAGACAATTGTTTGTTTGAGCAATTTTATGAACCATACCTTGAAATCCTAGCATATGTAACTCTTCAATGAGCAATTCCTCTGCTTCAGCTACCAGTTGTTCCTCAAAATCCATTGATTTTGCTTATTTGTATTGCTAATTTTCAGGATGGATCATGTATGTTGCTCAAAATTGTCTTGATCAAAATTCAAATATACAGTGTTTGATTTTACAGATTTGGCCGTGTGTTTCTTGCTCAAAATTTTCTTATTTCAGCTTTCACGTGTGTTTCTCTTCAGATGTTAGTCTTGTGGGCCGCCCAAATACAAAGAAACGGATGGGCCCAATTATGTATATATAGACTGCAGCATATATTTATCCTGACTCAATTTAATAGGATCCTTTTATATATAGGTGTGTATATTTCTATAGTACATAGGTATGTACCATAGACTAACTGCGACTTAAACAAAGACAGAGGGAGAACGTCACCGCCGTGAAGGTCGTCGTCGCCGCCATTTAGCTCATCGCCAACCGCCGTCTCTGTCACCGCCCTTTAGCCTGCCGCCACCCTCCGTTTTGTCACTGGCCACCTCAATTCCACCACCATTTTTCTCTTGTAATTTCAAGTAAGTTGTGTTTGTTTAGTTTAATTTGTAGAAGATTTTTTGATGAATTTGACAAATTTGAGCTAGAATTTAACCATTATGTGATAACTTGTGCAGGTTGTTGAAATTTTATTGAGTAATTTGTAGATTTTGGGTTTTGAATTTGGTTGTGTTGATGTTAATGTGAAAGTTTATTATGTAAGTGATGTTTGTTTAGTTTGCAGTAGATATTTTAATGAAATTGAGAAATTGGAGTTAGAATTTAACAATTATATGGTAATTTGTGTTGGTTGTAGAAATTTTATTGAGTAATTGGTAGATTTTGAATTTTGAATGTGGTTGTGTTGATGTGAATGTGAAAGTAATTATTAAGTATTATTAGTAATTGTGTGGATGATGTAAAAATTTAATTGAATGTTATTTTTTTGTAACTTATTATTTGGAGCTTTGAATTTGTAAGTTTATAGAATTTAATATTGAAAATGGAAGTTTGATGTGGCTAACTCGTAGAATCTATGATGGTTACAATTAATTGTGAATATTTAGAAAAATTAGTATATTAGTATATAGAAAATGTCGGAAGGTGAAATATTGTGACGTATTCTTTGGATAATATCTGTACTTTTTATTTAGTATTGTAGATATACTTGTAATATATTAATTTCAAAATTTAGATAATATTTGTAATTAGTAGATTATTTCGTCCGTTATACCTAAAATGCAATAAATTAAATGAAGGTATGTTGGATAATATTTGAAAGTAGGATAATGAAGTTGTATTATTTTTTCAAATGTGTAAATATTATTTATTGTTATGTACGTAGATTAAATAATAGTTTATTATAACGTAAATATTTGAAGTTTTAATTTGTGTGGATGATTAATATGAAGGATATGGGTCATACGAGAAAACATATTACGAATGGAAAAAAATTACGTTATTGTTGCTGGAAATGTCGTTATTGTCGGTGTGAATGTCACAAGTTGGGACTGCAATTTCAGACATTCGAACAGGTTTACATCCTAACTTAATTGTCGTAATGTCTTATTTTTGTGCATCGCATATTGAACATAGTGCATTGCGAAATAGTATAATCATATGTAAATAATTGATGTAACTACGTATGAAGAAAAGTATAATCATTTTGTCCATTATTATTATAAATAAGGAATTAACGTATACATTTGTAATGGCCTACAGTGGATAATATTGATGGATCACCCCATCGGAGATGGATGTATAAAATATTTTTACCAGGTAAAAAAGGGTATAAACAAGAATTTTTAGATGGAGTTGAATTGTTTGATCAATTTGCAAGAAGTTAAGTGGAATTCATAAATAATGGACATTATAAATGTTTTTGCGCCAAATGTTAGAACAGAGCTTATAGAGAACCTGACAACGTGAGATTACACTTGTATCAAAAAGGTTTTGTTAAAGGCTATTGGTACTGGACATCTCATGTGGAAGTAGAACTTACTTCCTATGACAATGTCGGAAGTAGCAACGCACAAAACTTATATGAGCACATGGTTTCAAGTCCCATAGACGTTTATGATACTAAACCATTTATGGATCATGTTGAAGCAATGGTGAATGATGTAATGATTACTAATAAAGTTAGTAGCAATAAGCAACCAAATGCAGCAGCTCAGGCATTCTATAATGTGCTTGAAGTTGCGCAGAGACCTTTATGGGATGGGTGTAGTAACCAAACTGAATTGTCAAATGCAATCAGATTGATAAGTATCAAATTTGATTATAATATATCTCAAAATTGTTTGAATGAGGTGATACAATTAATGCATGAGAGTTGTCCGGCAGACAATCGTGTAACACCCCTAGATCTCTAATTCATCATTAAACTCCATTATTAGCGAAAATACAGCGGAAACCTAAACGAGGTGTTACCGTCGTGTTTCCTTCTTAGAAACACCAGGCTGGATATCAAGTCTAATAATTAATACCAAGTCTTCGCAAAAAAAAAAAGTCAACCTTACAGTGTTCAAAAAATTAACATCATAAATTAAACCAACTATTGTCTATTACAACTTCTATCAATCATTTTATTCATACTCCGCATTCGAATATCGCCCTACTTTCGAGTCCCCAGCTCCAAGCATAGCTAGATCACCTAAAAACAAAACATTTTATAACAGTGAGATAAATTCAGTAACAAGCACCCTTAACAGTCAAACACACACACAAATCCATTTTGAAAACATTTGAGAGAAGGGGGCAACGATACGTCTTCCAAGCACACCACCCATTATCACAATTTTCCTTGATCATCACTTTTAAAATCAAAATTTCACAATTTAATTCAAAATGCAACTGTTCCAGTGAACATTTGGGTGAACGACCCCAGTGGGTCTCATGGCCTGCGCTCCGACATAGCGCAACCGTTTAACTCATTCTTGGCCTACCGCTTCTCCGGCGGTTACCGCTTATCTTTTCCTGGCCTACCACCATTATGGGTGGTTACCGATAGTCCTGGCCCACGTCTCAACCGAGCACATGGTCGCTCACATGCATGCACTTATTACCGGGGGACGGCAATGGACTTCAATCAATCCAAATCTATTTAACTCGCCCTATTAAGTTCTTTTTAATTAATGAGTTCTTACCTCTTACTGGAGGTAACTTA
>JACYFF010031957.1:106111867-106142129 GCA_017589665.1 Selenicereus undatus | reverse complement strand
AAAAAAAAAATGTAATTTTTTTTTTAGAAAATTCCACGAGGACTCATTTGGCATTGACTTGGGTCTAAGTGGGTCCATCTGGACATAATTTCCCAAACAATATTTATAGAGTTTTACACACTACCCCACTTAAGAAAGTTTCGTCCCTGAAGCTTCACTATGCCGCGACGAACCACTATTGCAGCCTGAATTTATGAGGTTTTACATGTTACCCTGCTTAAGAGGTTTCGTCCTCGAAACTAATACGCACCTGATTATGAAAATAGGTGGAGGAATTTGTCTCGCATCTCCTGCTCCGGCTCCCAAGTGGCTTCGGATGTCTCATGGTTGGCCCAAAGGACCTTCACCAGGGGCACTATCTTTCTACGGAGGTGCTTCTCTCGCAGATCCAGTATTTGTACGGGTTGCTCCTCATACGATAAATCTTCTTGGAACTGTATGGGATCGGGTTCGATCGCGTGCAAGGGATCTGAAATGTATTTTCGCAACTGTGACACATGAAATACATTATGCACCCTCTGAAGATCAGTTGGTAGGCTACCTCTCCAACTCTCAGTATGATCGGGTAGGGTCCGATATACCTCGGACTGAGCTACCCTGCCTTCCCAAATCTTACAACTCCTTTGGTTGGAGAGACCCGGAGAAATACATGGTCGCCTACCCGGAACTCAAGTGGCCTACGCCTCCGGTCGGCATAGCTTTTCTGGCAGCTTTTATCCTTTCCTAGATTACCTTTACTTTGTCTGTGGTCGCTTGGATCAATTCCGGTCCGATAGTCAAGGCCTCGTCAATCTCCTGCCAACAGAGTAGAGTCCTACATTTCCTCCCATACAGTGCCTCATACGGGGCCATACCAATGCTTGCGTGGTAGCTGTTGTTGTACAAGAATTCGATCAATGCCAGTCGTTCGTCCCATGCGCTCTTAAAATCCAAAGCACAAGCTCGTAACATATCTTCCAAGGTTTGAATAGTACGTTTCGTCTGCCCATCGGTTGCAGGGTGAAAGGCAGTGCTAAAACGTAACAACGTTCCGAATGCTTCCTGTAGCTTCTGCCAGAATGCCGATCGGAACCAGGTATCCCGATCCGACACTATGTAACTGGGTACCCCGTGTAACTGTACTATCTCCTCGAGGTAGGCTCGAGCTAACTGATCCAAGGTCCAAGTATTTTAATGGTTATGAAATGTGCGACTTCGTTAGCTTATCCACTATAACCCAGGTCGCATTGTACTTCCGTTTGGTCAATGGCAACCCTATGACAAAATCCATGGACACAGAATCCCATTTCCACTGAGGGACATCCAATGGTTGTAAAAGTCTTGCTGGTCGTTGGTGCTCAATTTTTACTCGCTGGAAGGTCAGACACTTTGCCACATAGTCAGCCACCTCCTGTTTCATGTTACTCCACTAAAATGTCTGCCTTAGGTCCTTATACAATTTATTACCCCCAGGGTGTACCGAATGTGGAGTATTGTGCCCTTCGTCTAGGATCTTCTTCTTAAGTGCCTCTTTGGCTGGAACGCACACCCGATTATTGAATCGTATGGTACCATCCTCATGAATTACGAATTCGGGTGCTTTACCCACCAATATCTCTTCTCTAATCCGTTCGAGTTGAGGGTTCGTGGTATGGGCTACTTGGATTTCCTTTATGAGAGTCGGATGCACCTCTAGGGTGCAGAGTATAGGTTTCAACCTCGGAGTAATCACATTAAGCTCCAACTTGCGAAACTCCTCACACAACTCGCTTGGGAACATCAGTAAACAGCTCAGTGTTGGATACGGTCGGTGACTTAATGCGTCTGCCACGACATTAGCCTTCCCCGGATGGTACTGGAAATGGACGCCACAATCTTTCAGGAATTCCAGCCACCTAGTCTGTCTCAAGTTCAGATCCTTCTATGAGAAAAGGTACTTCAAGCTCTGGTGGTCGGTGAAGACTTTACATCGTACCCTATACAGGTAATGCCTCCAGATTTTAAGGGCAAACACTACTGCTGCTAACTCTAGGTCATGAGTCGGGTAGTTTCGCTCATGTGTTTTCAGTTGTCGGGAGGCATAGGCCATGACGCGACCTTCTTGCATCAGCACACACCCTAACCCACTCCTAGAAGCATCATTGTACACTGTAAAGTCCTTGTCAGCAGTTGGAAAGGCAAGTATTGGTGCACTCGTCAGTCTCTTTTTGAGCTCCTGGAACGCTTCCTTACATTGCCCCGTCCATTCATATCTAGTGACCTTCTTGGTTAGGTTTGTAGGCGGAGTGGCAACTTTTGATAAGTTTTGAACAAACCGACGATGGTAACCCGCCAAACCCAAGAAAATCCTTATCTCTGTCGGGTTCTTAAGTCTGGGCCAGTTTGATACTGCCTCAATCTTTTGGGGATCCACCGACACACCCTCATTAGATACTACGTGTCCCAGGAATGCTACTTTTCTCAACCAGAACTCACATTTTGACAACTTGGCATACAACTCATTTTTTCTCAATACTTCTAGGGCTGTTCGTAAGTGGCAGGCGTGGTCCTCCGGGGTCCTCGAGTAAATGAGGATGCCGTCTATGAACACCACCACGAACTGATCCAAGTAAGGTTTAAAGACCCTGTTCATAAGATCCTTGAAGGCTGCCGAAGCATTGGTGAGGCCAAAGGGCATCACCACAAACTCGTAGTGTCCATATCGGGTACGAAACGTAGTCTTAGGTATATCCTCATCCTTAATTCGGAGTTGGTGGTACCCCGAACGGAGATCAAGTTTGGAAAAAGTTCATGTGCCCCGCAGCTGGTCGAATAAGTTGCCTATTCTGGGTAGGGGATAACGGTTCTTCACCGTTATCTTATTCAACTCCCAGTAGTCTATACACAATCTTAGTGTCCAATCCTTCTTTTTCACAAATAAGACTGGGGCTCCACATGGAGATGTGCTAGGTCGGATATACCCTTTCTCTAAGAGTTCCTCCAACTAGGTCTTCAGTTCTTTAAGCTCAGCTGGTGCCATCCGGTAAGGTGCCTTAGAAATGGGGGTGGCTCCAGGGGTGAGGTCGACACAGAACTCCACCTCCCTAAGAGGTGGCATGTCAGGAATTTCATCGGGAAACACATCTGGGAATTCCTTCACTACAGGGATGTCCTCTAGAGAGGACTTGGCATCCTCAGTACTCACCGCATGACACAGGAATCCCTCGCATCCTCTTCCTAACAACTTGCGAGCTTTCATTGCTGAGACCACTTTCACTCCCACTCTAGGACTCTGACCCCTATGAACTATCTTCTCCCCATTGGGCCCTTTCAGGGTGATTTTTCGTTTCGAACAGTCTATCTGAGCCTAGTACTTAGCTAACCAGTCCATCCCAAAAATAACCCCAAAATCAGTTAACTCAAACTTATATAGGTTCGCTAGGAATTCACATTCATGCATTATAAGAGGGCAACCCTCGTATAGCTCCTCACACGACACAGTCTTCCCATCCGGGAGAGTCACTGATAGTAATGAAGATCTACGAGTGGGGGTGAGTCCTAACGTCGCAAGCAGCCTAGCAGAAATAAACGAGTGCGTGACACCCAAATCAAACAACACATCTATTAGTTGGGTTAGGAGAGAGAAAGTACCCGTCATAACATTAGGAGCATCCTCCGCTTCCTCATTTCACATGACATAGACTCTGCCCCCATTGTTCCGAGGCGGTTGATAGGGAGGTCGGGCTTGGGTTTGCTGAGGTGCCCGATTTTGTTGGTTGGGGTTTGCCACCTGTCCTCCCCTGTTCTGATATGGCTGCTGAGGTCTTTGCCTTTGCCCTTGACTCTGGCCTTGCCTTTGCACAGTAGGAGGTGGAGGGAGTGGGCAGTCTCAAACCTAGTATTGGTGGCTTCCACAGCGGAAGCATCTCTTCGCTGTCCGACACTCCCTGGCAAAATGTCCCGGTTTCCCGCAAGCGTTGCAGGTCACCTTGGGCCGTGTATTGGGATACTGGCCACCACGATTGACCGGTCGACGGTTCTGCTCTTGTGACTGAAAGCTTCTCCGATTATCCTGGTTATCCCCCTTCCTTTTGGCTCCCCGCTGCTCGTTGAAATAATTGCTCCGCTCCTTCATCGCTCTCTCTACGTTGACCGCCGTATCATATAGATCAACGTAGGAGGCATACTGACGGACGGACATCCTCTCCTTGATTGTAGGGTTCAGCTTGGCCTCGAACTGGTTCATCTTCAGCCTTTCATCAGCTACGAAGGCTGAAGCGAATCGTGAAAGTTCTATAAATTTCGAGGCATACTCGAGTATGCTCTTATTCCCCTGCTGCAGTTGCATAAACTTGCCCTCCTTAGCCTTTTGGAGGGAAGTAGGGTAGAAATGATCCTTGATCATCTCCTTGAACTTGTTCCAGTCGAATCCTGGTTCATGTTGTCTCTCCCTCACTGTGGCCCACCATAGGTCAGCCTTGTCCTTCAAATAGAATACCGCGAAGCCCACTTTCCACTCCTTAGGGCATTGGAGTGCGTCGAATAGTTTCTCCATGCCCCTAATCCAGTCTTCGAAAGTCTTGGGGTCAGGAGTGCCATCATAGACAGGTGGATGATGGCTTGCGAACCTCTTGAACATGTAGGAGTTATCCTCCTCTACCCTTTTATCCCGCACCACCATCAGTCTCTGTATCTGTTCATTCTGAAGTCACAGTTGTTCTCCTTATTTCTGCAGCATCTCCAGCAGCAACAAATTAGTAAGCTCAGTCCCTGTTGGCAGGTTAGTCTCGTCAATCTGACTACGAGACTCATTCCCATTTCGAGGACGTAGAGCCTCTAGTCGTTCCCTTAGGGCTGCCATAGGGATGTCTGGGTTCGTAGGGACCCTAGTCTCAGGATGGGGTCCAGCCCGGGACTCGCTGTTGTGGTTGTTGCTTCCCGCCATTCTGGTTGGGGAAAAAAAAATTCGTGTTAAGTTCCTCTCCTAATAGTTCACAACCTAAGTTCTACAGAATTTTCAACATACAGTACATGCCAGTGCATTATGTTAGATTGGACAGGAGTTTGATTTCAACATATTACCAAGTTCAGGTGGTACAACCACCACGTCACATGTTCAAATAATTCACATCTGACAGGCATCTCATTCACACGATTCATGATTATCACGATGCTCATTCTATTGCATAGCATTTCAATAACATAAGAGTTCCACACTAACACTTCTCAACAAGGAATGCTGATATTCAAATAGTCTATGGAGATTTTATTGCATAGCATTTCAATAACATAAGAGTTCCACACTAACACGTTTCATTACATCTCAGCGTATAACTTTAGCAGCCCAGAGGTTTAATAAGAAACAGAGAAACAACTACCAAAACTGTCCTAGCAAAGGAAAAGAAAATTCCAACTTCCTAACTACCCCCAGCTTCTACTGGTCAGGGGCGTCTAGGGGGTAGGTACCCCTACACATCTGGCCACATCTACCCCAGTTCCAGCCGTTCATCCCGATCTCGCACTCGACCCTATACCATAGGGAATTTATTTCTTCTTCTAGTCTTCTGGTCCTTGAGCTTGCTCATCCTAAATAATGTGATCCTCCCTTTCTTCTTCCCAATCCTCCATACGGTCCTCACTTCCCATTAGCTGCCCTTCACTTACCTCAGACTCATCATCGGGGTCTTCCTCTCCCGTTGGGCTTCCCTCTCTAGGGTCCTCCTCGGGGTCTTCCTCTTCCCTAGTCTCTCCTCATCCAGTACTCCCTCCATAGTCTCCTCCCTCCTTCGAACTCACCTCCATAGGAACACTCTTCACTTCTCCATAATCTCCCTCATCATCTGTTGACCCCTCTGCCGAGGGTGGTGCATCCTCCTTACTAGCTGTTGGTAGATAATCCAGGTCGTGGGGTCCCTCTATTCTTAAGTAGTCTAATAGGTCCTCCATATCCATCCCTACTGGTTCCCAGTTGCACCAACAACAACTTCCCCATAGGCGGGGATCGCGAGCCCGGGGAAACAACTCATCCACTCGATAATGCCACTCCGGGTCTCCCTTCAAGTTCAGCAACACAAACACTACTCGGTTATACTCAATTTCCAAACAGCTATTGGGTCTATCCCCCAATTACCGGGCTAACACCCACCTCACATGACGTATATGGTTCCATACCCTCTGACCAGGCCTCTTGGCTAACTGCTCGTGTAAACATTGCCTTCCGATACAACCACAGTGTTGGGTACCCTCCATTCCTATACAAGATAATGTATTAGTAAGACACGTATTCAAGTAATATCACATATTCAAACAATAATGGATGCATGCAACCCTTGCCCCGATGCTACACTCACCCTCCGCGTAATCCTTAAGTCTAAAATTTTATTGCTCTACTTCGTTAAAATCCTTTTAGACAAGCCTTCAGGTCAGTAACCCTGGGCTCTGATACCACTTTGTAACCACCCCAGATCTCTAAGAGGGTGTTTGGCCTAATTTTTAGAAAACTATTTTTGTTTCTCAAAAGTAGTTTTTCTAAAAGCTATTTTTGAAAAAATTATAAAATGTTTGGCCTAACGTATTGTATAAGTGTTTTATCAATTGAGATTGTTTGGCCTTGCTTTTAGAAGAGATTTTTTTTTTGGCTTTTGGTTTTATTTGCATTGTCCTTTTTTTCCCTTTGTGTTATGATTCTTATTTTTAGTCTTACTTTTTGCCTAAATTTATTCATTTATCAATCTTATGTCAACTTATTTTTATCTTTACTAAAGTGTAACACTGCCCATTTTTACAGCTGTCAATTTTTTTGTCTACTTTGGAGACAACATTAGTATATATATCACAAAAGAATTTTATAACTAAAATATAAGATTCAAAATAAAACCACGTGAATTAATCACCCCTAAAAAAGCAAGGTATAAAACAATTTATTACATATCTTAGTTCGATTATAGAATTATCCAAGGATCCTATACATTGTGACATAGTAGAATGGATTGTCTTAGTGCCTACATAATATATTTGAGGGCATCAACAAGAATATTTCTAAGTAAGCTATGAGAAATGAAGGACCAAGGCCACAACTCAATTGATCTCACAATTATTACTTGTCTGCTCTCCGTCTCCATCCAAACACACTCCCACTAAATTCAAAAATAAAGAATTCTAGTCAAGAGGAACCAACTACAGGATCAAAAAAATGGCGACTAAGGTTCAGAGACTTCAAACCCATTTTTGATGAAGCAAAGCCAGAGTGGGAAGCTAATCAATATTGTGAATTAATTATAATGGGGCAAGTCATTTGTCTTTTGGGTCTTTGCTGTCAATTTTCTCACCTCCCATTTCATGCTAGCGAAGTTATTCTCCTCATCCAGATGTTACTGATAGTCCCTCTCCCCCTCTTTCCGAACAATTATCTACAATAGCGATTCAATTCTCAATTGAGGAGAGAGAAGGGAATCTAGGAAACTAAGGTGTGGCGTGGCCCACGTGGGTTTATATAGGTGTTTTACAGGGATTGTTTTCAATGTTTAGTGGCATAATTGTCCAAAAGAAAACTTTCATTAACATTCTCGGTGTTTATCGAGCGTGGGTCGCGAGAAATGAGAATCAAAAGCAGCAAAATTTTGCTTCTGCTTATGGAGTGATTTTTACATAAAACTGCTTTTGGGAAACAGTTTTTGTTTTTCTAAAACATAGGCATTTGGCCTAATTTCAACTTTTGGACTCCAAAAACACTTTAAAAATCTAGGCCAAACACTCACTAATTCATTATTAAATACCATTATTAGCGAAAATGCAGCGAAAACCTAAACGAGGTGTTACCGCCGTGTTTCCTTCTTGGAAACACCAGGCTGGATATCAAGTCTAACAATTAATACCAAGTCTTCGCAAAAAAAAAAGAAGAAAAGTCAACCTTATAGTGTTCAAAACTTTAACATCACAAATTAAACCAACTATTGTCTATTACAACTTCTATCAATCATTTTATTCATACTCCGCATTCGAATCTCGCCCTACTTTTGAGTCCCCAACCCCAAGCATAGCTAGATCACCTGAAAACAAAACATTTTATAACAGTGAGATAAACTCAGTGACAAGCACCCCTAACAGTCAAACACACACCCCTAACAGTCAAACACACACATAAATCCATTTTGAAAACATGTGAGGGAAGGGGGCAATGATACGTCTTCCAAGCACACCACCCATTATCACAATCTTCCTCAATCATCACTTTTAAAATTTTCACAATTTAATTCAAACCGGAACTGTTCCAGTAAACGTTTGGGTGAGTGACCCCAGTGGGTCTCATGGCCTGCGCTCCGACATAGCGCAGCCGTTTAACTCATTCCTAGCCTACCACTTCTCCGGCGGTTACCGCTTATCTTTTCCTGGCCTACCACCATTATGCGTGGTTACTGATAGTCCTGGCCCACGTCTCAACCAAGCACATGGCCGCTCACATGCATGCACTTATTACCGGGGGAAGGCAATGGCCTTCAATCAATCCAAATCTATTTAACTCGCCGTATTCAGTTCTTTTTAATTAATGAGTTCTTACCTCTTACTGGAGGTAACTTAGCATAATCAGTTCGTTCATATTCAAACACCTTCCCCCACAGAACTCGCAATAGAAATCCAGGAATTTCAAACACAATCGAAACAAATTTCAACTCTATGACATGGGAAGTTTCAACTTCTAGACATAACACAACATACAATTTTCATTATGCAGTCACTTTCATTTCATACATCAGTGTTCCTTCAAATTTGAAAAGAAATGACAGAAATTCTTACCCAAGTTCCAAAACGTTCATGGGTTCAACAACGCAGGGGAAAGGTTAGGGCATGATTGTTACCTGGATACTGTAAAATTAACGGGCTCGATTACTTAAGTAAGTTCACTGCTCCGCACCTGGGCCCACAGTCGGTCAATGCTCAATAGAGGACATCCTTGGCCCTCCCACAAATTTATAAAAGGATTTCTAGATTTTTAATTCATCCAAACCCTAACCTTAGTTAAGGTTCGGCCTGACCAGTTTCTGAGTTCAACTTCTAGAAGCTATAACCTTTGCTCCCGGCATCCAATTCTAGTGTTCTTGGTCAATTTGGAAACCTTAAAACGTCCTCTGTCTTTTCTATGTTTAGAGTTTGGCTTGATCCTGCCCCAAGCCCAGTCAAATTTTTGCTTCCTTCGGCAATGTCAGTGACTGTCTTTCCTAGGACAGTCCCGGGGAAATTTTACGAAAACTCGGGCTACGCTACTCCAAATGACCCAATTCCAAAGCGACGTTATTTGGCACATCTAGAGGCTCCTACTCAGTAAATTTCACAATTTTGGCAATCAATACCAGCCTAGGGATAATTTTTTTCCAATTGAGGGTAAAACAGCCCAGACTTCGTCTCCCAATTTCTGTCCAGATTTTTAGCCTAACTTCCCATCCCCATAACTTTTTCTCTCGACTTTAAAAAATCCCGTTCTGGCCCAATCTAGAAAGATAATTTTATCTACTAAAAATTTCGTGTTCAGCACTCCCACAAATTCGCAACGAAATTAAGTCTAAAAATTCGAAAGCCACGTCCTATATCTGCAATCCCTGGTTTTGATAGTGCTCGGTATTTCGGCCATAACGCTTTCAATTTAACTCCGATTCATGCAATTCAAAATCTCACATAATTTGCACATCCTAATAATTTCGTAATTTTTAGACGACCATACTAATTATACCGAGTTTTCAAAGTTGAGAAAAAAAAACAGTGTCAGTCCTGACCAAATTATTCCCCCTTTTATGCACAGTTTTTACTCGCTTCGGGTCACCCAAAAATTTACCCGTACCCGTTAGACATCCTTAAACCCTCGCCCATACCCAATCATGCCAAAATAACCCACCTTTATTGAGACTAAAAAAATAAAATCACATTAAAACATTGTTACAAGTACCTTTGATCAGAATCGGATCTAGATCAACGGAATTTCCTCCTTTGTTCAAATTCAACGCCGAAATTGCTGAGAACATAACAAAAATTATATTAAAATCTTCAGTCACAATGGTCATAAAATCGTAGAAACACAAGAGATTTAAAAGTGGGGGTTTTGGGTGCATGGAGTGCATGAATCCATGCACTACTTGGCTTTTTCTTACCAACACAAGGGAGATGGGCCGGTGGAGGGTGGCGGCATTTGGGCGGCTGGCGTGGTGGCGATGGTGGTCCGCTGGCCGTGAAGGGGGGGAGAGGGAGAGCGGAAGAGAGGAAGAGGGAGAAAGAGTGAGAGACGTGAGAGAGAGTTAGGGGGAGAATGAGATTAGGGTTTAGGATTTTAGGGGAGTTGTGCGTGAAAAAGAGGGGGAAACTTTGATTTCCGAATTTATTTATTTTTTTCTGTGAGGGGAGGCGGCTGAAGGGGTAAGTAGGGTTTTTTTTTTGAATGATAGTAATAATAATAAAATGTTAATAATAACAATAATGATAAAAATAATAATAGTAATAACAATGGATTTTTTAGACAAGAAATCAAAAGGGAAATTTTGGAGATTTTAAAACTTCCAAAAAAAAATGTAAATTTAAAAAAAAAATTTTTTTTTAGAAAATTCCACGATGACTCATTTGGCATTGACTTGGGTCTAAGTGGGTCCAACTGGACATAATTTCCCAAACAATATTTATAGGGTTTTACAAATCGTGTCCCTAGAAATTACTCAGAGTTGAAAAAGAAGGTTTGAAGTTTGGGTTTAGATGTACAAACTATTGATTGTTTCCGCAATGGTTGTATGTTGTACTTTAAGGAGGATTCAGCACTTGAAAAATGTAAGTTTTGTGATGCACCAAGATGGAAGCCAAAGAAGTCAGGCGATAATGGGAAACCAAAACCATATGTGAAAATGTTCTACTTCCCGTTGATACCTAGGTTACAACGTTTTTACGCCTCAAGAAGCACAACTGAACACGTGAGATGGTATTATAACAATATGCGTGAGGATGGTGTTCTTTGTCACCCTTCAGATGGGGAAGCATGGAAACATTTTGATCGCAAACACTCAGATTTTGCTTCGGAGAGCCCCGCAATGTGAGACTTGGTTTGTGTGCGGATGGGTTTACCCCATTTGCACATTCTACACGGCCTTCTTCAATTTGGCATGTCGTTGTGACATGTTACAACCTGGGCCTATAAATCCGAAGAACAAAATAGATGTGTACTTGTAACCTTTGATTGATGAGTTGAAAATGATATGGGATGGTGTTCAAACTTATGACATTTCAATGAGGCAGAACTTCGTTATGAGAGTTGCATTAATGTGGATAATAAATGACTTCCCAACCCTTGGAATGTTATTTGGATGGAGCACTCATGGTGTTTTGTGTTGCCCTGTTTGTATGGAGAAGTTGAAAGTAATACATTTGAAACATCGGGGCAAACCATCCTGGTTTAACTGTCACCGTCGATTCTTGCCCAGACATCATGCATTTCGAAGAAACCGAACTGCATTTCGTAGAGGAAAAGTTGTGAACGGTGGTCCTCCATCCAAAAAAAATGGGGAGGAACCATACCATGATGTTAAGAGTCTTCCCAAAGTAACCACTGATGGAGATTTCATCATTTCGGGTTTTAAGGAGAATTTTCATAATTGGACAAAGCATAGCATGTTTTGGGAGCTACTTTATTGGAGAGACCAACTACTACATCACAATTTGGATGTAATGCACATAGAGAAGAACTTTTGCGATAGCATCATCAACACTGTCATGAATGTACCTGGTAAAACAAAAGATGATGTTAAGGCAAGGCTAGATATGGCAGAGATGTATGATCGGAGTGAGCAGAACCTCAAGTGTTAATGGTCGAACACTAAAGTCAAAGGCTTCCTACGCCCTTTGTTTGGACAAAAGGGGGTGTGTGAGTGGGCGCAACAACTAACAATGCCTGATGGATATTGCTCCAACTTTGCAAACTGCATAGATATGAAGTCTGCAAAGTTTCAAAACATGAAGAGCCATGATTGTCATGTATTTTTGCAGATGCTTATGCCAATAGCATTTCGTACCATTCCAGATGATGTGTTAGAACCACTCATTGAGTTAAGTGAATTTTTCAAAATTCTTTGCTCAACAGTATTAAGGGTTGATAAGCTACAAGAAATACAACGCAATATAAGCATCATACTTTGTAAATTGGAGAGAGTTTTCCCACCGGAATTCTTTAATGTTATGGAGCACTTGCCTATACACTTGGTAGAAGAAGCATACCTAGGAGGTCCAGTGCAATATTGATGGATGTATCCATTTGAAAGGTAAATATGTATCCAAATATCATAGAGCACTAAATTCAGCAGTACTGTTATACTGAAATACTTATATAAGTTGTTGTAATTTAGGTACTTTGGTTGGCTTAAGAAGAAGATAAAAAACAAAACACATGCTGAGGGATCAATGGCTGAAGCATACTTGGTGTTTGAGATATCGTAATTTTCTTCACATTACTTCAGCACTGATGTGCCTTCAATGCGCACAAGATGTCGACGTAATGAGGATGACAATGACGAGCCACAAATGCAACCTACTTTATCAGTTTTTCAAACCCAAGGTACTCTAGTGGGAAGTCATACACAGAGGTACTTAACTGATAAAGAGTTGCACGCTGCACACCTTCACATTTTGTTGAATTGTAATGAAGTTCAACCTTATATCGAGTAAGTTCTACCTGCACCTTTTTTTGTATTGTAATGAAGTTAAATGGGAACTTAGTGCTGATGAATATCATTCTCGTAGTTTATTCAAACAACAACAACTACATGAAAATCCCACTTTAACGGACGTGGAGATAGATGCCATGATTAAGGCTGAATTTATTTGGTGGTTCAAAAATACAATAAGAGTGTAAACTTGCCTCTTATATTATATATTCATCTACTTCAGAATATCTTACACAATATGGTTCCCATGTTGATCAAGTTTGTAAAAATTAATGTAGGTTGAAATTATACAAATTTTCAATGACGAACGCCAAGTATACATATACCACTTGGCTTAATTGCCTTTAAGGAAAATTACATCTTGGTCTGCATTCAGAGTTAATGGATTTATATTTCACACGTAGAAAAGGTGTGAAGGGAAAAAGACTTTCAACTGTGGCGTTTGCGTTAAAGGGAGCGGGGAAGATGGATACAGGGATGATTATTATGGAATCCTCCAAGAGGTTATTCGTATTGAATATCTTGGAGAGTCGCTCAAACAATGTATGTTGTTCAGATGTGATTGGTTTGATAACACCCCTCGAGAAACACGTTGTCCCAAACTATGTCCATTTGTAGAGGTGAATGCCACTCGCAGATATAAAAAATATGATCCATTCATATTTGCTAGTTCTGCAACCCAAGTGGTGTACATGAAATACCCGAATGGAATAAGAAATAAGTCTAACAGGTGGGTTGTTGTACCAACAAACCCAGACATAAAGTGAATAACGAATTCAATTTACCAGTTGCATTTCAAGAGGAACATGTGTCTCACGTGACACCGGTGAATGACACAATTTCTGCAACTTTGTTAAATGAAGAGGAAGACATTGAAGTTGTTAATGAAGAAGGTGAAACGAGGGAGGTGCGGAGGCAGAGTGGGATGATGATTATGAATATATTGAAGACGAAATTGTTATCCACCATGAAGATTCTGATGAGGATAGTGAAATCGAGGATGATGACTAGTAGAATAATTCCTAAATGTACATTAAATCAATTTACCTATTTGCATATTGTATGCATGTGGACTTTTTCGTTGTATGGATGTACACTTGGTCATTCTATGCATGTGGTCTTTGTTGAATAATTAATGACACAATTGTCATTGTATGATTTGGCGAAGTTGTTTAATTCTTGTATTTTATGTTATTTAATCACTACGGTTTGTATGTTTGTCTTAAAGATGTCAGGTATGCAACGTAGACGCGGTGGTGGACGGTAGAACTCGGGGAAGAGGTCATAACAACCAAAGTGGCCAAGTAGAGGAAGAGTTTCAGCGATGACAAAACTACCAAGACATCCCTCATAATGTTTTTCTGATCCCAATAGCCTCCAAAACACGTAATTCACCCAACACACACCTCAAACTTCTACGTTCCCCCAGGTTGACATTTCCTTCTTCTAGTCACAAAGATCTCCTAACACTCAGACTCAAGGAGTATTTATGGGTAACCAATTTGGCTCTTACATCCCTATGCCACATGTCATTCCACAACACAATGAAAAAAGGAGTCGGGATCATAGTGATGGTGCCTCAAGCCATGGGAGTACGTCCAACAAGGTGTTTATTAGGCCAGATGGTAAAGAGTAAGTGATTATACATTTCCACTTTTGTATATTCAGAACCCAAACATATATATAAATATATTTGTTGTGAACATAAATTTGTAACTGTATTTCTTATTTCCATCTTCTTTCCCTATGATGTGGTGTTTGAAATAACGAAGATATTTGTGAGCAAATTTTCCGAGCCTTGGCCATCATGGGGTAAAGTCCCTAAATCACAACGGGATCTGTGGTTTGGTGAGTTCAAGGTAAGATAAATTAATAAGTTGACTACAACTGTAATATATATTGTTTACTAACACATTGTTTATGTTTTGCTGACTTTTCTTTCACAAAAGCGTTTCTATTGGGCTCCAGTCAAGGGCTCCAGAACATGACTCCCAGATTAGGAGGAACTTTGAGGAGAAGGGGGCTAGCATATTGAATGACACATTTGGGGAGCTAAGAAAAAGGGGCAAGCAGCCTCTGCGGTTGTCTGACAGTACTTGGAAGTCGCTTCAAGAGTATCGGGCTTCCGAAAAATTTCAAAAGGTGAGTGCACAAGTGAAGAAGAACAGGAACAGTGATCAGGATGGCTTATGTCCCTCTTTGCATACATGTGGTTCAATCCCATTTAGTGAGCAAAAGAGACGTTTGGTTAGTACAAAGAACTCTCACTTATTTCAACTTATTGCATTTTGTACTTTCTATGTGTTTTAATTTGCAATGTACGAAGAACTCTCACCTATTTCAACTTATTTACATATTGTATAGGCTAAGAAGCTTCAAAGAGAGCCGACTGTAATAGAACTATTTAAAGACACTCATCAACATGAGCAGGACAACACATGGATTGATAAAAAATCTGAAAAAACATATGTAAGTAACATGTATTTTTTACGTGTTTAAAATATTCTTAGTCCGTCGGCGTTACTAGATCTGCAACACAAAATATTTTTGATCTTACTTTGTAAACGGAGCGTCAACAGAAATGGGAACAGATTAGAAATTCTCAATCTTCGACAGATCTTAGCTCCGATCCATCTAAAATTCCATCTGAGACAGAGCTGTAGGTATAAGGCAACTTAAACAAAAATGGTCGTGTGTATGGACTAGGTTCAGAATGGGTGAAACTGAAGCACTTGTTCAAGTCCATAGCAACATCCAAAGGCAACCGGGAGCTAGATGTGCGAGAGGCGGTCATCCAATTGAATAATGAGTTAAGTTTAATGGCGAAGTTAAATCACCGAACTGAAGAGAGGAACCGTTATTTAGATGAGAAAGTGATGATGTTGAGTGAACAACTTAGTGGGGTGCAAAACACACTAACTGAGTTCATTAGATCTCAACAAGCATCTGGCTCTGGATCACGCCCACCCCCTTTCTTCGTGCTCTCGACAGCACTGCCGCTCCACTTATGCTACTACTGCTCCTCCTCCTCCTCCTTATCCCCAATGTCAAAATGATGACGATGACGATGATGATGATGATAGTGATGGTGATGGTGATGGTGATGGTGATTCGTACTCTAGTTACAACTATTTCAACTATTAAAACTTCTAACATTCGGTAAATTTCATATTATGTTATGTATATTGGGTACAATGGTTTGGGTTTGCGCATGCTACGATCATTTGGAATTTTGAACAGTTTGTAATTGTGATGTTGAATGAAAGTAACCATGTGTGATGGTTACTTTCAGAATTAGTTAGAATGTTGATGCGTTTGTGTAAATATTGGATTTGCAGGTTTTGCGTAAATTGTAGTTGGGCTGGCTCAAGCTACCCATTTTTTAAAAAAAAATCTAAAAAATTCCGGCGGATTCTTCTACTAATGCCGACGGAATTCCGACAGAATTTTATTTATCTTTTTTTTTTCTTTTTTTCAAAATTGAGGCGGAGGGAGCCGACGGACCTTGGCCGTGGCATGCAAATTTTTCGGTCGGGTGTCCGTCGGAACCGGCTTCCGACGGTCTCCACTGTCCGTCGGAACAGTGCTGACAGAATGGAAGATTCCGTCGGAACCAGTTTCCGACCCTCGTTATTCCAACTACGCTTTTCGGTCGGGTATTCCGTCGAAAAATCATTTTTTCGACTGAAAAAGTTACTTTTTCAGTGGGAAATTCTGTCGGAAAAATCAGATGTTTTAGTAGTGTTAAATTAACAAATCATTATATCATATCATATATTATATCATCATGTATCATCATATCACATCATATCTTATCATATCATATCATATATTATAAGTTGGATTGAAGCATTGTATGTTTGACATGTAGGATGATATGTGTCAGAGCAGAGGGGAAGCTCTTTGAGGGCCATAGGGGACCACGGCTACCCTAATATTTGATAAATAAATATTTTGAGAGCGTATTCCACCTTTATTGGCCAACGCAGATGGTTTGGTGTACCATTTATTTGAGGTCCCGTGTTCGATATCTTCAGCGTGCTGTTGTTTGTTCTCTTTTTGTCCTTTCATTTTCCTATTACTCTTTATAATAATTTATAAGCTGGGTGTCCAAGTGCGTGAATATGCTTGGATACTCTATTTTTTTCCCTTCTTTTTCGGGTGCTCTTTGGTCCCACTATTTCCTTATTTAATTTTCCTCTCTAATATTTTTCTCTTTTCTGGGTTTAGAGAAGCCATAAGAAGCATTACAATACAATTTTTTAAGGAGAAGAAATCAATTGTAGGATTTAATGTACTCAATGAATCAATTTATCTACTAATATCAACACTTCAGTGTTAATTAAAAATCTATGGATACTATCAAGATAATAAGAATATATTTTTTATTCTTTTCCTCTTTTTTTTTTAAAGTACAAACAATGTGCGAATTTAATATTTAAGACAATAAAGATACAATGTTAAAAACAACCCATATAAGCTTAATATATCATAGCACTAATATTAACCACAACCATCTTTGATACACTATGTTGTACTCTTCTAACTTTACATATTGATTTTGCGGTATGAAATAAATGTTTTTGACATAATAGACATTAATATCATATTATATAATTAACAGTTTGAATAATAAATTCAAACATATGTTATAAATTAGACCTGTAATAAGTATGTATATTCAAATATAGTTTTCATAAGTGAAGACATAAATATATTATATTTAAGGTTATTCTTGACATTTTTACAGATTTCAAAAATATTAAAACAAATATGCTTAGAGAATATAAAAAATTAAAATATATTATTGAAACAAAAAAATGCATTTGACATTAACCACCTTGGCCCCCTCAATTTCAAAGCCTAGCTTCACCCCTGTGTACGAGATTAATTACATACACAATGACACATAGGCATTATTTGTTGTTTGAAGTTAACAGCATTTGTTGGCAAGCATTGGTTATTCGAGATCAGAAGAAAGAAGCGATTAGCAACCAATTAATGTGAAGTTGAGCTCAATGACTTTATGTTGTAGAGATCTAGGATGGTAGAATGTGGGAACTCGAATTTTGTCACTGCTTTCTGAAGTGTTTGTTGTTGAAAGTTTGATGTTGTATGCCTTTAGCCTTTGTACTTTGCCACTTCTGATTGTTTGTAGTATTTTGATGTTGCTTGTGTTAGGTTCCAAAGATTGCAGAAAACTGTATCGCACATTGTTGGGAGATCCAAGGAGGAAGCCCACTCCAACAAGTCCAACTGAGGTTCTATCCTAAAACCAATTGGTAATAGGAAAAGTAGCTCACTTGGCTTATATATTATGGTCCTTCTCTTCGAACTCCTAATGTGGCACTTTTCACTTATATGTGCCATTCCCAACCATATCCCCCTCACACATGAGTCTCTTATGAACCACATCAATACATGGGCACCCTTGAGCGGAAGTCTTTACTAAGGTGTCAAGCTGCCATCAAGAGCACACCCGCTCTTTACTCTACATAGTCTACATAGTCTACCCACTCTGTTCCAGGAGTACCGACCGTGCATTCCATGTGTTTTTTCTGCTCTTGTTCATGGTGTTTTTTTTTCTTCATAATACCACCCAAGAGTTTATCTACGCCATCGAGCCACGCTGCAACACACGTGTTCTTACTCGATCAACACCTACGTGTCACTTCACCAAGCTCGTCCATGGGGTCTACCATGCCACACCTTTTTCGCCAGACGTACGCACCATCGACCTTATACCACTGTTAGGTTATGAAGATTACATAAAACTATATCTCATACCGTTGGGAGATCCAATGAGGAAACTCACTCCAACCACGGTCCATGACAACAAGTCCAAGTGAGGTTCCATCTCTCCCAGTTTTAGGTTATTTAAAGTCAAAATCAATCAATAGAGATGTTCTTCATTGTGTTTTATGCCTCTAATTTAATAAGTTTGAGTGTCCTATTTCCATAGATAGTGTAGAGTCCTGAATAGTCAATTTCCCTGCTGCAAATGATAATTAAGCGAAGTCAGTACTCTCTCTTGTTTGTTAGACAACTCGTTCCTCTGGACTCCATACCTACCCAATTCCTATTTTCCTGAGGTTGAGGTCTAAGCTTTATTCTATGCAATCGAGAGTCAAGGATATGGTTGTACATGACCTGTCTTTCACATCGTCTATAATGAGGATGTTTTGTGAGAGGCATTTAGACAAAATGGTATGTTCATCTTAAGGCAATTTACTACCTAATAAAAAAACATATACAACATTTTGGGAACTGATTGTAATCATAAAGCTGCTATTTGTAAATTTTATGATATACACAAAACACATGCATTAGTGCTATATTTAGGTAAAGTGGAACGTGTATGGATGCATGCCAAATCTGAAGAATTTAGTCGCCATATAATAATTTTTAGGGTATGATTGTCTTGAATGTGCTAATATTATCCAAAAAAAACTAGACAAAGAGCATGGCTAGTGATCATACTAGATGTTAAAAAAATATCCTTTTTGGGAATATGATTAGTGGTCTCCTTTGCTACTGGACATCTGTTGGTAAAAACCCTCTTTTTTGTAGTGTATACAAATAAAGTCGCATGTAGTGGAGGGGTTGGAGATGTTGAAGTTGTGTGATCTTGTTAAGTAGTTGGGGAAGAGGGTAGAAGGTGGGATGTTGACGTTTTGAGGGACATTTTTGTTAAAGAGGTGGCTAAGCTTATTAGTTCAATTCTGTTGAAGTGATGGTACGGTCCAATATGAAATGATATGGGCTTGGAATCGTAATGGACTATATTAAGTGAAATTAAGATATTGGCTTGCAAGGAGGGAGCTAGTGGAACAAGCATAGGAGGAGGAAGGCGAGGCAACAGTATGGGGGGAGAACAAGGAAGCTGTGTTTGCCAGGGTATGTTGAAGATTTTGTGTGGAGAGGGTGTAGGGGTGTTGTGCCTGGTAACTATAACTTGTGGAGAAAGCAAGTCTATGATGAACCTATTTGTGACTTTATGGATGAATGGTAGAACACTTGATGCACGTTATTTAGGTGTGCCCCATTGCAGCAAGTTTTTTGAATAACTTGGGTTATACCCTTACGATGTAGGGGTGTGAGTTAAATAATTTTTTAATATATTATTAAAAAAATAGTTTTTTTTATAAAAAGCAAACAATAAATGGATGTATTATGTTATTTTGTTGATGCAAAAGTAAAGCGAATCTTCCCTAATTTTTTTTCAACTAATAACATACTTTTTTATTTTTAATTAATATCTAACTCACATTTTTTTGTTGTATTTGCATAATTTAATTATATATATTTTATGATTAAATTTTATTATTAAATAATAGGAAGGAATGTGGGAAGTTACCTTATTAAATAGAATTAGTATTGTGTTAAATTTGCATTCGTCCTACATAGCCTTTTCTTTTTATTTTAAATCTTATGCAGTATCTTATGTTGTATTAAAGCATCTCACATGACTATTCTCTCATACGTGACAAGCTTACATATCACTAATACATGAGTTCAATCCAACTTTCAATATATATATATATGATGATTGTAGCAACGTCGATAGACTTAGCAAAATTGACCCGAGGCCTGAAGCTCGAACTGAATATCCAGACTCATATCCGACCCGACATCCAAAATAGGCTGACCCGAAAGTAGACTCGAAACCTGCATTGACCCGAACCGCATCATACTTGACCCGAAATTTCTAACAAAGTTGCTTATTTTTGTATGACAAGCTTATTAGAAAAAAAATCGATTGACCCAAACTCTATCAGAACTGAAGTTCACTCGACCCAAACTGAACCAACCTGAAATGACACTTGACCCGAAACATGACCCGACCCAAACTTAACCCGACCCATACGTGAACCGAATGATCCATTTGCTAGGTCTAAAGGTCGATGATTTGCTAAGAGAGTACCTTAGACCTCTTTCAAGAACTGGGTGGGTGCAGCCATGGGCAATGGGTATTGACTCCCCTAAAACCCTATTTTGGATTTTGCATGAAAGACATATTTTTAACTTGATTAAATCAGAATTGATTGATTTGAAATCTTGAACAATCAATTTGATGTTGCTAAAAATATGAGATTGTGGAGCTATATTTTTTAAGTGTCCAAATTTGCTTAAAAATGATATTATTGAAAAAGATTGTCTGCAAAATAAGCAAACTTCTAGATGATTCTCTCAACAAGATCCTCTGGTAAAATTAAGGGAACTAGCTGTTGAAGATCAAAAGGAAATCGTTGAGCAGAACAGTGAAATTCAAGGGTTTGAAATGACAGGTTCAAGGCTTTGAAATCAATATGGAAAATTATTTTTTCAAAATTTGTGCAACGGTCACTTGCCCTTTTTTGTCCAATCTCTTCAACATCTTTTGGCTATAAAAAGGAGGGGAATTAGCAGCTGGGATACATAGAGAAGAGCAAGCACGAATATCAATATTCACAAGCATACATTGAGCCTTGATTTGTTATTCATTCAATTTACTTGTATTGTTCAAGTTGTAATTGGGTGAGATTAGAGAGTTAAAGGGTCAACTCCACCGAACCTAATTGAAGAGTTCAACTTGTAACTTGGAACTTATAGTAAGGTGTACTCTAGAGTTAATCCTAATAAAATTGGGTTAATCCTAGAGTTTGGGAACTCTAGGCGGGGACTAAACCTAGTTGAGGCTAACCTCATTAAAAAGTTGTGTGTTTTTCACGTTTATCTTTCCGTTCTTTATTTCAATTAATTTGCGATATTGATCATCACCCTATTCACCATCCTCTAGGGTGATTTAGTAGCTTTTAAACTTTCAATGGGATATTGGAGAGGATGGAAGCTATTTTGTGCTATGCATAGCGACTATGGTATGCTAGGAATTGCATGCTATGGCAGCAAGAGGAAGTAGCGCTCAAGTTGTGTAAAGTATAGGCAGATGCGACTTTACAAGAGTTCAGGATAGCAAATAAGGCACAAGCAAATGTGGGGGTTGGGGGGCGAAGGTAGGAGGAGATTGGTAGAAGCGACCAAGAGGACGATTGAAGTTCAATATGGATACGGCCGTGTTCACGGAGAATGGGTTGGTGGGTGTGCTTGTGGTGGTTGAGACTTGGTGGTTAAGGTTGTGGGCTATATGGTGAGGAAGATTGAGGGGGGTAATAGAGGCCCGTCGAGTAGTGGTATTAGTCTTGAAATGGGTGAGAGATATGCGTTATAAGGGAGGAATCTTTGAAAAGTTGATTGAATCCACGCACAGAGTAATACGCATTTTGTGACTGAATTTACTTTACAAATCAGAGACCGTAAAGTTTTGAGTTTGATATTTAGTTGTTTTTCAATTAGTGATTAGTACGATGGCCAATGCGTAGCTCACTAATTGGCCAAGTTTGCTAGAGCAATAGACAATGTCGGAACCTGGGAGCATGATCTACCTTGCTGTGTTAAGGGATGCTATTGTTTGTCGAATGAAATAAGATTGGTTGTGTTTGCTTCAACCCCCCCCCCCCCAGATTCCTACTCGGGAAAAGGTGTATTAGTTCAAATTCTGTGGTAACCTTGATCTCTGTTTCTTGATCAATTAGTCACTGTTAGTCTCTCTCTATCTCTGTGCGTCTCTCATCCCTAATCAGAGTAAGAGATCCTTGAGCCTCATCAATCGGAACGATGCCGAGCGACAACGAACCTGCAAAGATGTTGCTGCCATATCTTCAGCGCGCCGATGAGCTCCAGAACCACGAACCCCTGGTCGCGTACTACTGTAATTCTCGCTCTTTGTTTATTTCTCTACAAGCTTCGTTGATTTCATTATTACTCCGAATCCCTAATTTTTGCGAATTTGATAGGTCGATTGTATGCGATGGAGCGAGGGTTGAAAATTCCTCAGAGCGAGCGCACCAAGACGACCAATTCCATCCTAAAATCTCTCATCAATCAGCTTGAAAAGGTCCAATTTTCTCAACTGCATTTGACTCTGTTAACATTTGCAATTTTGGTGGTCGCGGAAATTGATTTTACATTGTTTATTCTTTCACTGTTAGATTAGTATCGTTGTGATTTGAGGGTTCCATTAGACTTAGACTCCTGGGTGAGCGAGGGATTCACCCCCCCCCCCTCCCAGGAGAGCATGCATTTGACTTCTGTGGATATGCGATGAATTTGATGTAAGTAGCACACTGACGGCTAAGTTTCTGATGTAAATTGAGCATCTAGCAGACAGCGACTCCTGCTTGGTCCTTCCAATTATGCGATAACTTTACTAAGCTATCCATTTCTCCTTGGGAATTCATCTTTGCCAAAGTTTTTAGTATTTAACTGTTTGCATCAAAAGTTTCTCTTGCAAAAGGTGTTTGGGGTTTCTTTCAGCTCGACCCATTTACTATGCTGCTTGTTGTGCAATGATTTGGGGCTTCTTTAAGGTTGAATCATATTAGCCAACTGCATTTGAGTCCAAGACTTTATTATACATCTCTTTGGAGCAATGCAATTTGATTGGGAAAACATGAGGTTGTGATCCTTTATGGTGGAGGGAACTACCCTTGGCTTTAGATGAAAAACACTTTTTCTTATGTACAACGTCCACAACTCCAACCACCCAAGTCCAATCCAGGAAGATCATGATACACAGTTTAGGGCAGCTGCTTTCTTGGTTGAATTCTGTCCTATGGTGATAGTTAGATTCTTTCTTATTAAGATTAGGTCCATGCAGCCCCCTCTAGTCAGTTGCTTTAAAATTCTAAGCCTTTCAGTCCAAACAGAGTTCAAGCTGCTTTCCACTCCATGGTACTTTCCTACAAGCTGTAGTCACTTCATGCAAGAGGAAGAGAGGACACAAAAAATAAAAAGAAAGTTAAAGAGGGAGAAAGCACAAGTTGTCTTCAACGTAAGGCAATATTTTTTTGCTAATCAGTGCGAGGGCCTATACACATTGGCAGATGTATGTTGCCCAGGATGCAACCACTAAGTAATATTTATTAAAAAATTGTATACAGAAATTCTTAAAAACTTGAAAAAGAACATTCAGTAAAATTACTCCTAGAAATTCCAAGAAACTTAAAAATAGGACACCCTTACACAAAATTTTCGGATCCGCCACTACTTATGCACATAATATATCAATCTTGTTGAAAAAAGTGGATGCCAAAATATCCAAGGGGTTATCACTTCTTTGCAAAACTGGTAGCTTTCAAAATGATTATCTCATCATCAGTGGGAAACCATTCAAACTATATGCAGGTTTCCGTGCCATATGCTGTTAAGCTGACATTTCAGCAAACCACTATGGCAAACAGCTGACTTTCATAACAGGAAATAAATATCTTCTGTTACAGAAAGTGATTGGACATCTGGAAAGGTCAAATAAGGAATTCCAACGCTCTTACATGTAGGATAGAAGGAAACACAGATAAGGTCATTCAGAGCTGTCCTCATAGTATATAGTTTAATTGGATGAAATGATTTGATTCAGCGATAAATCACATAAGTTTACTTTTAATTGCATCTGAAGTTCCATTGATAGCTCTAAGTGTTCTATGGCTTTGAAATGGGCTAGGATTTTCTTGCAGGGTACTCCAACCTGAATGCTGAAAATGTTGCTGTCTAGGACTGTAGCCTGTTGATCGCTGACTAACGTGATTGTCTGTAATGCTAGAGAAGTACCTGACTCTGATCTAAATTGTATGCTGTGTAGAATGAATCTGTTATTGATCACCAAAGAATGTCATGCAAAATAGTTGTTTTTGTTTTTGCCCCCCTGTTTATTTAAAAATACTAAAAATATGACTAGGGACGAGTCAGATATTGCTGTGAGTGGGAGTTAAATATCTATTTGTACTTGAGAATGTTGGACAGTTGGAGCACACTGCCAATCTACACGTTAACTTTTTTTGAAGGATTCATTGGGCTTTTAGAGTAGCTTCATTTTCGTAATTATTATGTAGGCTTACCCTTGTCGGGCTAATATGTAGGAAATCAGGAATGGCTATTTTCCAGTTTGTCCTCTTTTGGGAACATGTAAGTGAGTCGATTGTGTAAATGTTATCACTAAGAGGGTAATCTAGTGGATTTGATCCATTCTCTCATCAAGAAGGTGTCCAAGTCCCACTCATAGTTACCTGGGTCGCCATTCGCTCTGGTACGTGGTACAGGAACGGGAACGCGGGATGTTACCTACAAGGAATCGGGTATGCGAGGGTACAATCTTGGATACGCGGTTTGAAGTTGGGACGATCAAATTAATTTGTAAAATTTTTTTTTGGAATGATATGTTAGGAATACTAATTAAAAGCTATAGAAAGATACCAATAGCCAAACCAGTTTTTGGTGTGACCTTTGTTAAAGTCTTGTACTTGTAATTAAACAAGTGTGTTCGATTCCCAAAAAAATAAAATAAAAAGGGGGCTCAGAAACAAAGTCTAGCACCTTCCACAGTGCGCCTTTTCATCTTCCTCTCCCTTACCAGCTACTGGCATTAATGAACTGATTAAAGAAAGGAAAAAATCAATTGCAGACCTCTCTCTTCTACGGTATCTCTTCCCCTTCCTTCCTCTCTTAAGTTCAATTTCTTAGAGTTACAATGTTAACGAAGGAAATGATAAAGGAAAAGCCCAGAGCTCTAATTCAGAGACCATTCACCATCTCCAGCCTCCTCTGATCTGTAATTTTCGTTCTAGAAATCTTCTCATCCATCGTTCATCTTCAAATATTCTGGTTGCAAATGATGCGGCTCGGGGTATCTTGCTTGAATTTAGCACTAATCTTCAAGAGTTGAGATTTACTCATTAGATTTTGCTCAATTTTGTCACGGTATGTTTCTATTGCTTTGAATGTATTCATTCTTGTCTTAGTTTTGCCCAAAAAACTGAACCTCCTCTCATGGTTTCTCGGTCGCCGACTTTGCCGAACTGAAGCACGACCCACCTCGATTCGATTCGTCTTTGACCTGTGTATGGGGACGAACGAATTGGGACGCAATTCCATACCTCGACCCAGGATCCGGGTAACACTGGTCCCACTTGGGAAATTGGGATGGCAAGGTTTCCCTTTTCTTCATTTCTAAATTCTGCCTTGTTAGGATCGGTCTGCCTATGTTACTTGGACTTGGGTACAAGCGTCTGATATGAATACGCGTCCAAGTCTTTGACTTTGCTATTTTCAGGAAGTTTTGAGGATTTTTGATTTAACTTGAACTGTCCAAGTGTGAAGCTCATGTCCAAATGTTTGGGCATGCTAGGGGGAAAAAGCATCTGAGTAGAGGGCATTCCTTGAGGGATAGGCGCTCTTACATGGGCTCTTTCTTTTTTTTTTTTTTTTTGGCTCTACACCTCCTAGAATAGAAGTTATTATGCGTAAAAATGAAGTATATTAAGTTGATAATGTTTTCTTAGTAGACCTTTTATTTCTAAAAGAAGCAAATAGCATCAACAAGAACTATTATTTTCCAAAATCGAACTTGGATGTGAAACTTGCATTATAATTGGAAGCTATTGCATTCAATATCAACTACTTCAATGTTTGGTATCAAACAATTTGTGTTAAGAGTGTTAAAGTCGTGCAATAATGGTTTTATGTTTTCAGTTCCAGGAGAATTTACCTATGTACAAAGATATGAACCACATGCTAGTGAAAATAGGAGAAGCGCAACCTTGGGCTTTGGTGTCGAATTGTCATGGGGATAGGTTTCTTGATATTCAGTTGAGTCAATATTCTGTTATGATGGACTGAATAGCGAATGAAAGGGGATGTGGAGGGATTGATGAATTGGTGCTTTTCTTTTTTGGTCGGTCAATTCTTAAAAAGATAGTTCTTAATGGTGATTAAGGTCCGCTAAATTTTGATATTCAGTACAACATGTTAGTGTGTGCAACTTTACGGTTGGCTTAGTTTTAGAAAGTGTGCCACATGCACCTAGCTTCAGTCAACTGCAAAGCTCAAACTTCATTGCATGGACATTTGATGATGTTGCAAGTTGAAGAAGCTCATTGAGATGTCGTGCGCCTCAAGTTGAATTCTGAAACTAAACCAAGCCTCATGTCAAAGTGCCAATGAAAGGATTTAAACTCCAATCCCAATTATTAAGCATTTCGGCACCTTCCCTTTGCTATTTGCGCCTTAGGTTTTGGCCCTTTGTGCCTCTTTAAAAAATATTCTCCTTTTAGTTTATCATTATGGTCCAGAACGATTAAGCTACCATGATGGATGATTATTGGAGAGCATTTTGAGGGATAAATGGAAGCACACTCTTTGCATTTGATAAATTTCTGTACACTTCTAAAAAATTCCAAAGCACAGTGTATAATGACCTCCACTTTAAAGTGTCAAAAAGGCTTTGGTCACTTTACCTTCAAAGTTGCTTAAAGCATTTTGTAACACCCTACAATTTTCTAAGGAAATTCTCTTTTATTTAACCTTGACCAACACTCCAATAGTTGGGGAAAATGTTTTAAGTAAAAAAGTCTTGGGCCTATATAGGAAACGGGGCTTTTGGGTCAAGAGTGTCATGGCTTACGTGAGTATAGTCTCAAGAAGTGAGTTGGTGGCAACAAGCTTTAAGCATGCGTCGAAGGTTGTGACAATGAGTGGAGTAAGGAATGGAGAATGGTGGGATGTGTCGATCCTTTACCTAGAATTTTGGGGTTATTTTATAGGGGAGAAAGAGTTGATTTCTTTGCAGTTACGATAGGCAAGGGTACCATTGTACTTTGGATGGTTGTGAGCCAATACTTTAGAATACTTTACAAGAGAGGATGACCACTTTTTCTGGTTCTTATGAGAGAGTAACTTATCCATCATGAAGGCCATAGTTTTGGAATCCAAGTTGGCCAAGTCCTCTTCACTGAATTTCATTGTATTCTTGGATTTCCTTTGTTAGCGTTTGGAGTATCTAAAACAAATGGTTCTCAATTAGTCATCCTGAAACAATCATTATCCATTTATTTACTTCATTATATTAGTTAAACATTGCAAGCAAGTTGTAAAATGAAATAACACTGAAACAACTTTATGTGTGTCAAATTGTCAATAGACTTATTTTATACTAGAGGCGACTATGAGTCTTCTGATGATTCTGTATATATCATAAACTAGAAAGCTATGCCTAAGATGCAATGACACTTGTTGTCACCTCTAGCATCAAATAAGTGTAGTAGCACACATAAAGTTGTTTTTAGTGTTATTTCATTTCGCACATTGATCCCAGATTGTAATGTTCAACTATTGTAATGAAGTAAAATAATGTGATAATGTTTGTTTCAGGTTGCCTAATGAGGAACTAATCTTTTTGAAGACTCCAAACACTAACAAAGGAAACCCAAGAATACAAGGAAATCTTAGTGAAGAGGACTTGACTAACTTCGATTTCAAAACTGTGGCATTCATAATGGATAAGTTTCTCTCTAATAAGATCCTATAAAAAGAAGATGATCCCCACTCTAAATTGTTCCAAAGGATTGACTCTCACAACCCTCCATTGTGTGACGGTATCAGAGCACACTTTGGCCTACCGTAATTGCAAACAAATCAGCTTTCTCCCTTATAAATACCCCCTAAATTCTGGCAAAGCATCCACTCATTCTTGGGCCTATGCTCACCTAAGCCATGATACTCTTTAACCAAAAGCCCAATTTCAAATAGGGCCCAAGACTCTATTACCTAAACCATAGTTACCGAGATCGCTCTACACCCCCACGATCCCCGTTCCAAGAACAAATGATCTAGAGCCTAAATTAAACTAAATTTGTCGAATAAGTAGCAATCCGCGTTTCGGACTAAGCGATCCAGGAAGTGTACCTAGTAACTATGACATAAACATTTTTGACATTATGTGCATCATGTTGTAGATTTTGCAAGATGGTTCCAAAGTGCTCAGAAGCGAGTATTATGGTGGCATATGGATACTCTTCTCTCTATCTAAAATTGATTTGAAACAGTCTGAAATGCAGAGTTTGAGAAGGAGCATATTATTACCATGTCCATTTAACAGTGGCTTTAACATGTTCCAAAAACATGAAAAACCATTCTGAATTACTTCAATTTGTGGCTTTAAAGAGCTTAGTTTTAGGAAAATCATGCAACTCATTGAGGCATAGGGCTTTAGCTTTATCGACTTGGCTTTCGGAGGTTGATTGAGGCACGATCTTACTTTTCATCAAGCCAAGCTGGTAGGCACATGCTTCTTGTGCTTCTTTGATATCTTTACCTATAGGTGAAAGATTAAACAAAGAACCATGAAAGTTTGTAAATTTCAATCAATCTGATAACAACTCCCAGTGTAGATCTCACTTTCACAGGGGTGTGTGGAGATCCAGATGTAGGTAACCTTACGTCTTCAAGCTTGTTTGCCCGCATAGAGGCCGATTCCAATAGGCACACATAAATTTAAAATTATAATTTAGCTTTAGGCCCTGTTTGGTGAGGGAAACTGGAATGGAATGGAATGGAATCAGGACTTGAATCTTGGTGGGTTGGGTATGGAACTTGAATTCTGAACCCAATTATTTGGTGAAAATTGGAATGGAATTAGGTCCCACTCCTTACTGTTTGGTGAGTAGTTTTGGAATGGAATTAACTCTGTTTTTATTTTAGAAATATTATATGCAAGTATGAATATTTATAATAATAATAATATTTACTATAATAACAATAATAATTACTATAATAAAAATAAATTACAATAATAATAATAATAATAATAATAATAATAATAATAATTATTATTATTATTATTATTATTATAACAATAATAATAACAATAATAATAATGATTATATAATAATAATAATAATAATAATTATTATTATATGATAATAATAATAGTTATTATAATAATAATAATAATTATATTATTATAATAATAATTATTATTATAATTATAATAATAATAATTATTATTATTATTATAATAACAATAATTATGATAATAATAATAATAATAATTATAATAATAATAATAATTATTATTATCATTACTATTATATAATAATAATAATAATAATAATAATAATAATAATAACCATAATAATAATAATTATATTATAATAATAATTATAATAATAATAATAATTATTATTATTATAATTGTAATAATAATTATAGTAATAATTATAATTATAATTATAATAATAATAATAATTATAATAATTATTATTATCATATTATAATAATAATTATAATTATTATAATAATTATAATAATTATTATTATTGTTATTATTATTATAATAATAATAATAATTATTATTATTATTATAATTATAATAGTAATAATAATAATAATAATTAATATATTATAACAATAATAATAATAATAATAATAATAATAGTAATTATTATTATTATTATTATTATTATTATTATTATATAACAATAACAATAATAATAAGAATTATATTATAATAATAATAATTATTATAATAATAATAATTATTATAATAATAATAATTATTATTGTAATAATAATTATTATTATTATAATTATAATAATAATATTGTAATGATAATAATAATAATTATTATTATAACAATAATAGCAATAATAACAATACTACTACTACTACTACTACAGTACTACTACTACTACTACTACTGCTAATAATAATAATAATAATAATAATAATAATAATAATAATAATAATA
>JACYFF010031957.1:106078133-106091906 GCA_017589665.1 Selenicereus undatus | reverse complement strand
TTAGCCCCAGTTTGCATAGGTGAGTGTTCAAGACAGCTGATGGCGGAGGAGGAACCATAGTAGTAGGCGACAGCGAAGAGTCACTAGGGGGTAGACGGGGACCCAAGTGGTTTCTAGGGAGGGGGTGACGAAGAATCACAAGGAGCCGTGTTATGGGAAGTGGGGGAGATACAACGCATGGAAACATCAACCGAACTAGGGGAGATAATAATTGGAGCATTAGACAAGGGAACAATTCTAGACACATGCTCGAACTAGGGAAGACACAACAACTGCAGGACTGGAAGGACACATGCTAGAACTCGAAGGCAAGACTGAGACTAGAAGGAGAAGTAGCACTAGGGCCAGGAAAGAGGATGTAGACACATCAAAAAGTCAGAGGGGGTAGCCATGCAAGTAAGCTGCATAATGGCCCGCAGATCAAAGAGATAGGCCTGAGACTTTTGTGGAATCGAAGTAATTAATGTAGGCTATTGGAAATGCGCTTCATGAAATCGAACATTACGACTAATAAAAATATGACCAGATCGCGGGTCGAAACAACGATAACTCTTATAATGGGGGCATACCCCCCTCCCCCAAAAAACACACTCACTAGATCGCGGTTAAAGTTCATTCGTAGAAAATGCCACAAAGCTAGGAAAGCAAGCACAACCAAAAGGTTTAAGAAAGGAGTAATTAGGCATCCTTTGAAACAAACTTCATACGGAGACCTACCTTGCAACACAGGGTAATGCAGACGGTTAATGGTAAAAATTGATGAGTAGACAACATCAGCCCAAAAATTTGCAGGCATCATGGCAACAATTAGAGAAGACTTTCTCTTTTCTAAGGGATGGCTATGCTTGCATTCTACAACCCCATTTTGCTGCTGTGTATCAGGACATAATTTTCTGAAATAAATACCAGTTTTAAGAAAATGTTCTTTCAAATGCGTATTTTCAAAGGATACTCTTGTTGAAGTTCGTGATACCATGTGGAAGTTATGTGATGGAATGATTCATCCAACCATAAGAGTCTTGCCTAGTGTATACAGCACAAGTAAAATTTACCATTTACATTGATATCCTTATACCTCTATTACAAAATATGAGATGTATAAGTTTGTAATTATTTATTTATTTATTTATTAAAGAAATGTCAGATTTCTACCTGCAGGTGAGAATCAGTAATTAAATCCTTACAAGGGGTGAGGTTTAAACCCCAAATTTCTCATTTGTAAGGTGAGTACTCAGCCACTTAAACAAGTGTGTTTCTTCGTATAAGCCCCTAAATGAAAAGACATCCAATAAGGATGTATTGCTCTTTTGTGAGTAATCATTTAATATGGTTCATGATGTGTCTTTTTTTCAACATTTGAATTTTTTTTATTGGACTTCGGGACACAAGAAGTTTAAATTTAAACTTTTTAATAAGTTTTAAAAGGTTAAACGAAATAACTTTAGCAAAGATAAAGGTTAATAGTTTTTTGACTAAGGATCAACCGAGTCTTGCATTACTTTCCTGTGCAACACATGACATCCACAAAAACCCAAAAAAGAACAAAAGCAAAACATGGTCAAAGGAAGAAAGCCAACACAAAGAAAACCTACCTTTTCTCCTTCTTTTTCTAACTAATAGTTAGGTACGCCTCCCTTGGTTTTTTTTTTTTTTTTTTTCTCTCTTTTTTTCCCCTATAAAAGCATAGCTAGCTACCAGCTAGGTGTGCTTTTTAAGTAAAGAGAGGGAAGCAACTATGTGGAAAAACTGAAGTTGTTCAAGTAGGTCCTTTGCATGGCGTGCGGCTCGGCGCTCCACCCTAAGAAAGAGCTCGTCGCCAAGCCGGTCTCCGATGTGAGCCTCGACTAGTACTCCGCCAACGCTCCGACAGCTGTTCGCTAGGGCTTGGCCCACCTCGGCTGCATCGTCTGGCCGGCTAACCACCAATGGGCTCCCCCCTCTGAACACCTCAAGCTTGTTTATAGCAAACGAGCCGTTGGCTTCTACTACCTCCTTGAAGTCTTGTAGGCTCGGCGCATAGACTGGAATGTTGAAGCAGTCACGTTTGTCACTGCTTATGAGGCCCTGCACATTGCAACATAATTATCAAATCTTACGCCACGAAATTAACTTGTGTATATAGATATTAGTATTAACAGTGTGAAATCAGATTTGGTTTAGTCTTAAAATATATCTGAATTCAACTTAACCAAAATACTTACTTGATCCATAATTTTTTTAAACTAACTTTAAACTTAGAAATATACCTGACACAAAACCTCACTCAATCTAAATATTTAATTCATTCTTACTTTATCGTTTATATGACCTAATTTAAATTACGCAATTCGATTGTGAATAAAAATTATGGTACCCTATATTAGTCAAATTTTATAAATTCATGGCTATTTCACATAATTTTGACATACGAATTAAAAGTAAAAGATTATAAGTTGGACAAGGTCCCAAGTTTCGCCATTTTTTATACTTTCCCATTTACCAATATGGGCCTTATTAGTGAACTTTTATGATTATCATAGTTGGCAAAAGGCCAAATCTTGTATTCTTCCCAACATGTCATCATTTGATCATGTAGGGTAAATCGGCATGTGAGAGAATAACGACGCAATCCACTATAACATGCAGTCTTTGTGAAAAAGGGGGTCTTGCTCGTGCTTGTCAAAAGCTTATTAAAAACACATAATCATTCGGTTATTAACCGTAGGCTCGACACTATAATTTCGGATAAGGATGATCGAGTACTTAGAGTATATTCTTTTCATTTGTAAATCGTACTTTATCAATATCAATCAATTTCAACATATTTTAATGCATTTCAACCTACTTCTATCGATTCTAACAAAAAAACTCTAACTTCAACCCAATTTAATCAACTTCAGCCCATCTCCTTTAAATTTTCACAATGTATAAATTATTGTGTGAAAATTATTATATTTTCAATAAAAAAAATACCTTACAGTATTTTTTTTTTGTTGGTATTTGTGTATTGAAGTAGTAATTTGTAAATCATTATATGAAAATCATACGTATAAAAACTCCCTCAATAGACATATTTAAAAATGTCATAAATAATTTTTTGATGCAAAAAGTCATAAATAATTTAAAATTTATGAACGTACTAGCATTTACAAGAACACTTATTAAGTTATTCCCATTTTTTACATCAACCAACTTCCACCCATCATATCAAAAAAAAAAGAAAAGAAAGAACTTTAGCTTACTTCAACCCACTTCAACGAAAAGAATATCAGCTTTAATCCACTTTTACCAATCTCAACCAACTTTACCCATTTATCAATCCTTATTTCCCAACAAAAAGAACAGCCCTTATTCAACAATTTGATTAATATTTTTTCCATACATTAATAACAGTTTGCTTAATGTTAGTGAGCTGTTGCAAGTGTTCGTATCCACTTTAAACACGATGAGTGCATTTTTTTTCCCCACTTCAATAGTTATCACCACTATTATTAGACTTAATTAAATGAATCTGTCTTATGTTACAATAACTTATAATAAGGATATTTATCTTTATTGTAAAAAGGTCATTGAAGTACTTGTCATGATCATGCATAAGCTTATATGTTATGCCAAAGCTATCTTTCTAGTTAGGCAAGCTAAGGTTGCTTTTAGATTTGAATAAAGCTTTATGCAGGATGCATGGTCCTTGGTAGGGTTCATGCATGCATGCCTCCTAATGCAATTCTCTAGCTGTGGGAAAGGGATGTGCACTCAGGTTTTTCAAGCTAGGCTAACGAGAAATGATCGTGTTTTTTAAAAGATTATTACTACTTTTGGGTATAGAAGTCTCTCTTTTGTACCACAATTTAATCATATCAATTTTTATAAATCCACATTCATATTCTTATCAATCTAATCTGTATAACTGTAATAAAAACTGACATATATGTAGAAGACTAAAATTAAAAGAAATGTCGAAAATCCATCATCATTATTTTTGGTTTCGTTTTTTTCTTTTTAAGCATGGACTAAAATTACTCTTGAATGTAGCCTAGTAATAATGAGTAATATTTACCTCTTGGACCAGGTCATCCCATGCATCTTGAAAGTGGGTGCCAAAGAGGAGGCCAGCACCACCTTGATCAGTAGGGTCCATAGAGGTCCTACCCAGGCAAACAAGGAACATGGATCCACCAGTCTTCATCTCCAAAGCCCTTGCCCCTAGAAACCCAGCTAAGTCTGCCTGAAACTGCCTTTTGTAGGCACTTATTGTGCTCTCATTGGCTCCATGGATGAACACTCTCCCTTTGTTGTATGCTTCTGATCTCTTGTCTAACACACACTCTGGTACCTGTAAATGTAATATCATTTTGATTTGCATACCATTAGCGCGCTTAAATTGAAGTTTACAAGTTGTTGGAGACTTTCCTCACGTATATCTAAATCTTATTTAGTTATACATATGTACGTTTTTATTGGTGATATGGGTTCCATTTTAAAGAATAGTATTTATACACTGTGAATTGAATTCTATGTCATTAATCAGTGTTTTAAATAAGACGATCTCACATAAAATATGCACTTGATAACAGTATAATAAGAATTATTATGTGTGGATGAAGATCGTTCGATAGAAGAGTACTTCAAACGAACACCTTACCATAATATTGGATAGCTAGATAAAATATTCTTTGATAGGAGAGTCCAACTTGACTACTCATAACAATATTGTAAGCATGAAATTTACATTGTTTGAGGATATATTATTGTTGGTTTCTTAACTAATTGTCAAAAGTGTTTGAAAACGGTGACCATCTAGTTGAACGGACGCTTGGATACCACTCCAGCCAGGACTTTTTACTTGCGGAGTTTGACTGTCTAACTTGTTGTAAATCCTTTATTGGCGTAGCTACTACAAATCTTCTTGTTTCTTTCTTCCTTGTTTGATTTGATTCCAGATATTTATTATAAAACAATAAATTACATATCACCTTTTTTTATAATATTCCAAAAATTATATTGTACATGTTAGATTTATACTAAATTTAATAGAATTTCATGATTAATTATTAGTTTTAGTCATTTTCATCTCCCTATCATCAATAGTAAATTAATTTTGAATGTATATTACACTATAATACTGATCATTATTCACAGTTATCAATGAGGTTGAGATAGTTATTTTCGTACACGTAAAGCTAAGGTTGAATAATGCAGATGCTAATTTGCTTTATTGTTAAAGTTTTTTCAAGCCGAACTAAAGGCTTACATTTAGAATCAATCTATTCTTTTCTTTTCTTTTCTTTTTTTTTTAAAGAAAGTCAAATAGGTTATTAGCTAGTGATCATATCAATGGATAAATAACGATATATATATGAGTACATATACTTTATTACTAATCGGGGTGACAAATTCTATAAACTAGACTTGCCTTTATCCGTTTCTAATTATGACTCTCTTTGCTTTCAGTCGGAAAAAAATAAGATTTCTATGTTGAGTATCATTATTGGTAAACTTATTACTCCCTCATCTCATAATCATAAAGAAATTTTAGGACTATATACAAGAACTTATATGTATTAAATACTTTTTCAGAATAATTAATTGTATATAATCAAAATGAGTTTTCAACAATTCAAAACCACAAATTCGTTCCTGAAAATAGAAATACAACAATATAATAGTACAACAAATATAGATGTTTTTTTACAATGATTATAAGACGGTCAGAGGGTTTTTTTTTTTTTCCTTCCTTTTCTTTGGCGTTAGTATATATAATTTGCATAAAAAATAAGAACAAAAGTAAAAATTTAAATGAAAATGAAAGCCATGAGTAACATATATAGTAAATTACCTGAGATAGCCAGTGCAAGGAAAAAGCGGAGTGAAAAACATCAATAGACCTGGCCGGAAAAAGCCTCCGGTAGAACGACCCGGGCACGCCGGCGGCAAAGTAAGAACGGTGCTTGTCGGCTGCCAAGCACTCCTCCATGCTTCCACCACCGCCACCACCACTTGCAACGCCACCATGGCGGTTGTAGTGGCGGTAGGGTGGAAGGAGCTGGAAGAGGGTGTTGAAGTCGTTGGAGGGGAGGTCGGAAAAGAAGGCCGAGAACTCCGGCGGCTCAGATCCTGATGCCTCAAACCGCTTCGTCATGTGGTTGACCATAACGTCGATGACGTGAATGGTGTTGGACCCACAGGAGCACCCCAAATCCACCACCACAAAGGGCACTTCCGGTGGCCCTAGCTCCACCCTGTCTAGGGCCTCCTTTAGGAGGTGTAACATTGATTTTGCATGTTGAGCCTAACCATTAAGAAAAAAAAAAAGGTTAGAAATCATCAAAGTGTATGCATAAGGTGGTAGTTGTAATCAGGTTATCTAATGGATAATTTATGTTCGGCGTGAATATCTTTTTGTTAGATCTTTGATGTGATCTAATGATCTATCCATATTTTCGCATATCATATAGCTGATTTTAGAGAAAAGATTTAAACGAAGTGGAATAAAAAAAAATAAATTGATAGCATTTTGCTACGATCGAGGAAATGTTTTATGTATGTAACCCAAAACAATGAAATTCTAAAAGTGACTATAATAACATTCTGACATTATTATGTCACGTCTAAGCACACAGATGGATGTAATTTATAGATACTGATGTCTCTAGCATAGGATTTTAATTTTTGTTTAAAATTATTTTCAAGGTATTTAATTAGCGTGAATATGTATAAAACTCAATCAACATCTGCAAAATTTGAAAAAATATATAGTGGAATATCATTGTTTATAAATTTTCTAGATCCGCCATTCTATCGAACAGTTGGGACTGAATAATTTTTTCATGAGATTCAGAGACATCATTTGTGTGCATGAGAGAGTGAGCGAGAGAGAAAGCTAACCTGGGCTTGAGAGTTGTTGGCATAGCTAGCCTGACCCTTGCCACCTTTCATACAGAGCATCTTTTCAAGCTTCATATTGGAGAGAACCACGTTCTCTCTCTTATGAGACATTGACATGATACTGATATGATTTTCTATATATATAATAACGGTCTTCTAATTCCAATGATATTGATCTTTGAAACAAAGGGAGTTATGAGCTCCTACAGTACTGTACGTGATGGTTGGATAAGGCTAGGTGTGAAACAAGATATCAAGTTTACTGGGAGTGTGCTAATTTATGACAGAGAGAGAGAGAGAGAGAGAGAGAATGGATTCTTCATTCTTGGGGTAAGCATTTGGGGTATATATATAAGATCCATAAAGCAAATAAAATAAATACAAAAGTGAGATTTTTTTTGTGGTTGGAATGGAGAGCTTTTACTCTATTTTCGTTGAAGGAAAAAGTACACAGATTTGTTAAGACAAAGTTCGAAAAGAATATTCTATTTTTCTTCTATCCGTAGCCAGGATAGAATTTTTCAACGCAAGTTTTTCACCATTTACTAAATTTGAACACGATATCTTACTAATTAGGAGTAATAAATATTAAATCACTTGAGTTAAACCAACTTATACTAGTACTCAATATTGTATTATTATACTAAGAAATTCAATAGTTATGTTAGATGATATTGAATTATATAAAGACAACTGTTAAATTTTTTCTGAAAATCATTAATAAGTTATGAAGATATTTTAAAAAAAAAGTGAGGAGATTTTATTAGAGCAAAAATAATAAAGCAAGGTGAGGAAACCAAAAAAATAGAAAGGAAAAAAAAGGCAGAGTGGGACTAGGACGTCACATGGAGCAAGAAAACAGGGGCGATTGCTGTTACTCCTATTTATAGTCACCTTCTTTGTCTCTCGGTGTCTCTTTCTCGCTTCACTCAGTCTTTTTTGCTATAACAAACATGCCATGTTGCCGCGGCAGAATTGTGTGTAAGGTTTTGTTGGAGAGAGACAGAGATTTTTGTTGGAGACAAGAGAGATTCCACTTGTCAGAGAATAGAGATTGGTTAGAGCTAAGACATATAAGCTATAAATGACTAAATTATATATTAGTTAGATTTAGATATTCGGACATTGTAAGCCATTACAAGATTTAAAAAGCAAGATCTGGCATCATATGATCTTATAAAACTTGAACCATTTTAAGCAAAATATTGTTTCAAAGTAGTAAATTTGTGCCGATTATATGTTTGTACCTATCTTATCTTTGACAGTTAATTATTGAAAAAAAAATTGGGGTGAGGGAGGGGGAGGGGATGTTGCAAGCTATTGATTGGGTTTAGAAAGACCTGACATCATACCATCTCATAACAATATAACATTTTAAACATTCATTTCTGTTTCGATTTAGTCGGTTATATGTTTGTACCTATCTTACCCTTGACAACTAATTATTGAAAAAAATTGGGATGGTGGGAGGGGGTGGGGACCTAGGCCTAAAGTCCGGCTAGATGCCTTGCGCAATTCCACACAGCGAATATTTTAATAAGTCACGGGAATTGATCTTGTACAATTGGAAACATCCTCACTGGGTCACTGCCAGTAGAGCTGAACCATTTGGAAATAAATTGGCGAATTGTACATATGATTTTCGTGTATATATATGTTGTGCATTCGATAGGCGTGAATACATGTGATATCATAGGGAATCTGGAGCAATTGTTTATTAAACATATGGTATAACACTCTATACAAGTAGCTTTAAATGTTTTCAAAATTATGTTCATCAATATTAATTGGTACTATAAGATATCTTAAAAATCAAAAGTGAAACATTATTTTATAAAAAGTAAACCTATTCTAACTTAGGTTTTTTTCCACTTACAAGACTCTTGCAAATGCAAGATTTTACTTAAGAGGAATAAGAGGCTAATTGAAGGAATAAATATATCGAATTAAGCATAAACAAATTTACCTTAATCTTATAGAGGAAGACAATCGAACCTTATCTTTGAATTATTGGTCGAGGAAGAAACTCACAATTCGGAGGACCTTCACGATCCTACAACTTAAAAGTTCTAGGGTTTTCTGTAGAAAACTCTCTTTAGAGAACTCTCGATGTTTCTCATGTGCGTTTCCTCTTAGACTGGTCCTTTTTTTATATTATATGGACCAGTTGACGAACTAGGATTTCTGAGGTAGCTAAGCCGTCAACTTATTATGCTTATTGGGCTTGCACCCTTTATGGGTATTTCATGCCCTAAGTCAAAATCTCCCCCTCACAAATAAATAAGGAATTGCTTATTTCCACCTTAAGAAAAACTTATTTTTCTTTTATTTATGCACAATCTTCATACTGGACAAGTAGGCCACACGATCAGCATACTTATGAGAGATCTATGCTATACATCTGTTAGGAATATATAGCCTTTCATGGAGAACCATACATGAGTAGTTAGAAGTATACAAGTACTCTAGATCATTTCAATCTTATTAAGATGTCTTACTTTGATACTATCAAACCATCGTATTTCAAATTGACAATTGTGACCCATATGTCCTAATTGGTGCACTGATGAATAGAAATTAATGAGATTCCATTAATGATCTTCCTCTTCTCAAGCGATTCTTGACTAAATCCAACTCGTTTTTCTAGACATATCCCACCAGACCGAATCATTCATGATCCTTTGGTAATACACTAAGATAACGAACATTGAATCAAGTTGTACGTCACTGATTGGAGTCCTCAAGGTATAAATATAAGGGCATAACCTTATGGGGTCTCACACAAATATAAGTAGAGATTTAACTTATATTAATCCGATTTGTTATCTCTTGTACACATGGTATGAAACATGTGCTCCAACATTCTTTTCTTTCCCATGAAGAGTATGTCTTTTGATTCACTAACCAAAATACTGTATAGATGATACTTGAACATCTTATTGTCCAAACTAAGTTCTCAAATCTACTCATTAACTTGAACTCACATTTGACCTCTTCGAGGTAGATTAGGTAAAGTTCATTTTTTCCTATATGTTGTAATGACTTTCAGTCATTATCAAGGCAACATTCATGATTTTAAGTTAATAGGTTCTCAAATTATCCTTGTGATGATTTTACTTAAAATCTTGTTCATATCTCATCGATACTCTAATCATGGAGGCGGTTACCCATGTGAGAGGGCTAACCGCAAGTCTACCTGACCTGACATACTTTTTCTATTTAAGAATGCACAATAAGCATCTATGAATAGGAATGCACATTCAAACATTCTACTAATAAGTGTGCAAAACAAATTATTTGAATTTCACAATTAAGACAATCACTTGTGAAAGCTGGGAAAACAATTAGTGAACTACATGCCAAGCATAGTTGTCATTTACAAAGATTGTTAAGCCTTTACATGCTCAAAAAGCACATCCCCTAGCCAGGGCGAGATCAATGACTATACAACTAGTCATTTTGTAGGAAAATACTTTACATTCACTATCTTTGTGTGCCACTATGTCATTTACAAAATTGAACCTTATGTCCAATTCGTTTGGTCTTATGCTAATACTCAAGGTTCTTGGTACATGTGATCACAACTTGTCCCATCAAAACATTACTGAATATTACTATTCAGTCCACCAATCAAAAATCCAAATACCTCTTAATTAAATAGACTCTTGCGCTTTTAAGGAGATAGCCACAAGCTCATCTTATAATAAGGCAAGACATGATTGATTCTTGTCATTTTAGCATCATTGCTAAGTAAGAAGACATATCTAGAGGTTCATTTCTCATCTTAACCTACCACAATCAAGACTATTACACCCTTTTGATGCAAATTGTTCCCTATGTACCAAAAGCGTATAGTTGGAGGTTTTGTTTAAGTACCTCATGAATTAAGTGTCTGCCACTATGCTAGTTTCAGGTCCAGTTGATATCTATTTAAAGATACTAAGTCTAATATGCACCATATCATGCATTAGACTTCTAACCACACCTTACAAAGCAAGTTCTGCTTATTCATCGTTTTCTAATAGAGTGTGGACACATTTTACTACAAGGTCTCACCCTTGTTGATGTAACTACTAATAGGGCCATAGATGTGCATATTAGATTATTCAAAAACCTTTTGATGTCACTCTCTTTAGGAAAAATAATAACCTCTTTAAATATCCTCTCAAAAACTTTATTTCAAGAGCATACGCTACTTTACCTATATTAATCATCTCAAAGTTAGATGTTGACAAGACTTTTTACCTTACTTAGTAACTTTACACCATTTCTAGCTATTAGTAAGTCATCCACATATATTGACTTGACCACAAAATTGCTTTTGGACATGTTGGTATCAATTGTAGTGTAGCTACTATAGATAACCACACTTTGAAAAACAAGTATACCAATTCATTGAAGAGACTTTAAGATAACAGTTGACCTCATATTTCCACAAACATCATGTTTGTGATTCTTTTTAGTGAAACTTCAATTAAATTCCTTTTGAGATTGATATTTGGACATCCATATGATGTGACTTTAGGTCCAAACTAGGGCTAATAGCTAGATAAAGGAGAAATTAGGACAAAGCATGCAATAAGAGAGAAAAACCCTCTACAGTTGATCATATCCTATTGTGTGTATCGTTTTTGCAACAAGTTGAGCCTAATGCCAACCGTGCCATTAGCCTTGCAACTTAGGAACCGATATGTTATCTAATACTTTGTGTCTTAAAAGGTTAACCAACTGTTCACCTTCTTTTACTCCATTTTATTTCTATTGCCTTATTCCACTTGTCCTTAGAAGGGGCGAAAATGGCATCTGAGTTCATTTCCATTTTGTATGAGTGTTGTGAAAAGTTCATACACCTCATTGCCCAAATAGCATGCATGAATGCTTTCCAATATTCATGTCTTAGCAGAGACTTATATGATCTCAAATCGTTCCTCTTTGGATCAATTTTACTCCTACTGAAACTTCTTGCGCCCACTCGAAACACGAATAGAATTTGCTCCCACTTGGGACAACAATAGAATCACTTTCATTCACTCTTGATGATGAAGGTGGAACTTGCCGATAAACTTATTCATCATTAATTAAAATCCTTCAACTCAAACGAAGGGATCCAATTCGGCTTGGAAAACTAATAGATTAGTCTTAACCTATCCCACCCTTATTTGGAAATCCATTCTTAGAATTTGATATATATTGATTAAATTTTACTTGCACTCTCACTGTCTTACAACCCAATGAGTAAAAAAAAAAAATTCAAGATTATAATATTCTATAAAGACCCTATTCCTTCCTCCTCTGGCACTTCCATAAGAGGGGTTGTATTCATAGGTCGTATACCCCTGAGGTCCAAAGACTCCCAGACTAGGCTTTAATCCGTAACTCATATAGAGTGGTAGCAACGTACTTTACATACACAAGATCAATATCATAGATTTCAACAAACAGAGATCTCCTTAACTGGAGATTCATAAGTTTTGTGAAATTGTTTGGTATTGATTTGGTCTTTAAGGCCTTAACCTCTTGGATTTAATTGACTGTCAACCAAACTCATATGCTTTCTAAAGCTTGTTATTGCATCAAACTCATACGAGGTCAAATAAATAAGATCAAATTAAGTGAAATGTGATGAAATATGGAAGCTCTATGCCTTATTATCACATGCCTCGGGCCATAAATGTTCAAATGAATTGACTACAATGAAAATCAGGCTCTTACTAACCTTTCTAAAATTAAATAGTTTTTTTTCGTTATTTTTCCTGCTATATTATGTTCACAAGTGGGCTAATCCCCTTATGTTTGCTAACAAATCTTATTTTGCTGGTTTTTGCATATATGTGCTTCTGACCCATATGGCCTAGTCTAGCAAATCAATATTTCATTTCAGCAAAACTATATGAATACGAAAAAACAAACACTTGGAGTAATGGACCAAATATCTAATCCATTACAAGCAAACCATTTCTAATAAAGTAGAACCAAAAACTAAAGGTGTTCTTAAAAGAAAATTAACTAGGCTTCAATGCCCTAAACTTAGTCAAATAAAAACAACATAGCAACATTACTCCAACAAATTTTAGGCACAAGTAGGACTTCACATATGATAGGGTATCGGCCGCTATACAGCATTAGCTTGCATGTTCCGATTTCCCCAACAATCACTTTCTTGTTGTCTCCACATGTGTCCTTGACGATCCATGTAAGAACCTGTTGGAAGTCTAGTAGAACTTTATGGTCCCTAACTCTTTGGCTTGGATTCCTAAACCTACAATCCACAAGGATTAGCTTTAGAAAGAAGAATACAACTAACAACACAAAAGTCACTAGGAGATATTACTAAGTACCATCTTGGACTCAGTGCAATCACGAGCATAGTGACCCATTTAATCACAATTGAGGCATTTAGCTTGCATTAAATTCTTCTTTTTTGCACATTTTTCTTTGCCTTGTTGGTCATGCTCCGGGTCCTCATTTCACTGAGCCTTAACAATTTGGTTCCCTTAGTCCTTCCTTTTAGAACCATTCCTTAAATTAGAGGTTGACATTTGCACTTCTGCACTTGTCATTTCAATGGCCTTTTGCCACTTGTCCTCTAGCTCAAGTCGAAGCCTTATGTCCTTAAAAGTAAGAATATACTTAGTTCAAGATAGCACCATTTTAGTACGACCCCAACCATTAGGTAAGGAACGGATCACGGCATAAACATGTTGCTCATCAGCTAATTCATGGCCCATTTCAACCAATTCACTAATAACGTCTGACATATGCCTCGGATGCTCCTTCATAGAGATGTACGGGCTCCTCTTGTAATTTTCAAACGTGGTAGTGAGAGGCCTAAGTCTGGCAATTGTGAAAGGTGACATGTTGCTTGTAAAACACGAAAGTATTATAATTAACACAAAAACACATACACTT
>JACYFF010031957.1:106046980-106062914 GCA_017589665.1 Selenicereus undatus | reverse complement strand
CACACACACACACACACACACACACACACACACACACACACACACACTAGAACTCTTACAATGCAATGGATGTCAATGCCTAAAATTAGGTTTACACATGTGTTATTTCTAATATGTAAGTAAATATTTATTAATGACATCTCTAAGTAATTGATCAAGAAAAAGATGTAACGTATTGTGGAGTATATAAAGAAAAATAAAAAAAGAATTGTATGCATGCTAAAACACATAAAGTAAATTTAAATAGTAATTAATAACCTGACCAATAAGGCTATGACACTTGGCAAAAATGTATAAAGTCACTCAATTTTATATATAGTTATATAGATGGAGATGAGTGCATATGTAGTGAAATTTCATATGATTCTATTATGATAAATTTTTTGATAGGTACAATTTATCTTGTGAAACAATAACTTATTTTGTAAAGTTTATATTAAAGATAGCCATTCGCCCACATTTGAACAGTATGAATTGAAACTAAAAGATGCACTTCATGTCCAAAATAATATGCTATTTATTTAAAGCTAAACAATCGTATACTCATTTCAACTGTTTTAGTATTAAAGTCTATTTTAATATTTTAAATTTATTTATGTTAAAAGATCTTATGCCTGCAGTTAGACCTTGTCAATGGGTTTGGGTGATCAGAGTCGACTTTTTTTGTCTCCGACTCTCCCGATCTTCAAATTGAGGGTACCCAACTACGATGAGAATTGGGCTTGGGTAGAGGTTTTGACCCTCTAACCCGACCTGTTGATCCTTGCTTTTGTTAAAACACTCAATTTAAGATCAAAATTTAATATTAAAACAAGATACTTCGGGTTTCATTTGTTAAAAACTTTTTCGCTTTATGTTTTCTCGTCTCCTCTTAGCCTCCCTTCTTCAAATCTCACTGTTCTATAATCTTCTAATGCTCTCTTCTGGTGTTTGGAGTAGTCGTTTTAATGAACTAATCATTTTAATCATTAAATTACACATTAGAATGTTTGTAATTGCAATACATTTCATTGGAAATATTATTGGTTGACCTTTTGTTTTGTTAGATGTTTAATTTTGAACTTTATAATAAAAAGAAAATTTAGTGAAAAATCTCATTTTCTATATCGAGAAGATTTGAGGGCGAAGTCTGACCCGATGGTCCGAGGGTAACCGCAGGAACGGGGTAAAGGGTATGACAACCCGCATGAGGGTCGGGTAAGGTCAAAGTCGAGAGAATTCTATCTGTCGACCCTTATAACTGGATCCTCAACCCGACCCGACCCTCAATTTGATCAGGTCTAGCTGCATTAGATATCGTACAATTTTTTTCAATACAAATATTTATTTCGACAAAAAAAAGGAAAACGTTCAGGGTGATCATTAACTATATTTATATCAAAAAAATGAGAGCCACAATCTCATATTAAATCGATCCAAACTTCGATTAGGTTAACACAACCTTAATGGACAACAATATATAGCAAATGCCAAACATAAACCAATAGGGTACATCATTACCTAAATAAACTGTTGACTCCCTTAGTAGCTAAGAAGGTTTTGATGAAACACAAAATTAATTAGAGATTTGGATATAACAGTAAGGGATTTGAATATTGGATGCAAGTATGAAGCACTCACCTACATTAAGAAAAACATGGGAATTGAACAAGAAAAGGATATGAGTGTATGATCTTAGTTGATTAATTAAATTGATTGATTGTATAAAAGTCAATTAAGGAATTTACTTAGCTACCTTAAAAAGTCTTGAGCAATATATTTGCCATGATTCTTGATACCTGCCATAAAGGAAATACACATTGAATAAAATTAGACAAAACTTGATTGAAGAATAATTTGAATGTTGAATCAAATTAGGCAAACATCTTTTATTGATTGAAGAATATTGTGAGAAAGCATGGTGTAGAGAATGAATTTCTGCAAATATTTTAAGGAGGTGGGAAAGAGGGCAAGAAAATCCGATCAGAAGTTGTCAACTGGAAGTCAAGGCCCTGAAAATTAGCTTCAAGAGAATCTGATCAGAATTTCCTTCATGGTGCACGTCCAAAATGCTTATAAATAGACGACCAAATCAAGGAGAAAAAAAATCAAGCAAAAAAACAAGTGTGAAAAGTAGCATTGAGAGCTTACTTCAAAATATTGTACCAAACATTACATTGTAATCAAAAGTTGAGAGTATTTTGAGGAAGTTGTTAAGGAGTGAACTTAGGAGTTGGTGTGTGTTCAGTTAAAAATACCGCAAGTGCACGATGCCAATTGTAGTTAGCAACGGCAAGTACGGGTCGTATTCCACAGGGAGTTAGGTTTCAAGTACCAAAGCTTGTCTAAGCGTATCAATCTAGGCCAAAGAGAGAGTGAAGGAAGAAGGACTAAACTACTAAAACAAATAAACAAAAAGGGACTTGGGTTTATGATTTCACCAAGTGATGAACCAGTTAATCAAGACGAGTCCTAACCTATCCAAACCACATTGTGAACTAGAGATGATCGGTTACACTATCAAAGACCACCCAAGCCCTCTCTCAAGGGTTATGAGCTAGTCTAATCAGCCTAACCACCTATTTTCATGGGGTTAGCCCAATTAGACCACAAAATTAGCAACCCCGGACCTAGCTCGAATCGGATGCTATTTTTATGTCCCGAACTCGGCTATTCCCTTTCCCACACTAGCTAATTGACCTCATCTCTCAGCATAAGTTAATCGCCCAAAAATATGGATGAAAGCTCTCTCAAGCATTTCATCGAACACTTGGCGGGTTTGAAGGAAAACTCTAAATTCTAGGCATAGATTGGGTATGGTTATGCCAAATACAAGATTAATTAGCCATCAAGAGACTAATCACAATCCAAATCAACACAAACTAACAACTAAACATCAACAAAACACAAAAACCCAAATTCAAACCTAAACTAACAAATAAGAAAGCGAACATGAACAAGAAAGAAGAGACATAAAGCTAAACAAATCTATCACCTAATAAACATAGATTCACAATGAAAACTAAACAATTAAACTAAATATAATCTAAACTAATAAGATTAAGCAAGAACAAACAATAACAAAATTGAAATAATAAGAGAGGCAGAAGAAGACTTATGCTTGAATTGAATGAATGAAGAGGAAATCCACAAGCGTCAATCTCAAATCAATACAACTAAATCCTAATCTAGTCCCCTCAATGGGGTTTTTATTGGCTAAAACCTAAACTAAACTAACCTAGAAAAGTCGAAGGAAGAACTCCCCAAAACCACGAAGGAAGTGCGTTTAAATAGGACTCGGCGATAACGAAACAGCGCATGCGAGCAGGGGAGGGGCACGTGGCACGACCGTGCCATGTGGCATGGGGTGGCCGTGCCACATTGCTGGACGGTTTTGCCCGGCTGGCTCCGTTTTTCTTCTTTTCGCCTGTTTTGATCCTTTTTCGCCCCTTTTAGCGGTATTTGCTTGGTTCAACTTATTACCTACAAGAATAAACAAAACAAGTAAAAATCTCATAGAATACTGAATAAAACAAGAAAAACTCTAAAGATTACGTTATTATATGAGCTAAGATTAGGCGAAAAGGGCATGTAAAATGCGACAAATTATCGCCTAACAAATACCCCCACACCTAGTTTTTGCTCGTCCTCGAGCAAAATAAAAGAAAAACTAACCTAGGAGCCTAACTCACTTTCGTAGGAATCACGGTTGCATTTAACATATGCAACAAGCCCTTTAAACCTCTTGGTTCCCCCAAGTGGACGAGTGAGGTCTTGTGAGGGTTTGCAGAAGATTTACCCACAAAATCGTTGAAATATGTTTGGATTTTTTTTTCTCTTTATCAAAAAACAAAACATATACACAAGGCAAAAAGGGGAAACATGTCCACATCGAGATCGATCTCATCACCCTAACAACCTAGCTACGCAGCCATATGCAAGCAAAGCGTACACTCAAGATACACATAGGCTATAAATGCATCCCGACTCTCATTTTTTCACCCCACATAACACAATGACACAATTAGTACACCTTGGTGCTCAGCGCAAAGTGTATTGACTCTCGATGCTAGGCTAAAATCGGGCCAAAGGTCATTTCCACTTGGCTTATGACTCCCTTAATTTTTGCTCCCCCCTTTTTTTTTCCGTTCCCCCTTTAGGGCTTTTTTTCCTTTTCTTTTTTTTTTCTCGCTTCTCTCCTTATGCTCCTTCGCCCGGGTGGGTAATTCTTGGCTTATTAGGCCTTGAACTCCCGGAGGAACAACTTAGAACATATTTGGACTTCTTCCCTATTTAGGGGTTTTATTTGGATGTGCTTTGCACCAATTCAAGCCCAAAGAGCGGTATCGGAGTGAAGCCAAAATCGGAAGTCAAGGAACCAAATAGAGCGTCTTTAAACCCAAACTTATTTAGGGGTTTGGTTAATGAAGCCAAAATAGGAAGTCAAGGAACCAAACAGAGCGTCTTTAAACCCAAACTTCAACAACTAGCACCAAAAGTCAATGGTTAAGTGTATAAGGTAGGCACAAAACCGCACATGTGAAATGGGGTTGTTATGAGAAATCGAAAACAACATTACAGACAAGTGTTCCATCATGCATGCCCAACCCATATACAAGCTCGCAACTAGGCTATCAAAGATTAAAAACCAATCACAACAGCACAAAAATTCCCCAAAGCCAAAAAGAAAAACTATACAAATTTGAAAAATTTAAAAAAATTTCACAAAAAATATACATAAAAGGGTATGTGACTTCTCCACCCCCACATCTAGATCTCACAATGTTCTCATTGGGAGCCGAGTAGTCACAAGAACCACAGAGACACAAACTCAACTATCCACAACTAAAGAAAAAGAAAAAGAAACACAACCTAATAGTCACAACTATACAAAAAGAAAAGAAAAGAAAAGAAAAGAGGAGGGAGAGAGAGTGAGAACGATCATACTAGGGTGGGTACTGCATGTACCTCAGCTACACCTTGCTAGGACGAGGTTGGGGAAGCGCGGGGAGCATCAGCCACTCCTCGACGGCGTTCAAGACGTGCATCGCCAACTCAGATGCCGTCAACGCTCGCAGAAGTTTATCAAACACCTGAGCCTGCAACTCATATGAGTGTAAGTAAGAGCACCCAAGCATGAATATAGGAGTGATAGTAAGTGCTCTTCTAAATTTATCAAATGCCTTAGAAAAATCCATAGAATGATTGAATGCAATAAGGAAGATGATTTTTCCAGGCATGTCCTCTAGGTATAGACTACAAGGGTCAAGGGAGGGGTCATACCCTCTAAAAGCACCTAGGGACTCAAAACAGTCAACCACATTCCCCTTGAGCACTGCAAGAGAGTCAGTCGATGAGAGATCACAATACTAAGGGGAGGGAGAGGGTAGTGAACATGAAGAAGCAGGAGAAATATCAAGGGGGTTGAGGGATACATGGTCAATAAGATCAGGACTAGATGAAACTGCAGCCCCAGCATCCACATAGGGCCCCCCTCGAGAATCTCGTCGAGATCATGCACTTCACTAAAAGTATCGTCTGACTCAAGACATAAATCATCCCCATCAATACTAGCATCAACACAAAATATCTCACCTACCTCGAACTCCGTCGACTGAGCTAAAGGGAAAGGTGAATGAAGATAGATCATAGTGTTGTCCTTAAGGGTGCTAGGTAGGCATGGAGCAACAAGAGGTAAAGTAGGCAAGGGAGGGTTAGATACTTTCTCTAGTCCGGACTCTAGAGCAAGAGAAGATGCACCATCATCACATAATTTAACATCAAGTTCAAAAAAATTAACCCTAAGGTTAGTCCTATGTGATAGGTCATACTCTCGCATACGATTAGCAAGCTTAACTTGTTGCTCATTCATTGCCTCTATCATACTGAAATTCTAGCAAAACCATCAGCAGAAATATGATAGGGGCAAGAAACACTGTCATGGTCAGAACAATGGAAGATCTCACACGCAAGAGGTGTATAATTAGGAACGCATGGGGATGGGGTGGAGGAAGTAAATTAACTAGTCTCAAATTCATAAGTATCCCTAGCCAGCCACTTAAGTAATTCCCAAGCTTTATCAACATTTCGAGCACTGAAATCCCAATGCTCCAAAAGAGCATGGGTTTCACAAGTCACACCCTCATAGACCATGTTCAAAATTTCCCACTTTTCTAAGCAATAACCACAATGAGCAAGAAAATCATATAATCTATCGTAATATTTCCAAAATAATTCATGCTCATAATGAGGGAAATGAAAAATTGTCATTTTTTTTGTTTTTTTGTTTTTATAAAAAAAACCTAGTCTCGAATACTCAAGTGGGCTTTGATATTGAAAAACGCCAACTTCCCCGACAACGGTGCCAAAAACTTGTTCAGTTAAAAATACCGCAAGTGCACGGTGCCAATTGTAGTTAGCAACGGCAAGTACGGGTCGTATTCCACAGGGAGTTGGGTTTCAAGTACCAAAGCTTGCCCAAACGTATTAATCTAGGCCAGAGAGAGAGTGAAGGAAGAAGGACTAAACTACTAAAACAAATAAACAAAAAGGGACTTGGGTTTATGATTTCACCAAGTGATGAACCAGTTAATCAAGACGAGTCCTAACCTACCCAAACCACACTGCGAACTAGAGATGATCAGTTACACTATCAAAGACCACCCAAGCCCTCTCTCAAGGGTCATGAGCTAGTCTAATTAGCCTAACCACCTATTTTCATAGGGTTAGCTCAATTAGACCACAAAATTAGCAACATCGGACCTAGCTCGAATCGGATGCTATTTTCATGTCCCGAACTCGGCTATTCCCTCTCCCACACTAGCTAATTGACCTCACCTCTCAGCATAAGTCAATCGCCCAAAAATATGGATGAAAGCTCTCTCAAGCATTTCATCGAACACTTGGCGGACGTGAAGGAAAACTCTAAATTCTACGCATAGATTGGGTATGGTTATGCCAAATACAAGATTAATTAGCCATCAAGAGACTAATCACAATCCAAATCAACACAAACTAACAACTAAACATCAACAAAATACAAAAACCCAAATTCAAACCTAAACTAAGAAATAAGAAAGCGAACATGAACAAGAAAGAAGAGACATGAAGCTAAACAAATCTATCACCTAATAAAACATAGATTCACAATGAAAACTAAACAATTAAACTAAATATAATCTAAACTAATAAGATTAAGCAAGAACAAACAATAACAAAATTGAAATAATAAGAAAGGGAGAAGAAGACTTATGCTTGAATTGAATGAAGGAAGAGGAAATCCACAAGCGTCAATCTCAAATCAATACAACTAAATCCTAATCTAGTCCCCTCAATGGGGTTTTTATTGGCTAAAACCTAAATTAAACTAACCTAGAAAAGTCGAAGGAAGAACTCCCCAAAACCACGAAGGAAGTGCGTTTAAATAGGACTCGGCAATAACGAAATAGCGTACGCGAGCAGGGGAGGGGCACGTGGCACGGGGTGGTCGTGCCACATTGCTGGACAGTTTTGCCCGGCTGGCTCCGTTTTTCGTCTTTTCGCCTGTTTTGATCCTTTTTTGCCCCTTTTCGTGGTATGTGCGTGGTTCAACTTATTACCGACAAGAATAAACAAAACAAGTAAAAATCTCATAGAATACTGAATAAAACAAGAAAAACTCTAAAGATTACGTTATTATATGAGCTAAGATAAGGCGAAAAGGGCATGTAAAATGCGACAAATTATCGCCTAACAGTGTGAGGTCACAACTCACCCCTTCACTTTACTGAAGAGGTTGCTTTTTAAAGTATTTGGGATCTCTAGAGTGAGGTAGCTCTAAGAGATTGTAAGAGTTCATCTTAATAAAAAAAGTAGGGAGTTGAATCCTACAGTTAGATAACTTTAAGCGGGGACCTAAACCTGATTGAGGTCCAACCTCTATAAAACATCGTTGCTTATCTTGTTTATTTAATTTTCACACTTAATTTTTGCTTTCAAATTTGATTTTAAGTTTTATGCAATTACCATAGTCACCCTCCTTTAGGGCGATCTGAGTCTTCAATTGGTATCAGAGCCAGTTCCACAATCTTTGACCTAACAGTTGAGTGGGTGACGATCATGGCCTTCTCTGGCGATATCAATATCGAAGGACGATCCACTGTTAGAGCCCCGCTATTTAAAGGAAAAAATTTCTCTTATTGGAAAAATGCTATGCAAATATTTATTGAATCAACTGACATGGAATTTTGGAAAATTGTGAACAACGGACCAAAGGAAAAAATTTCTCTTATTGGAAAAATGCTATGCAAATATTTATTGAATCAACTGACATGGAATTTTGGAAAATTGTGAACAACGGACCACATACTGTGCCTAAGATCAAAAATGACAAGGGGGAAGAGATTGATAAACCAAAGGATCAGTATACAAGTGCTGACTGGGAAAGACTCACTACAAAATCTAGAGCTAAACACATTCTCTATTGTGGCTTAGATGCCAATGAGTACAACAAAATCTCTGCCTGTGATACTGCTAAACAAATCTGGAACAAGCTAATTGTTACATATGAAGGAATAAGCCAAGTTCGTGAGACTAAAATGAACATGTTTGTTCATCAATATGAATTGTTTAAAATGCAAGCTGACGAATCAATAAAGGACATGTTCACTCGGTTCACTGACATCACTAATAATCTGAAATTGTTTGGCAAGAGCTACTCAAATGAAGAAATGGTAAGAAAGATCATTCGGTGTCTTCCAAAGAATAAATGGAGACCGAAGGTCACTGTAATTGAGGAAGCTCAAGACCTCAAGAAAAAGGTACGAGATCTAAGCTAGAAAAATGCAGGCCTTGAAAAATTGAATAATGAACTTCATGGAAAAATTAAAGACCTAGAAACCAAAAATTTGGAATTATCAACCAAATGTGATGCTCAACACAAAACGATCCTCAAATTCACTCAGGGACAAAAAAATTTTGACAGACTATTTGGCACTCAAAGAGCATCTTTTAATAAAGAAGGAATCGGATATGACTATCTTAACAAGAAGAAAAATTACAAGAATTTCTTTGTAAAGCCCACTTTATATGAAATGAATGTCAAAGCATGCAACTATTGTTCAAAAGTTGGTCGTATTGCTTATTCTTGCCCACTCAAAAAACCCACTTCAAAGATCATTCAAATATGGGTCCCTAAAGGAACAAGACCTCCTAATGTAGTGGCTTATAACTTCAAATCTAGATTTAACGCCAAAAGTAGAAGGAAGGGTTGATTTTTTGTTTTGCAGGTATGCTTGAAAACCGGACAAGACTTGTGGCATCTCGATAGTGGGTGTTTAAGGCACATGAGCGGTAAAGCTTCCTTGTTTACTGAGATTAAAAAGAAAGGACATGGAAGCGTCACCTTTGGCGACAAAAGCATAGGTAAAATAATTGGCATTGGAAAAATAAGTAAAGGCCTATCCAAATCCATTGACAATATTTATCTAGTTGACGGGGTTAAAATTTAATTTATTAAGAATATCTCAATTATGTGACAAAGGGAACCTTGTAACCTTTGATTCAACTCATTGCATCGTTAACAACACGAAAACTGAGAAAATTTCTCTCTACAGACCTAGAATAGATAGTGTTTATGCTATAGACATCAATAATGTTCCTTCACATAATTTGTCACGTTTTAAAGCGTCACACATTGAGGAAAATGGCTATGGCATCGAAGATTGGGTCATGCAAACATGCATACAATTAAGAAATTAGCAAAAAAGGAACTAGTATGCGGACTCCCTTTATGCAATTTTGAATATGATCACATATGCGATACATGTGCTAAAGGAAAATAAGTACGTAGTTCCTTTAAGTCAAAAAATAATATTAGTACATCTAGATCATTAGAACTACTTCATATGGACTCTTGTGGACCAATGCCTATATAAAGTTTTGGACATAGTAAGCTGTAAGTATACTCTTGTAATTGTAGATGATTATTCTCGATTCACATGGGTTTCCTTTTTAAAAGAAAAGAACAAAGCTTTTAAAGAATTTTCAAAACTCTATAAACAATTACAAGTTTATAAAAACTCACAAATCATATTTATAAGAAGTGATCACAATAGATAATTTGACCAAAAAGAATTTACAAAATTATGTAATAATTATAGAATTGGTCACAATTTTTCAGCACCACGTACACCTCAACAAAATAGTGTAGTAGAAAGGAAAAAATGCACTTTAGAAGATATGGCTCACACGATGATGTGCGAAAGTAATGTCTCCTAAAACTTTTGGGTCGAAGTAGTAAATACTGCCAATTATGTTTTGAATTGATGTTTAATTCAACCAATCCTAAAAAGAACACCTTATGAGTTATTTAAGGGCAAACTTCCCAACATTTCATATTTTAAACCTTTTGGGTGCAAATGCTTTGTTCATAATAATGGAGAAATCAATCTAGTAAAATTTGATGCTAGAAGTGATGAAGGAATATTTGTGGGATACTCTATGCATAGTAAAGCATATAGAATTTATAACAAACGCACTAGAACTATCAAGGAAAGTATTCAAGTGCTTTTTGATGAATCTAATGACGGTGTGTTGAGTTGATCTATAGTCCAGGATTTGCACTTAAAAAAGCCCTTTATGGCCTAAAGCAAGCCCCTAGAGCTTGGTATGAGCGACTGAACAAATTTCTCTTGGACCATAATTTTAAAAGAGGACACATTGATAAAACCTTGTTCACTAAAACAAAAAGACATGATTTTCTAATCATTCAAATCTATGTTGATGATATACTATTTGGAGCTACAAATAACTCTCTGTGTGAGGAATTTAGGACTATGGTACCCTCTGAGGGGGAGATTTCTCTTTAGTTGGATACATTGACGCAGATTATGCAAGTTACAAAGTCGATAGAAAGAGTATATCAGGTACATGCCAATTTCTTAGACCAAGCTTAGTCTCTTGTCACTCAAAGAAGCAAAATTTTGTCGCCCTTTCAACGGCAGAAGCAGAATACACAGCTGCCGGTGCCTGCTGTGCTCAACTACTGTGGATAATGCAACAATTATGGGACTTAGGAATTGATCGCAAAGAGGTCCCTATTAAGTGTGATAACAAAAGTGCCATCAACATTACTAAAAATCCTGTGCGACATTCATGCACTAAACACATTGAGGTATGTCACCATTTTATTCCCGATCATGTTGAAAAAGGTGATTTCACATTGGAATTTGTGCCTATGGATTATCAGTTAGCTGATATATTCACCAAACTCTAAGTGAGGATAAATTTAATTTTATTCGTCATGAACTCGGAATGATAAATATAGATCCATGAATTGAGGGGGAGCCCTCTCTTATGACTAATTCAATTTGTGAAGTGAATTTTAGACCAGACTACTCTCTTTTCGCTCAAGGAAGGTACATTCAAATTCATGACAAGGAAGTTTACAGGTATAAGGTATGTTATAACACCCTAGGTTCAGTAAATACGGTCTGAAAATTTAATTTCAGTACCTTGTAATGAAGCTAGTACTAAACAAATTGAGCAAAATCGACAGATGAAAGTTCCCACATAACTTTCCTTCTGTCATACACCAACAAGATTCAACTTTCCTTGATAAATTAATTTAGCACCATTTTTCACGATTGATTTTTTGGTAAAAGTCCTTCCCCGCAATATTATACAAAGATAGGCAAGTTTCTTTTTTTTTGGGCATGAATTTACCTCAGCAGTAAAAATCTCTCCACCTACCATCTTCCCTTGTTCCTCCTCTCTCACCACTCACTCTCTCTCCTCTTTTCGACCAACTCGACACAGCAATTCCAGCACATTCTACAATTCAACCTCCTCCATCTTCCTCCTTTCGAAACTCACGCAAGGTTGTCAATTCCCCATCTGATTTGCATCTTCAAGGCCCTAATCTCCCGATATAAAACCTCTTGTGCCACACCCTCTCCTTCATCCACCATCACCGCCATTCTCGAAGCTTCCATCTTCAACCATGGCGCCCAAAACAAAAGGCCTCAAACCCTCATCCTCTCCTCGAGAACTAGCGTCTCCCCCCTCCAAAATTTGCAAAACAGCCCCTAGGTCAGCCCCTCTTCATCAAAGCGCCCGAATTTCCATCCGACCAGTTTACTGGACTACCCCTCTCCTGACGGCAGATGATGTTCAGGCCATCTCTGACTCCACAACCGACACAGTCCCTGCTCGCCCAACTTCGCCACCTTCTTTCGCCGCCAATGACTTCTCCTTCTCCGCGGATGACACCCCGGCATCCGTTGCCAACAGGACGTCGTCGAACACACCGCAACCCTCCTCTGTTACCTCACCTCGGCCCATCCCCACACACACTGAGGTAATTCGCCTAGCCTGGTTCCATTCTAGCTTGGCTCGAGAGAAATTTATGAACAAATTTGTCAATCAACCCATCCACGCTTGAGAGCGAGTGGACATTGCGTCCCTCATGGCTAAAAATCTGGGATTTATTGAGTATTTGTTGCAAAGCAATTGTGGAAAATTGCTAGAATTAGATGCTGAATATTACCCACAACTCGTTTCGATGTTTTACGCCAATCTTCGAACAGTCAAAACTGGTCATGTTATCTCCCTTGAATGTCGGGTGAAACATACAAAATTCACCCTCACTGAGTTTGACCTGAATAGCATCCTTCACCTCCCTACTGTTTCCTCACCTCCTCTGCCTCAGACTAAAGCTAGGAACCGGCGCTTGACTGAGTTCGCTAACCACCATAGTCAGGCTCACCCCACTCATCTCTCCTATCACATCCTCAAACAAGACCCCCGTCTACTTTACTATGTTCTTGTTCGTACTATTCTGCCCAAGCCCAATTCTACAGATAGCATTAACACCAAAACCCTTGCACTCATCTACCACCTCATGACTGGTAAACCCATCGCATTTCTTCGTTATATCCTTGGATCCATGTCCAAGGTAAGCTCCATTAAGCATCCTGCTCCACTACCGTATGCCAATCTCCTTACTTTGGTGTTTAACCACTTTGGAGTATGTCTTGATCACGAAGTCAAAAAGCCTTAACCTATCCCCCTCATCACTCCTGCCACCTTGAAAAATATTCAATTCTTCCAAACCGCCATCGGTATTGGGAGTTTGTCAAGGACATGACCCCTGAAGAACTTTCCTGGGCATCCAACCAATATAGCTACCATGTCAAACCTCAACTCCAATATCCCCAATCCACTCCTCCTCCCTCCCTTCTTGAGCGTCTCCTGACCCTTGATGAACAAGTTTATGAGCTCCAGGAGACAGTCGACAAACTTGAGTATATTCTGGTTCAGCATATGGATGTGCTAGATGGGATTGCAGACAATTAGGCAATCATTGACAACCGCCTAAACAACATCCAAAGCTTGCTGACCTATCATGTATCTAAGGTTCATCATAAGCTCGGTGATCTCATCAATATGGGTTGCCTAACTCGACAGTGCGTGCTCAAAGTCGTTCCACTCTCTACTCCCGAACAGGCCCAACGCATATGCTACACAACTCATCTCCATTTGCAAGGCCTCCAAGCACACACCTTAATTGTCCTCTACTTACGCTTAATACTTTCAGCTTTAATCTATTTTCCAATCCTATTAGAATGCTCAAACATTTTTTTTTGTGGACATCCCTTCCCTCCTTTTTGATGAAAGAGGGGGAGAAAGAACGGATTGGTATTGTAGGGATTACTTTAGAGTTTGTTGCTTATCTTGTTAGTCGTTCAGGAGTTAGTGTCAATTACTTATTTTGCCAAACTATGCTATTCTGACAAAGTATGTCTGTCTTAATGTTTAACCATAGATTGAAATGCTTAGATTGCATACTTTTCAATATCTAGATCATACATGTTTATTATGCTATATTTTGACAAAATACCCCTATATGCTCTATATAATGAACTCGGCATGAGATAGCTAAATAAGCCACTAAAACTAATTTTGTCTTTCATAAAAAAAACGGGGAGATTGCTGACTCCCTTATTGGTTAAGAAGGTTTTGATGAAACACAAAATTAATTAGAGGCTTGGATATAAAAGCAAGGGATTTGAATATTGGATGCAAGTATGAAGCACTCACCTACAGCAAGAAAAACGTGGGAATTGAACAAGGAAAGCATACGTGTGTATGATCTTAGTTGATTAAATTGATTGATTGTTTAAAAGTCAATTAAGGAATTTACTTGGCTGCCTTAAAAAGTGTTGAGCAATATATTCGCCATGATTCTTGATACCTGCCATAAAGGAAATACACGTTGAATAAAATTAGGCAAACATCCTTCCTTGATTGAAAAATATTTTGAATGTTGAATCAAATTAGGCAAACATCTTGTATTGATTGAAGAACATTGTGAGAAAGCATGGTGTAGAGAATGAATTTCTGCAAATATTTTAAGGAGGCAAGGGGCAGAATTATATCAATCAAGAATGTGGGAAAGTGGCAAGAAAATCCAATCAGAAGCTGTCAGCCGGAAGTCAAGGCCCTAAAAATTAGCTTCAGGATAATCTGATCAGAATTTCCTTCATGGTTCATGTCTAGAAATGCTTATAAATAGACAACCAAATCAAGGAGAAAAAAATCAAGCAAAAAAGCAAGCGTGAAAAACAACATTAAGAGCTTACTTTGAAATATTGTACTAAATATTACATTGTGATCAAAAATATTACATTGTGATCAAAAGTCGAGAGTATCTTGAGGAGGTTATTAAGGAGTGAACTTAGGAGTTGGTGTGAGGTCACAACTCCCTCCATACTTTAATCAAGAGGTTAATTTAAAGTATTTGAGATCTCTAGAGTGATGTAGCTCTGAGAGATTGTAAGAATTCATCTTAATAAAAAAAAAAAGTAGAGAATTAAATCCTAGAGTTGGATAGCTCTAAGCGGGGACTTAAGTCTAATTGAGGCCCTACCTCTTTAAAACATCATTGCGTATCTTATTTATTTAATTTCTGCACTTAATTTTTGCTTTCGAATTTGATTTTAAATTTTATACAATTACCATATTCACACCTTTTTAAGACAATCTGAGTCTTCATAAACTAAAATAATAACTGAGATGATTACTTCCATAACGGCGACCAAATCTGTCAGCAAACTCAGGATTAATGAGACAATATTGTCGGCACATAATTTGTATTGTTTCATTTTTTATTAAAGGCAATAATAAAAAGGACGTGTGGGTTCATCAAGAGAGTCGTGGATGCCATGCCGCCATTTGCGCATTCATTCATTTTGAGACACTAATTTTTTTATTAATTTCCAACCAGCTTCTGTCAATCTTCCATGAATTAATAAGTATATACCTCCGAGTGAAGGGAGACAATGTTTTAGCCGTATTTTTATTGGATGGGGAACTTGTATATTATATAATATATTGTGCCCACAAGCTAAGGAATTATATTTTATATTTTAACTGCCTTCAAATTAAATTAATGTGCTTTGAATCCATGTTGATCGTTAAGCATTATAGGTGAGTTGTATCTGTCTTGCCTTGCCGCAACTAATTATTCAAAAAATCAGTAATATACTTTAAACTCAAAATATATTTATTTTAGATGAGACTGTCTTATCAAAAAAATAATATGTGTACATTAGTATAAAATTATTCGGTAAAATGTACTACTGAACACCATGCATTACTTCATTTTTTTTGGATGGCTCTCTAGGTTATCCTAATTGCTACTCACAATATTGCTGCAAATTGCAAATTATACCCAGGCGCCCTATAATTAGTTTTTACATTATGATTCTCTTATTTGATTAATGATAATTACTGTCATAATGCATACGACATTGCAATTCACAATGGGTGCAAAAATTCATGTTGTAGTAGACCTATTACTGTTCAAATCCTATCAAATATCGGTGGGTGGTAACTTAACACAACGTTGTGTTGAAAATTATCGAAAATTAGTGAAAATTGACAAATGATTAAAGAAAATATAACTATGAATTTT
>JACYFF010031957.1:106028068-106041980 GCA_017589665.1 Selenicereus undatus | reverse complement strand
TATATATATATATATATATATATATATATATTACTACAAAACATTTATCATTCTCATAAATAAGTCAATAAAAGTCAGGAGGGGGCACATATGGCCTAATTAGACCAATTGATAGGCTTGGTAATCACGACTAGGGCCAATGCCAGTTAGGAGAAACCGTCTGCCTAAATCCAATTCTAGCTAGTGCTTGCATTTAAAACTCACAATTTGTCGTGTCAATTTATTTAATAATTGTATCATTTATGTGTATGTCTTAAAATTAATTAAATTTATTACAAAATATTTGATACAATATTTCACGATTTTGCAAAATATCGCCCTTAGGACGATGGATAAGGAGTACATCTATCCTTTTATATAAGGTATCTCATACGGTTGATTTTGCATAAATGATAAAATCTTATCCAATATTGCTTTTTTAAATGCAATACATTTAGTTACCTAATTAAAATGAAAATTTTCCATATTCATGTATTGAAACTATAACGCCCCACCCCCCTAAACCCTTCTCAGTCTCGAACAATTACCGGGGAACGACTTCAATGGTTGTTGACTAATCCCACAAATCATCACAAACCTTTCTGACGTGCTTTGTTCTCGCTCACACGCTGCCTGGGAAACTTCTCAGGAGGTTAGCCATCCCAAGATTGCTCCACAGCAAGCACACTTGACTTTTGAGTTCTTAAGAATATGCTTCTTGAAAAGGAAGGTGCACCTTTAATTTGACAATATAGTTAGTCATTGCAATCCCTTTTAAGCCATACCTAGAGTATTAAATTCACCCCCAGATGAAGAGTACAACACCTTCGTTGTGCTTCACTAACCGACCGACTTATGTGTCCTCTTGACCAGTGGTCCATCTCAGTATCTTTGTCCCGCTATGTGATTGCCTAGGGCTCTCCCACCCACTGGCGCAGCCCAAGGTCGCGAGTTGGCTTTGATATCATCTGTAACGTAATGCCCTGACCCTTTCTCAATCGTACACAGTTATTATCGGGAACGACTTCAAGAATTGTCGACTGAGCCTACAAATCATCACAAATCTTTCCGACTTGATCTGTTCTCGCCCACATGCTGCCTAAGAAACTTCCCAAGAGGTCACTCATCTCAAGATTGCTTGACAGAAGCATGCTTAGCTGTGGAGTTCTTACGAGTCTACTTTCCGAAAAGAAAGATATACCTTTGATGGTATAAGTGGCCATTTTAATCATTTTTAAGCCATACTTAGGGTATTACTGAAACTACCTACTTATTTGTTTGACTAAAAAATTACCTAATTAAATATGCCATAAAATAAGCTGTATCCGGTGCTAATATTAGCCAAAGGGAAAAAAGAAAAAAAAAACCCTTGAAATCTGGTGCTTTTCTTCATTTTTTTTTTCTTAATTTCCTTCTCTTTTCTAATTTCTCTAATTTTGTAGAGGTGCCCTCTTTGGCTAATGGGTAAGTTCATTAAACTTCAAGTGCATAAACGTCAAATTTTGGTCAGAATCTCAATATTTGAAGGGGCTTACTGTATCAAACAGAAAGTCTGGATTTAATTTACAGCTTGCTTCAATCTTTCCTATGCTTTGCTTCTAATTAAGAGTCCCTATGATTGTACCTTAATGCCAAATTCCTCGGTCTTTTTCTCTCTACTCAAGCCATATTCATTATTCGTTGCTGTTCTTTGTGATAAAATTCTCATTTTTTTTCCCGTCCATTATTCATGTGATTCCTCCAATTCTCCATCATCTCGTAGAGCTCAAAAATAACAGACTTCTGTCGATAGCATGTAGCATTCAACAATCACAACATCAAATCGATCTGCCATGGTAGTATCTGGGCAAGCTCAACTTCGGCAACTGTATAACTATGAGTTAGTGATTCTAAAATGAAAACATCAACCAACCATTACGTTGGATTTGGTTTAACCTAAAGAAGAAACCCTCAATTTTTGGTTGGATTCTTGGAGTCAAAGTGAAGCACTAATTGGTCTCCTACCTAGTCAGAACATGACATTCAAACTCGTGGCTTGCAACCTACTTGACCGACAAATTCAGCCTTTGAATGGTCCATTGTAATGAATTTTTCCTTTTCCCCCTTTTGGTTTGTGATCTCAAAGATAGAAGTTTTTTTTTTCCTCTCTTTTTTTGCTTTGAAAATGGGAAAACAACGAGAATAAGCTAAGGCATAAAATGCGCTTTTTGTGAGACCAAAAATGCACCTTGTGGTTCTTCTCGTTTGGTCCATTTGACTTGGGTAATGCATGTTTTTATTTGCTTTTCATAATTTTCTGATGCTGCCGGTGGACACTTTTTCTGGTGCATTTACTTTTCCCATTCCTTTTTTTTTCCCACTCCCTTTTTAGTCATCTCTCATGTCCAAATTAGATGTTGAGTTTTCTCATGCACTAGATGTTAGCTGGATGTAGGTTCCATGATATCAACATTTACGACTTAAAGCAAAAGGTCATGTCTCATACTCTCATGTCTCAACTATCTAAAGTTATTATTAGAGCAAGCATAAATCTAATCGTGATTTTTTTAACTACCAATTTAATTTTTTAATTGAATTAGTTCTTCAGTATATTATCAAAGCCTGGCTACGTTCAATCTGACTTTGTCACTATCCCCCATAAAGAGAATACCACATTTTGGATCTTAGTATCTTACCAGTATCATAGACATATGTGAATAATATAAAAGTGAAAGAAATTCTTTCTAATGACTAATAATTTAATTTCTATGATACGGAACAAATGTATTAAAATCTTAAAAAACAAGTTAGTCACTCAAATAAGAGTCACGTCATTTTAACAACTTCTCACACAAAACAAATAAATTGAGTTTAGCTAGAGAAATACTATCAATTTAGAGCTGTCTTCGTACTTGATATCAGTTAGTTAAACACATAGGAAAAAGGTTAGGGGAGGCGGAAATTCCTAAAATTTAATGCATTCGAGATCTCAATTTGCACCAATGAGACGAACTAAAGTGCTATCAATCACGGAGAGATTAATTTAATGACTTACTATTAAAACATGCAATCTATTCCTTTAGATTGATTGTAGACCCCACAAATACAATCTTGTTTAATTAGGGATTTCTTTAGCTGCACTAGCTCCCTGATGGTGTACAGAATTCCAAAAGCCCGTGATAGTCGCCGGCTCACGTGACTCTAGGTCGAGCCATCCTGCTTAATAACTTCTTTTAACTACCAACTAACCTCCATTATTTAAACACTAATCACTCACTTAAACAATTAATTAAAGGAGGATAAATGATTATCATATAAAGTCGATGTATACCCAATATTAACATAAAACAATAAATTATTAGTAACCAATGAGATAATTATCTTAATTAGGAGTTCTTTCTTAATTATTACAAGGGTCCCATTTTAGATTTCATGCCTCTGAATATTTGAACCAATTAACACCATCATTAAAGGTTAATTTAATTTTTACTTGGGTAAAATCTTACAACTGCTTGGGTAATTATATTAAAAAGTTACTGTCATTAGTTGCTATGATAATCTAAACATAGTCTATTGTCCATTTTCGGTAAAATCGAGAGAGTATTTAATAGGTTTATTTATTTATTGAACTATATTAAAGGCAAACCATATCATGGAACCTATCAATTCTCGCCCCCCACCCCCCGAAAAAAAGGGCATATCATCCAATTGTTTTGTACTCTTTATTCATTGCAAACAAATTAGAATATCACTATGGCGTTCTATATTTTTATTTTTCAATGAACATAAACAAGCCTTATACTCATAATGACAAAGTTACGGGCAGGTAACTTCTCACTCTTATAATGCCCTTGTGTAATGTGCATAGGGGTCTTCTAAAGATATTTATTTTTTCATGTGCAAAATCTTGTACATGAGCTATTATTATATTATAGAATGAAGGCTAAGAGTATAGGATGGTTTTTTTTAAATATGTATTACTTTATTCTATTTGATTAGGCAAGTTTTTGAAGCCGAAATTAACTATATTCAAGCAAAATTCACACAAAAAATTTGTTGGAGAAAAAAAGAAAGTAACTAATAACATAAATTAGCCTTAAATGTTTTTGTTAGGTAAAGCATTCTTTACATTAAAGTTTTATTTAATTCTCCATTTGATATAATTATTAAAGAGTTGATTGGGTAGAGTGGTCAAAAGAGAAGCTTGTTTTGAAAATGCAACCAATATTGTTGTCTCATTATACCATAAGGTCAAAGTAGCCATGAGCTTGTGATTCCTTGAAGCGCCTCCCATAACCATTTGTTTAGGAGATCCAATGGAGTTATTTTGGTGGGTATTTGTGAAAAGATTGGCATTCAAATTGGTCGAGTGAAAGGGGGGGCCTTCGTGAATCATGGGAGGAACTTTTTTCAAGGTACGATCTTTTTTGACAAATGACTTTTGTGGGTTGGTTGATTGAGCAAAGTTTAATTCAAACTTTTACACCGTATCCAAGGAAGGTTCAATAATTACAACATGTTGGAATAGTGCCATTAATTTAGAGCATTCCTACCCGCATTTTAGTTTTTTTATTTATTTTTAATTTAAGCTTATTATACTAGTAAAAGTTCTACTCTTCTGAAACTTGCTATTTTAACCAATGAAATTCATTTATGGATAACTGAATTAAATATTTGTCATGGAGTCCATCATTAAATATATTTTATTACTTTTAAATTTTTTTATTTGTATTTTATGTTTATAACTTATACAAATATTTTTTATTTTCCAAATATAGTGAAATTTATTTTTTTCTTGACCAAAAAATGTATTTTTTTAAATACACGAAAAATTGGTCACTTAATTTTTTTTTATTGAACATATAACATAGTATGTATTTTTTATTGGTTACACCAGCAAATGAAGATAGAATAGAAAGTACAACAAGATTAAAAACCAAATAATATGAAGGTTTGACATAGAAAAACATAATACAAAAGGGCGAATGGAAAAAAACTACAATACAGTAGGACTCGGGAAAAAATACATCATGAAAATTTGACTAGAGAAATAAAAATCACAACACAAAATATCGACGAAAAATACATAACAATTATGATTGCGATCCTTGTCATGTCATTTGTCACTTTCACATTTCCCAGCCAAGTCCGATTGGAGACGTGTATGTTGTTTTGGATCATGAACTTGTGCTACTTTACGAAGGTAGACTGCGTAGCACAGATGATGGTCCCGTCAAACATTAGGCTTCGAAATGCTATCCTTCTAATGATCATAGTCATAAGGAAAGACATACGAACCACGTTTGTCCTCGACGATCATGTTGTGGAATATAACACATGTATTTATTATCATCTCAACTAAGCCTTGTCGACGTATCGAGCAGGGCCGTGAATGATGGCAAAGCAAGCTCGTAGAAACCCGAATGCTCTCTCCACATCCTTCCTAACAAATTCTTGATGTTCGGTGAACAATCTTGCCTTCAGTGCTTGAGGAAGGGGACAGTCTCAACAATGGCTGCCCATCTTGGATAAATGCCATCGGATAAAAAGTATCCAATATTAGACTTGCGACCATTGGTGACATATTCTCATTTTGGAGGCCGGCCCTCATAAAGTTATTGGAAACCAATGAACGGGCAAGGATGTTTAAATCGTTGAGGCTTCCCAGCCACCCAAAGAAGGCATGACATATCCAAGGGTCATAGGAAGCAATCACTTCAAGAACAAAGATGGGAACTCTATATGTACCTTTTGCAGACACTCCTTTACAACTCGATGGACAATTCTTCCACTTCAGTGCATATAGTCAATGTTTCCTAACATACCAGAAAAATCACGGGCTTCCAGCACTTGCAATAGACGATCAACATTAGCCTGGGTTGGTTTTCTTAAATACTCTTCCCCAAACACTTGAATTAACCCTGACAAAATTTTTCAAGCACTCCATTGTTGTGCTTTTACCAATCTTCAAGTATTCATCGACACAATATGCCGATATACCTAAGCCAACATTCGTACGGCTATGGTACAAATGGTGAGCGACGACAGCCCCTGCATACCATGACCATTGTATCTTCATTGGAAGTACTCAATGCCCCCCGAAGGCATCAACTATGTAAAGGAACAAGTGCTTCGTATCCGAAATCTACGTCAAAGATGGGTTTCGTTGTAGATTGAGTGTTCGGCAAAGTAGTCTTTGTAGAGGCAATCGTGTGTGCTTCTTCTCGATCTCTTGTAATAAATCTTTTCTTCTTTCTTGGTCTTCGCAATGATGATGAAGCCCTCTTCTCATGTCTGGCCTGTCTAAGCTTCATAAATAATTCTATGGTCTTCATGTCAGTTTCATTATTTAGAACATATTCCAACATAGGTTATCATCACTAGATTCTTGTAGTATGAAGCTCAAGCCAACTAATGATGACGACAATGAAAATGAGGAAGGTGAATCACTCATTGTGGAACACCTGTGCATAATAAAGTTCCAAATATAAGTGTAAACCTCAAACTAAAAGTGAACTTCAAAATCTAAGTAATAAACATAATTCACATCATGTAAGTCACACACTTAATTTTAAGTAACGTTCAACACATAAACTTCAAAAGAAATATTTCATTGTACAAATTCAAGAGGTTCCATACAACTTACAACAAATGTCTCTAAAAATAAATAAGCATAACATCAAGAACATTTTCTTAAACTCTAACATAGGTTTCAATATATCTAAAGAGGTATCATAATTAGTTGAGGACGGTGTTTGGCGGTAATTCCTCCTAATTTCTTCCTGAATAGGACCATATCGAGCCTAATCCTCAGCACACATCTCAGAAATGTTCATGCTCAAAATCTTGTCCTCATACTTTATCTCCTTAAGACATTGTTTTCTTCCTTTGAATGCTTGATGCCAATCTCTCAATTGAACAACTTGCTAAGCTGCTAGCGCTTTCTTTTCTTACGCTAGGACATATCACTCAACCATGGTACTATTCTTTACATTTGTTGCCCCCAAGACAGACAACTCTTTATGCATCTTTAACATAGGAACCTCAACTATCGCTTTCGCCTTTCTCTTGGTGTCTTTTCTTCTGATTGTGTGAATAAACCCCCTACTTCTTCAGTTGGTGTATCTTCATTGGTGGGGGTTTTCGGGGTGCCAGGGGTGTTGGGGGTGCTGGAGATGGAGCTCTCAGAATATGCTCCAACCTCATTTATCCTCAATTGTTCGAAAGATGCTTCTGCAGATTGATCGCAAAATGTCTCCTATTTAGGTTGATCTTTCAGTAGTACCTATCAATGAATGAGGTCAAACATTTTCTTAGTTTTCATATGATATAGATTATTTGTGTTCTTGATCATGGTTTCCTCATTCACCCCACTTGGATTATGTCGATGTCCCTCGCCACACAAGCGCACCACTTGGACACTAATGGAGACGCCCAGCTCCAACGGGCGTTGCAAACCTTTCCCGTTTTCTTTCCAACTCCATTGGAAGCGTGTTGGTTAAACACGAAGGCAACCTTACTCCAAAACCCCAATTTCTTTTGATCCACTCCGGTGATGGGGTTGGTGCTTAGGTTTATCCATGACTTCACCAAATGGCGACCCTCCTCTAATGTCCACTTGGAGGCTACTCTGCCACCTTCATTATTGGTCAGTTTATTACTGGGTTGAGGAGGAGAAGTTGTTGGCCATAGTATGAGGTTGTGGTGTGATATGGACAGGGCATTGACCCATAGTGAAAACTTGAGATTTGGGAGACATTGTGGCTTTGTGGTAGGATGTTTTGTGGTGGCCGGTGGGTAATGTTGGGAATAATGTTGCGGGTATTGTGGCAAGTATTGCCAATTTGGTGGGTGCCGAGAATTGTTCGAACTATTCCTAGGTTGCTGGTTAGTAAGTTTACGAACGATTATGGGTCATTAGGATCCATTTTATGTTCACACCTACATGTAATCAATAATTTTAAATTTTAAATTTTAAATTTGTAAAACTCATATAAAGTCAAAGTAATATTTGAGTAATTTAAATTAAAAATGTGATTTAACATTGACATATTCATACTTTTCTTATCATATTAATTAAACATGCTAACTTAACATGTAATTTAACATGAACATACCAAGCTAACATAATATTTGATTAATTTTAAATTGAACATGTAGTTTTTAGTGAACATGACCAAATTAGTCCAACCATATCAACATACATCATGCACATCAACTAATTTAACAAATTCTAACTATATTTCATAAATTTAAATTACACTTAAATTCCAATGAAATTCACAAATTTATTTTCAACATTCCATTTAATTGCCATATTCTAACAACTATTCAACTTAAGTTCAAAGTAATTTAACCATGCAAACTCTACTATTTTTAAATTCTAACAACTTTAATTTTATGTCAAATTTCAATTTATAAATTTCAAACATAATCAAATTTTCTTTACATAATTTCTAACTTCATATATAAATATGTAGGTTAACAAGTTTAATTTTTAACTTCACTTCAAATTAACCATGTTATTTCACATGTAAGCAACCAGTCACTTTTTGATTTTAACTCAAGCATAGTATTATTAAACATATACACAATTTAACTTAAACAATTTAACAATTGAAATTCTGACATTTGTAACAAATGAAATTCTAACATTAAACAACTAACAACTTAACTTAAGCTCAAAATCATTTAACAATAAAAAAACAACAACCAAAATTCTAACAGTTTTAATTCTAACTAAATTCCTCATATTTAAGTCATACTTAAATTCCAACTACATTCAACAAATTTTAAAACTAACTTTATTTTAAACATATAGACATGTTACCTACGATTATAAACATAATTTGCTAACTTGTTTTAAAATTAAACATGTTATTTTCTATGCATTGTAAACATGTAATTAAACATTTTACATTATAACACTTTCTAATTCTAACATATTCAATTGTTTATACATTGTAACTAATTTTGAAATTCCAATTTATTTATATTTCAAAATTGTTAATTTCACATATTTAATTTCAAAGTTCAATTTAATTTACACCTGTATAACATATATTATTAAAATTATAAACATATTGTCTAACATCAGAAACATTAAATTATAACATATTTTTCAATTAAACATGTCAATTTCTAAATACTGCCTTTAACTTCTAAAATATGTAAACATATTAATTCAATCACACTAGTGTATACTCTTCAATAATTAAATTAAACATAATCACTTTTAAAAAGTTTACATTAGACCAAACTTAAACATACTAACATATTAATTCCAACATATGTGTAACATTTCTTATGCAAACTTAAATATACTAACATCACTTTTACACATTTTATTAAATTCTCCTATTTTAATTTTATTCTAGTCATTCAAAATTAAACAGATAATCATGCCAAAATTTAAAATTTAAAATTTAGAATATCTTACAAAGCTCTTCACTTCACTTCTTTCTTGATTCTTCAAATACACCTCCCAAATATCTACAAACAAAAACATAGTGATAACTAATGTTTCAAAAATATATAACCCAGTGACATAAATTTAAGTCTATGAAAATAATATAATTAAATTTTGAAATTGACTTTATATACACTTACCCATTAAATTGTTTCAATTTACTTCACCTCTTTCTTGACCACACAAACCCAAATCACTCTTCACAATTATATATGATGATATTGAGATAAGAATTTTGGTGCGAAAATTCACAATATTTCAAAAAAAAAAGGTTAAATTCTAGCCGTTGGGCACATCCTACAAATGTTAACGTTGCCCAGCCCAAATTCACGAGCCCAAAGGTCACAAAATCAGAACTAGCATTTTCTTTTTTACTGCTTGAGCAAAACGCAACATCTGATGTTGAGGTGCACGTTTCGCTTTTTGATCTGCAAAATGACAAAAAAAAGGCCCACATGTTGGACCGTCTGGCAGGTCCAGCATGCGTTCTGGGCTGCCATTCCACTAGCTGCAATGCCCAGGGTGGAACACGGGCGCCATAACTGGAATGCAGTCCTTTCTACTGGGAATGCATTCCTTTGTGCGGGCCCCTTAATTGGAATGCATTCCTTCGTGCTGGGTACGTGTGTTTTGTAGGGTTTGAATGTTTACTCAATCGGTGCTTTCATTTCTTATAACTAGTGCTCCCAATCAAGCGGAATTTTTTTTCTCTAAAGTTTAAGTGAAGTTTGAAATGCTTTGAACAGCTTGATAAACTCTAATTAGGATTACTTGCCACATTTTTGAAAAAGTAGATATATGTGATTGATCGTAATGTTTATGTTCTTGTATTGCATCTCAATTCCACAGATTTTATGTGGTGTTGAATACAATTTGCTTAAAATTTGGTTTACTTTATATGAGTTAAATCTAACAAGTCAATTTATGGCTTATCTTCTGGATTGAAAAGGTAATTCAATTTTAGAAAATAGAAGACATTAAAAGATATTAGAAGAAAAGCAAAAGCTCGTTAAAAAAAATATAAATAAAAAGTTTCTTTAGCTAGTTCAGTATAGTTAGAAAATTGGAAAGAACAAGCCAATGAAAACCAAGTCACAGCGAAGTTGAGAGTTTTTGGAATCGTTGATGTATAGCAAGCTCACCTCCATTGAGGTTTCTAGTCTCCATGATCTTTGCATCAAGCTAAGCTCGACCTCAAATCAAACAAAACATTGCCAGTAAGCAAAACCCAAGTCCTCCAAGCTTGGGGTCCTTTGATTCAAATACAGACCGCCTTAGACCCTTCAAAGAAAATCATAAAAGAGCATGTCATAACTAATACATAGGGCTTCCATGGGATTTGCCATTTGCTTCTTGTTTATGCTTAATCTATTGCTTATTGAGACCAAGTACTGTATATATTTTGTTCCTTTACAAGAACGACCTCCCTAATATATTGTATTATTAGGCATAGGCAAATGTTGAAATCTTAAATAAAAGGAGCACTGGAGCAGCTTACACAATTTAAGGTGATGAATATGTTACATGGGAATCAAACTGTCTTAGCGTCAGTAACAGATTTTGAGGTGATAAGCTAAATTTTTCTTGTTAAATTAAAAACAAAAACCCAGTTCTACTTCAAAGTTTTTGTGACAAATCAATCAATATGTATCAAGTATGATATCTAGATAAGAAATTAAAATGACTTTTGTTTCATTCATACCCAATTACCTCAGATTGCATTAAACTGTAGACTTTTATGTTAATGATTTTTGAGACATTATTTTTTATGTCTAGTTAGCATATTCAAGGCATGGACTTGTTGAACACCCTAAAGAGGAACAGCCAACCAGGCTTTTGTTCAAAGGGCGTTGGTCTTGGATTCTTGAGGCAAATATCCAACATCAACTCAGACCCTCGAGAAGCACATTTTACTTTTACCTAGGACAAAAACAGCTTTATAAATAATTACTTATGCCCTTTTTACAGTTATCGATCAGTTGAAAAATAGCTTTATCCTAGGGTAAGCACTAGGGAGAAATGGGGTTCGTGTAGGAGGCCATTATTTCCGCTACTTCAATGCACCACTTGATGAAATGTCTCAAGCATGGTAAACCAGTTAGCCCAAATTTGGGTTCATTGCCCATGAGATGAGATGAGATGATGTGTGACGGGTCTCTCTCTCTCTCTCTCTCTCTCTCTCTCACACACACACACACACACACACACACACACACACACACACACACACATATATATATATATATATATATATATATATATATATATATAATTTGATGATTCAATTGCAAGCAATGTGTCACAGGGTCATTATCCTCTCTCCAAAAGGTCAATCTGCTAGGGTGTACAATGTCACTGTTTATATGCTCAAGACTCTCCCATCACTTATCTGATTTGGAATTTTTATCTGTGACATTCTCCTCCACCCAATCATATTATGCTTTCGTTACAGATGGGGCCACTTGTCTATCCTATTCTATCGGATTGCTTGACGAGACATTGGAATAGGATCTGAGTTGGCTCTTATGTGGGTTGGCGTTCATAACTTTATATAAGCTACTATTTATTTGATAGATAAAGGGACGCATTGATATGCTATAGACAAATAGACAAATTAATGGATTCATAAATGCCAGCAACACGTACTATCTAACAAAACATTGATGTGTGATATACATATAATTAACCTACTTTAAGAAATTAGAAATATTGAACACAAGGAGATGTATCCATATCCAGAGATTAGAACCAAAATCAAAATAGTTAATCTTGGTCTGAATTTTGGGGAATCAAAACCAAATCGTAGCTTCAGGAAATTCTCTTTCGTAACAAATAAAATCAGTTCTCAACCCCCTTATGAAAACCAAACTGAAACAAAGAGAAGATACTAAAATTTAGGAACTAAAATCAAAACGAATTGACTAGCATGGAGTTAATTCTTGGATTGGTCCAATACGTGTCGGCTCTGCTCTACATCTAATATGAAAATTTAAGGTTCTAAATTGTAATAAGTTTCTAAAATTTAGTTGAAACTCAATGAATAAACGATATAGAGATTTCTATAGAATTCTAAATTTTTTAGAAATTTTGAATAGATAAAAAGAGTCCGACAACCACTGTTTTCTTTTGCAATTACTCACCTTTTTTTGGTTCTTTTTTTGGGGGTACACTCTACAACAACAACAACAACTCCCAGTATGGGTCCTGCTTTCGCAGGGTCTGGGGATATCCAGATACAAGCAGCCTTACCTCAACCGACATCTCTGCCCGTAGAGAAGCGGGGAGGGGGGGTACACTCTGTGTACACAAAATAGCATGTAGTTAGGATTCCAAGCAAATCTCAACTAATGGCTCATTTGGTTCTATGTAAGCAAAACGATAATGCAATCAAAATAGTAATGATAATTTCATCAACATGTTTGGTTATCATTAAGGGAATGTAATTAAGATTGCATTGTAATCACATTTACCTTAATCTATGCAAATACAATTGCTTTCTTTTTCCTAAACTATTGTGATTACATACATTTTAATCAAAGTCTACCTAAGTATAAGCTACTATATTTGGAGACTTTCTCTCTCTTCTCTCCATTACCTCTCTCCTACTTCCCATATCTTAGTACTACTCCACCACATTTTAAAGATTTGAAGCCCCCACACCCCCTCTCTCTTCTCTATATTCACTATAAAAACGCAGTCGATCTCCGACGGACAAAGCGACGGGCTGGACAGACGTCGGGAAATGTCAGAGGGGACCGACGGAAAAACAAGCGGGGCCCGACGGGAATCAGAAATTCCGACGGAAAAGCCCTTTCCGTCGGAAATTCCGACGGGATTCCGTCGGACTCCGTCGGAAATTCCGTCGGAATCCGTCGGACAATTTTCGCAGATCTCGAGCAAGCCGGCGTTCGCGTTCGTTTATAAATTTGGGGAGAGGGGGGGAGAGGGGCGTTCGTTCGGTAGTTTGTAAAATTTAGAGAGAGAAGGTCTCAAAGAGGAAGAGAGGAAAGAGAGAGAAAGTAAAGGTTGAAGATTTTTGTAATTGGTAAGTTTTTTGTTTCGTTAGTAAGTTATTTAAAATTAAATTAGTTTAGTTATTTGATATTTTGCATGTTTTAAATTTATCAATTGTGACTGTGTCAGCTTTCTGGTTGCCGTCGTTACTGTTTATTGCCGCCGCGCCGCCGCCTCCGTCCCGCCGCCGTCGCCGCCGCCCCGTGCCTTTTCACGCCGATAATCCGTTTGATATTCCGTGTTTGAAGGTTAGTCGAAATTGTTTCGTTTTAAAATTTTAAAGTTATATTCATGTTTGTTATTTTAAATTAAGTATTTTAAGCGTGTTTAATATGTTTTTGTAAATAATTTAAATAAAATGAGTTCCGTTATTATAAAACGTTAAATATGTTAACCATGTATGTTTTTTAAGATATGTTTAATGTTGTTGTTATTTTACTGAAAGTATGTATGTTTTGGTGAATATGCGAA
>JACYFF010031957.1:105993822-106028058 GCA_017589665.1 Selenicereus undatus | reverse complement strand
TTATTTTACTGAAAGTATGTATGTTTTGGTGAATATGCGAATATTATTCCTTTTTTGAAACGTAGTTAATTTTTTACATGATTTGGTTGGTTTAATATGAAATTTAATTGTTCGTATGTTTTTTAAGGTATGTTTAATATTGTTGTTATTTTACTGAAAGTATGTATATTTTGGTTAATATGCGAATATTATGCCTTTTTTGAGACGTAGTTAATTTTTTACATGATTTGGTTGGTTTGATATGAAATTTAGTTGTTGGTATGTTTTTTAAGGTATGTTTAATGTTATTGTTATTTTACTGAAAGTATGTATGTTTTGGTGAATATGCGAATATTATGCCGTTTTTGAGACGTAGTTAATTTTGTACATGATTTGGTTGGTTTAATATGAAATTTAGTTGTTCGAATGTTTTTTAAGGTATGTTTAATGTTGTTGTTATTTTACTGAAAGTATATATGTTTTAGTGAATATGTGAATATTATACCTTTTTTGAGACGTAGTTAATTTTTTACATGATTTGGTTGGTTTGATATGAAATTTAGTAGGTGTTCGTAACATATGGATGTAAATTGTGTTAAATTTCTATTTCATTTCTGAAGTGTATTTATTTGAATAAGTGAAATATTATATAATAAATATGTACATGTCACCACAAAGGTTAAATGCGTTAAACATGTATGAATTTTAAAGTATGTTTGCATTTCTTTGTACTTTAAAGTAAGTTTGATTTTGTTGTTGTTTTTGTGAATTTATGTATTTTTTTGTGGTTATGCGAATAATATGCTTTTTCTTGAACGTTAGTTAATTTTTAAAATGACTTGATTGGTTTAGTGTAAAATTTATTTGTTCGTAACATATATATGGATGTAAGTTATCTCACAAAAAAGTTAAGTACGTTAAAGATGTATGAATTTTAAAGTATGTTTGCATTTTTTGTTCCTTTTTTGAATTTATGTATGTATGTTGAGTGTATATTAATATAAGTTTAGTAAGTATGTGAATAGTAATTATTTCGTTTGGTTTGTTTAATTAGATGAGGTGGGTAATCGATGGTGTCATTTGTTATTGTTGTTTAATAAGATTTATGTAGAAAAATAATATTGTTATGTAAAATTAATTATTTATAGCATTCATGTGTAGTTACATTAAGTGTTTTGTTTGAGGTGTTGTGAGAATTTTTTATGATAAGGAAAAGGTACTATATTTTTCTGATTTCATATTTAGCGTATATTGTTCTGAATAATTAAACAGCATGTGGAATAATTCTAATTTAATATAATCCTAATTTAATATATGTTTCATTGTGGTAAATGGTTTAATAATGTTAAGTGCGTGTTTTGTTTGAATTGTCGTGTGCATTAAATTTTGGTGAATATGTGAATAATATACTTTTTTTGAGACGTGCACATGCTAAAAAATTTGCTTTGTTCGACGGAAAATGGCGAAGGAAAATTACACTGACGGACTGTTCAACATATCCAATTTCCGTGTAGAACTCCGACGGATTGGTCATATTCCGTCGGATTTTCGCGGAATATTCCGTCGGCTCACCTGATTTTGTAAACTTCTCTTTGCCGGATAGAAGTGATAGGTTTTTTTTTAGGAAATGCCTGTTGGAAGGAATATTCCGACGGAATTGTACGGCGGATTTTCCAACAGACACGCATTGACGTTGAAAATGTGTAATTTTGAACTTATTTGGAATGTCGGTTTCTTCATTTTTTTTTGCGTTTTGCTTAGAAATAAGTGACCGGACGAAATTTTCCGTCAGATAACACTTTTTCCTGAATTTTTTTTAAAAAACATCCAATAAGGTGAAGTGGTCTACACACACACACACAAACCTTTTTCTGTCTACACCTTAGCCAGTGCCGCCCTCTTCTAGCCACTATCGCCGCGCTCTGCGGCCATCCGACATCCTTCGCTCCTCCCTCGAAATCAGCCCCTTCACTGCCTCAACTGGTCGTTGCATTCGGTGTGGCACTAAGAAACTCATCATCTTTGAAATGAGTAATCGAACCCAATGTTATTGGAGAGAACATTGAATTGCCATTAAAAGATTGTGAGTTTCTTAGTGTTACATTAAATGTTTCATTCCAGATATCCGTCGGCTTCCGTCGCCTACTCCGTTGGCCCGCTTCCCGACGGCTGTCTCTCTCTGTCAAAATGTGTCCGACGAACGGGAGATCCATCGAAACCAGCGGGTCTAGGGGACTTTTTCCTACAGTCATTTTCCGTCGGATTTTCCATCATAAAATCATTTTTTTGGTTTAATACAAAATTTATTTGTTGCTCACATATGACATTTATGTTAACTTTGTTGTTCATTTGTGAAGTTTATTCATTTGAATAAGTGGAATAAAATGTGATAAACATGGACATTTTTAATTATTAGATAATTATTACGAAATGTTGAAGTATGTTACACATGTGTAATGTGTTTTGGTTTAGGGAATACTTTAAATTTCTTAAGTACATGAATATTTTCTTTGGTTTGTGATATATATATTTACGTTTTGTAAGTATGTGAATTGTAATATATGTAATTAAATTGGTTGGGATTTATTTATTTCAATGAAATATGAAGTAATAATTGCATTTGTGTGTACTTTTTATTATATAAGTATATGAAGTGTTATGCTTAATTAGGTGTGTTATGATATATTAAATAGTTTTGTTTTGAATGTGTTCTGATTGAATATGGGACGTGTATTATTTTGAATAATTAAACAGTATGTATTATGTGTACTTCGTTTTCATAAATGGTTTAATAATGTTAACTGCGTGATTTTTTCGATTTGGTGTTTCATGTTTGATGTTCGATGACATTTATTTTTCCAAATAATATGTACTATCTTCAATTTTTCGTTGAAATGTTTAAGTATGTTAAGTATGTTTAATTTTTATTTAAGTATGTGATTTATGTTTAACGTTTAATTAGGTGTACTGTGATGATATATTTAATGGTTTTGTGAAATATATTTTAATGTAATTCGTACATGTACGTTGAACTGGTTGAATTCATTTGTGCAAGAATTTAATTACAATTAAATGTAGTGTACGTAACAATTAAGGAATTCATATTAGGAACATATGGATGGGCCGTTGCATCGTCAATGGATGTATAGAAGAAGAAATCCTAATGGACATGGACTTAGAGAGGAGTGGTTGGAGGGAGTTAATATGTTTGATGAATTTGCACGAAATCAGGAGGAGTATCAAATTAATGGAGTTTATAGATGTCCATGTGTCAAGTGTAAGAATATGCAATATTTTGCACCTGACGTTGTAAAGTCCCATTTGTATAGAAAGGGATTTGTGAAAAGTTATTGGTATTGGACGAGTCATGGAGAAGAAGATAATTCGGAAGTTGGGGGTGCAAGTAGTTCACATTCTATGAATTTTGATTATGATCACAACGATCATAATGATATGGAAAATATGGTGCATGCTGCGTTCCAAGCTAATGAAATGAACATGAGTAGTACGCATGACGTAAATCCTGAGGCCTTTTACACTATGCTTGAATCTGCTCAGATACCTTTGTATGAAGGGTGTGATATAACTGAACTTGAAACATCTGTGAGGCTATTGAGCATTAAATCGGGACACAATATGTCTCAACGTTGTTTCAATGAAGTTGTTGGCCTGATGAGAGATGTATGCCCTTCTGAAAGTGGCATTCCGAAAAATTATCATCAGCAAATGAAAAAAGTGAGAGACTTGGGTATGGATGTTCAGGAAATTGATTGTTGTCCAACTGGTTGCATGTTTTACTATAAAGAAGATGAGAGTTTGTCCGCATGCAAATTTTGTGGACATGCAAAACAGTTACCGAAGAACTCCAACCAACGATGTCGTAAGGATGTACCATATGCAAAAATGCAGTACCTGTCTTTAATTCCAAGACTGCAACGATTGTATGCCTCCAAAAATACTGTCGTCCATATGAGATGGCATCATGAGCACCGTCAAGAATCGGGTGTTCTCCGCCATCCCTTAGATGGTTTAGCTTGGAAGCATTTCGACCAAAAGTATCCAAACGTCGCTGCAGAACCTCGGAATGTGAGGTTAGGTCTTTGTGCTGATGGTTTCACACTATTTTCCATATCTGGAAGATCGTATTCGATGTGGCCGGTTGTGGTAAAACCTTACAACTTACCTCTCGAAATGTGTATGACTACCCCATACATGTTTTTAAGTTGCATTATTCCAGGTCCAGCAAATCCGAAGAACAGGATTGATGTGTACTTACAACCCTTAATTGATGAGTTGAAATTGCTGTGGGATGTTGGGGTTGAAACATTTGATGTATCAAGCGGTGCAACTTTTAGATTGCATGCCGCATTGATGTGGACTATCAATGATTTTCCCGCATATGGTATGTTATCTGGATGAAGTACTCATGGGCTGCTAGCATGTCCGGTTTGTATGCATCAGAATTGTGCATTTCAGTTACAGTATGGCCGAAAGCCATCTTGGTTCGATTGCCATCGTCGGTTCTTGCCTCGGAATCATTATTTTAGAGCTAACAAAGTTGCTTTTCGTAAAGGGAAGAGCATACACATTGGCCCTCCCCGAAGGATTCCTGGTGAGATGTTGTCTGATACTGTATCCACTTTGCCTAAAGTGACTACATATATCAATTTCCAAATTTCGGGATTTGAGGAGAATGAACATAATTGGACAAAGCAAAGTATCTTTTGGGAGTTGCCGTATTGGAAGCATCAACTTCTGAGGCATAACCTTGATGTGATGCATATTGAGAAAAATTTCTGTGAAAATATTATAAACACAGTCATGGATATTCCGGGAAAAACGAAGGATGACATCAAAGCAAGGATGGATATGTCCATTTTGTGTAGCAGGCAAGAGTTGGAATTGGCTACAAGAGGGTCAACTGATAGATTGTGTAAGCCAAAAGCCAAGTTTGCACTATCGCTACCTCAAAAAAGGGTTGTATGTCAATGGTTGCGGGAGGTTCATGTACCTGATGGTTATTGCTCAAATGTGGGCAATTGGGTGGATCCATCTAACACAAAGTTGCAAAATATGAAAAGTCATGACCATCATGTGTTTTTGGAGAATCTTCTTCCGGTAGCTTTTGCTACTCTTCCGGATGATGTGTTGGGACCCTTGGTCGAATTGAGTGAATTTTTCAGAAACCTATGCTCTAGTGAGCTGCAAGTGAGCATGCTGGAAGAGATGCACAAGAACATTGCTGTAATTCTGTGTAAATTGGAGACTGTGTTCCCTCCCGGTTTTTGGAATGTCATGGAACATTTGCCTATTCACTTAGCCAAAGAAGCTTTGTTGGGTGGCCCTGTTCAATATCGATGGATGTATCCTTTTGAGATGTACTTTGGTTGGTTGAAACCTACGGCAAAGAATAAAGCCCGTGTTGAAGCATCTATGGTTCACGCATACTTGGCGTTTGAGATAAAACATTTCGTTGAGTACTATTTTCAGTCAAGCTTGGATAGCCCAAGTATAGGGCGTAACGAGGGTATGCAACAGCCTGAATCACAAATGCCAACGCTATCGGTGTTCAACCGTAAGGGTACTCCATTTGGGAATCGAGGCCGAAGATATCTCACTGAGGCGGAGTACCGTGTCACTCGCGTTCACATTTTACTGAACTGTGGTGAAGTGCAACCATATTTGGAGTAAGTACATCAGTTACTGAAAGTTTCATTTAAATACTTAATAATTGTCGAATAATAACTAATTAGTTTCATTTGTTAAACATTACAGTTGCTTCAAACATCAGTTTCGCGGTCATAATCCAAGTGCGAGTGATGCGGAAGTGGACTTGTTCATTAAGGCAAATTTCGCACAGTGGTTCGAGTGTAATGTAAGTAATTTGTCATAAGTAATCTTCAACTTCCAAAACACATTTGTGTAATTCTGAAGAGGGTTGCCTTCTTTTTCTCTCCGTAGGTCAATTCTTATCGGGTGTTTAATGATGAGAGGCAAGATTTTTTGGTGAACTTATCTTATGGGCCGCTTACGGTGGTGGAGTGTTTCTCTGGATATAAAGTTAATGGTTATCGGTTTCATACCAAGGCCAGAAATGAAGGTAAAGCAACATATAACTGTGGCGTCTGTGTCAAAGGAGTTGGGGAAGGTGACGAAGTCTCAGGGGATTATTATGGTGTACTTCACGAAATTGTTCGTGTTGAATTCACGGGTGAGCCAATTAAAAAATGTGTTCTTTTCAATTGTGAGTGGTTTGACCCGGATGTTCCTCGGGGGTTACGTTACCCTAAATTCACCCCATATCCCGAGGTGAATCATATCAGACGTTACAGAAAGTATGACCCATTCATATTTGCTGATGTTGCAACCCAAGTGGTATATGTTAAGTACCCTGAGGGGATATCAGGAAAAGCGAATTGGTGGGTAGCTATACCAAACAAACCTCGCGGTGCTCCTAAAGATAAAGAAAACCTAGAACTTTCCTATCAACAGTTTGGAATGACAAACATGAACGTGGACAATGTCATAGTAAGCACATTAGTCGATGAAACTGCAGAGGCTGATGATGTTGATGAACATGATTGGGGTGATGATGATGATGATGGGAATGGTGAACATGATGATGGTGATGAAGAGGATGAAGAAGGTGAACGGGAGGATGAAGAAGAAGACACTGATGAGGGCTATGATGAAAATACGGCAGTGCAAAGTGGTGATGATGACGATGACGATGACAATGCGTCCAACCATGATTGATTGAATTGTTTTGTTGTATGGATATTTATGCATATGTATATAAAGCGTTCTTTTATTGCAAACTCAAAAAAAAATTGTCTGTATGTACTGAAATTTTTCACTAACAATAGTATCAAAAATGGCGCAGTTTTATTTTTTTGTTCTTATTTTTTAGATGTCTGGAAATAATGGTGGACGTGGTCGTGGTCGAACGGCCAGGAGTGATGCCGGTAGAGGAGTACCACAACCGACTCCACAGTATGATCCTACAGATCAAACTTATGAGCCGAACACCTTTAGTGGAATGTTTGGAGGTTTTCTTGATCCAAGTCAACCATTCGGAAATTATTTTGGTAGTATGAATGAGCAATCCCACCTGCAACCACCTTTCTTTGGTGCGGGTATGCAAACACCAATTCAACCAAATATTCCTTACATGGGTGGTGGTTCATCTACTCTATTAGTTTATCAACAGTTCGGTACTGTTAGTCCGCATTTCAACAGTAGTCATTTTATGGGGCAACCTAGAATGCCAAGTCAGTGAGTGCACAACGAAGGGGTCCGCAATGAAGGGGGAGGAAGAGATAGACACAGTCTTACACCTGAAAGTGACACATCGACCACCAACAATAAGATATATTTACAACCTGATGGTGACACATAAGTTTATTATGAAGTTTGCAACTTCTTCACGTCTCATATTCTTTTGATACGTGTAATCTTTATTACTAACCAATTCTTTTTTTGTTCTTAGTTTTGTTCCATATCAGGGTGTAGTTCAGAAAATAGTCGAAAGCTTTGCAGGTAAGTACCCACGTCCTTGGACCACGTGGGGGGAAGCTCCACAATCTCAAGGAGACATTTGGTTCAATGAGTTCAAGGTTCATAATTATCTTTGCAATAAATTTCAAAGTCGTGATTAGATTGTTAATTTGGAATGTTTGATTACTAATATGTATACTTTAATTTTGCCGCAGAAACACTACTACTGGCATCCAGACAACGAAAGTCAGATACAACGTAACTTTGAGTACAGAGGTGCCACTCGACTCAGGGACATTCTAGGATACGCTAGGAATTACAGCAAAAAACCGAAGTGGTTACCGCCTAGTGTTTGGAATGGTATGCTCAAACATTGGAGTGACAGTGACAACTTCAAGAAATTGAGTGAACAAAACAAGAAGAATAGATTGAGTGATGTTGAAGGTTTTGGTCCTTCGTTGCATACATGTGGCTCAATTCCGATTAGTGAAAGGAAAAGGCGTTTTGGTAAGAAACTTGATTATTAATAAATATATTTGTTATATATAAAGCATGATATGGGTTGAGGTCCTCGTTCATCATCCTCGCTTATATTTAATTGCGATTTACTTTTGTTTTTCAGACCCAAACATTAGGTAGGGAGCCCACGTGTGAGGAATTATTCAATGACACTCACTGCAAGGTGAAAGACAAAGCTTTTGTGGACAAAAAATCTGCCAAAAAATATGTAAGTTTTCACACATTCTATTTACAGATAATTCATATGTGACAATTGTAGGTTTGATTTAAAATAGTTTTATGTTGTATATTTTCAGGAGGATCATTAGAACAAATGGCAGGAGTACTCCCAAGCTGCATCTCAATGGGGTTCTCAACTGCCACCTATGACCTAAGAGGAGTTTTGGATTAAAAAAATTCTCGACAAGAAGGGCCATGTATACAGTTTTGGCGCAGAGGGGGTTAAGTTGAAAAAATCGGCTACTATTGCAGCTGCACGTCACTCATCAGCTGAGCATTTTGATCCAAGACAGCAAGCACAACTCTTCAATGAGAGCATAACCAAGCAAGCAGAGGCTATAACTCAAATAGCCAAGAAGCAGGGGAAGACAGAGCGAATGCTGAAAAAAGTTTTAAGATTTTTCAAAGGTCAAAGTGCAGGCTCCTCCAGCCAGATCAACTTGAATCCCTACGATGAAGAGGACTCTGAAGATGACAACGATGATGATCCCACAAATTTATCCGACTCCGAATAGTTTAGTAATTTGTGTACATTTTAAACCATTTCCTATATATGTCGTAGTTCATATTTAATTCAGCATGTTTCTTTTGACAGAGATAGCTATAAAATGTTATCTTTGGTAATTATATTGTTACGCGCATATTAATTTTGCGTAATTTTTTTTTTGGGTTTTAAGAAAAATTTCCTAGAAATTACCTTTTCTGTCGGATTCTCAATTCGTTAAAAAAAAAAAAATTTCATCCGAAAATTTCTTTTTTAAACAAAATTGTTTTTAAAAAAAAAATAATTCCGACGGGAATTTCCGTCGGAAATTCCCTCCCCCATTTTCGACCTTTGCTTCCTCCGATGCTGCAGGGCTGTCCGACGGGACATTTCCGTCGGAAATTCCGTCGGACACCGTCGGATTCCGTCGGGAAAAATTTTGCGACGAACCCAATCCCGACGTACCCTTTCCCGTCGGAGTTTCCGTCGGAATGCACTTTTCCCGTCGGAAAAACATACTTTTTCCGTCGGTATTTCCGTCGCAGATCAGCTGTGTTTTTGTAGAAGTTTAACTCAAACTATAATCATATTATTATAACTGTATTTTTGTATGGCCTAGGCATCATCTCCCCCCCCCCCTCCAACTGTCTATCACATCATTACCATCATCTTCTCTCTATACTTGCTAAACTTGAGCAATATTGCATTATTGTAAATTTATAATTTAGAAGAAATATAATGAAGTAAGTCTCATGTGAAACATCATAATCGTGATGATAAGATATTAGATTATAATTATCAACAAAGCTACAAATAATTAAATTAAGCAAAATAAAAATGCAAATTGAATTGCAAATACTTCACACCATGTGTAAAATTAAGTATTGTTTGTAAATGAGGTAATCTCATTACAATTGTAAAAACTTTGTAACAAAATATTGTAATGTAATTATCTTTCTATTTCATTACACTGTCAATTGTATTGCATAGTCGATTCTATTAGGTAATGATTGTATTACTTTCAACTAAATACCATATAAGATCAAGGTTATAGGAATCGGACCGGACCAGCCGGTTCGACCTGCCCAACCGGCACCCGTCTTGCCCACCGGTTCGGAAATTGTAGAATACCGTTCAAGCTATTCAACCGGTCAAACTTGGTCAAAATCGGCCGAGTCGGTCAACCAAGGACCCGGTCAAACACTGTTCAACCAGATTTTTATTAATATAAGTTAACAAAAAGGGGGGAAAAGGCAAAATAGGGTCGTTGTCCGACTGTTTGCTCCAGCGTCGGCACCAACACTAGCCAAGCTTTGGCAATCTGTACTTTGTCGGCTGGTATAGCCTCCAAGCACTAACTTGAGTAGAGAAACAAAGTGGAAGCTCGGGACCTCAGATCTGAATGTAGAAGAAAGAGAGAGAAGATGGACTAAAGCTATTGAATTAGAGAGAGAAAGAAAGAAATTGAACATACAGAGAGAAGTTAGGGAGGTAGCGGCTGAATGAAGCATTAGAATTATTTTAGATTTTTTAGTTTTTTATTAGATTCTCCCATCCCCCACAGCCCCCGGTACGAGGCCTATTTGTTGATTTGCTAATTTTCATGCAATATGACTCTTTCCCTCGTCGTATTTGTTTCATTTTGTAAATTTAATTTACTTAATTTTTTATTTTACTTTCTTTAACTGTCGGATTTTTTGCAATGAGTGATGTTATTTCTAAAAAAATGCATAGAAAGATACATGAACATTGAAACATGAAAAATATAGCAAAATAATATATTTAGTGAGGACAAAGGTTTAAATTAATAAACAGTATAGTTACTTATATGTCGATTTTAACACCATTTCTAATTGGGTTAATTGAGTTATGCTGGTCCAAAGCAGTTCAATAATCAACTGGGTCAACCGGTTTAAACCAATTTAACCGATTCGACCAGTTGACCCATCGATCCACTCCTATGACTAAATCAATAACCGTATCGGTTCTCTTTAACATTGCATAAGATTCATCTTTACTATTTATTATCTTGCCTTTTTTTGGTTTTTTGGCTGCCAAGACTATTGCCATGTCAGTTCAGATTTGTTGGAAATAATAGTCGTGCATGAAATTCAGGGCCTAGGACATTTAACAAACCACATGAAAATGCTATTACTTTGGCGTCGAATTTCAACCTCACAAAAATAGTTAACTCGAATTTCAAGAGATCACCCTCAAGCCTTAAAATCCACAACATATTGTTGCTCACTCTTGAAGGACTTTAAGGGTTTGTTTAATCTTTAAAAAATTTGATAGAAAAAAAAAATTGAAGGAAAAAAAGTAAAGAGAAAATAAGTTTTTTTCTCTTGTTTGAATTGAGAAAGAAAGTACAAAAATTTAGATGAAAAATTTGAATATTGATGAACTACTTGAATCATATTGATATCATTTAATCAATGCAAGGTTAGAAAAGGTCGAAAACTTTCCTCGAACTTTCCTCACAATTTTATGAGAAAAATTGACACTTGCTTCTAATAATTTTTCCACCTAACTTTCCTCCATATTTTTTTTCTTTGTAATTTTCTTTAAACCAAACACAAGAAAAAAAGTAACTTTCCTAAATTTGTTTCTTTCCACCAAACTTTCCTAAGTCCAAACGGAGCCTAAACTTTGATGACATGAACTATTGCAAAAGCGGGAACCTTCACCAGAGAATCCTCCAGCACCAGACCGAAAAATCGCAAGCACAACTAAAGCGTAACCCTATTATAATTGAGAAACAAATGCATATACATCTGAATTCAGGAACATTCTACCACAACTTTCTCGATAAATAACAAGAGGAACATTACACTCCCCAAAAAAACAAAAAACAAAAATTTCACTAAATGCTTGGGGCGCCCAAATAGAAGGGAACGCCCTGTACAAATTTTATCTAAGATGTTACAGAGGACATTCTAATGTGCTAATGCTACATATTGTACACAAAAAAAGGAAAGCTAAGGGTCAGAAGGGGAGGGGGAGGTTCCGTATTACCGAAAGGCTGAAAAATTCATATGCAAAAAGTTACCTGGAAAGGATGATGTAAATCGTTAGAAACCTTAAATGAATCTAAAAAGAGTGAACATTAACACGATATAAGGGAATCAAAACATCAATCGGTAGCACGTTGCTATGCAGTCAATCCCACGTCGATATCAAGGTTCAGGAAGCAGTATGCCAGGTAATTAATAATATGCTCAGCACGTGAAGTCTGACCATAACATCCTTCAACAGAGCCCTCAGTTGGCCAACCAGGATTAAGTATCTGTCCCCAAGGTAGGGGATGTGGACAGGAATCCAAGCTTGGGCAAAGCCTAACCTCTCCAAGACTCTACATTTCCCCGATACGAAGAAAAATTGTGTCCCAGCACATGGACTTCGGACCACCCACTTGAAAGGTAGCCTAGTTGCCATCTACCAGGGAACACTATGACAAGTCCAAGGTTATATGTTCCTCTCCAGGTAAATTACTTTAGATGCTATCCATGTACATTAGCAACAAGTTATATTGACCATCAACAAAGACTATGTACTATTGGTAAGGGCATGATGGGTGCATCATTTTGCTTAGTCCAGTGAGGAAAGGCCATTTAAAAGGGATTTACATCATAAATATACAATCCTCAGAAGAACAGAGTGAAAGCAGAATAATAAGTATAAAGCTCCCTCGTAAAAACTGACATACATAATATCAGCCCCGAGGATATGAAATTTAGAACCGCACAAATCCAGCCAGGAATCTGTGCCACATTCTTCCTCCCAGTTTTATACAGCTATCATATACTCAGGATCCCAAATCAACACCCTGTCCCAAGTCAGACATCAGAAAATTAATCCACTCTCTACCAGCCATCAACAACCACTTCAGCTGCTCCATCATCAGCAATCATCTAAACAACGTACAGCATTTCCGCCAACCCTAAAAATCATGGATTACTCTCCACCACTTAGATGCCAACAAATTTGTACCACCCCTCGGTTTTTCTTTGATAAGGAATCAAGACTTACATTAACGCAAAACTAACACTCATCTTCAGAAGGGGAAACTACAAAAATCATCATGCCGTCAATATCTCAAAATGATGCTGTCTACAAAACTCAAAAAGTAAGATTTCTTCCACAATCGACACTCAACTCCACCTATATAATGTTCTCCAAAAACAAGAATTTTGAGGTCTTGATAGGACATAGCTTTGCCCTTGAAAATCGAAGGCTTTTTCCTTCCAAGTACTTACTAGAATGCCAGCGAGATAATCTTCCAAATACCAAGAACCCGATTCTTCTTCATCCTTTTCCAAAACAGCACGACATCTTTGACATTCTCTGGTTGAATCCAACAACCCCCATCATGGAGACACAAACCAACCCCTTATCATAAGTTATAGTATTTTTCTTCTCTTCACTGTCAAGGTTCAACAAATTCTCTAGAAACACATGAAGACTGCTATTGGGCAACCCTAGCGAGGGAGGGGAGAGCTGGAAAAACAAACACACGAGGCAACCAGCATCAATCAAGATTTTTACCATATTTCCATAGGCCACAGGGCCAAAGGAAAAAATAAAAAGAAAGGTCACAGATGATGGAGTCACCGCAGGTAGTTACATGCAAAACCGAAACAGAGAAACTGAAACCATCAGAACTTCAGAAGCTACCCCAAAGCCACTGTCGTTAACTCACCATTCTAAAGCTTGCCCATGCATGCAGGACTACATGAAAAACCAGCCTAAAACCACCAATATCCTATGAGAAATGCTTTCTTAGAAATGTATACTTACATAAGTCTTTCCACCTATGGACATCTGTAACTACATTTTCTCCTCTTTTATTTTCTTCTATTTTGGGGGGGGGGGGGGGATGGGTTGGAAGGGAAGCAGAAGCAGCGCTATGGAATGAAACGACCAGAAAAGCCGGGAAAAGGAGAAGATATAGCAGAGATCAACAAATACCTGATCATAGGAAGCATCAGCTGTTTAGCACATAAGGTTCAGATATCATCGATGAACTACATGTATCCACATCCAAAATTAACAAGCACTGGGACAGAAAGCACGTTTAGACTCGTCGTAGAACCAACTGCAAGGCACAGTCACCCAGTTTTAGGCACAATTTAGTCAATTGATGATATACACATGCAGGATTGTACATGCCATAAAATCAACCGCAACTTATAAATATGATCTCCCGCAGAACACCCCCCCCCCCTGCCCCTGGGTCAGGAAGTCTGGCAGGTAGATGAAATTTTTCCAATGCTTTCATTTATTCATTTGCCTATTCCCCTGTTAGATAACTTAGTTCCCATGAGGCCATGAATCCATGATGCCAATTTTCCTACCACCCCCGGCCACCTCTAACATTTCAGTCAGAAACTGGTACTTGAAGTTTTGTTTTAAAAAAAAAAAAAAATCATGGCTTCCCTTTTTCTCTTCCCCTTTCCAGTTCATTTCCAAGTACTAGCCAAGTTGTCCTAGGCAGATAACAGCCAGCCTACCTCTGCTAGAGCTTTGTCAAACTAACTGAAACAAATCTTAAATAGCATAAAATAAATGAAGCCGACCCAACATCTTGGCAAAGATTTGGCTGACTCAGAATATCATGGTGCTGAAGAACTGACAGCAAACATGTAGTGAGTTTGACCAAAGCTAGAAGCTAAAACCAAAGCACCGTCCAGAAACAAGGGCAGAGACATTAGTTACTACTAAAATCCAATAGCAACCATTTAGACTATTTCCACAACCACACCCCCCAAATTATCTCTCCTCCCTGCCCCTTATGGTAATCCCAATCCCAAACTGACCACCATCAGACAAGGGACAAGAACAAAAAGACATCAGTTCTATGCAGGCCTGAAAATTACGCACATAAACATAGAACTCAACTAACATAAAATGCATAACAATTTAAATGAAGAGTATATACTTTCTTACGAAAACAGGTCCTGTTCTGTCATTTGTCTGAGGGCCTTGATTCCTCCTCTCAGTTTCTTCCCCGAACTTCCTGAATGGAAGGACTTCACACAGGCCTTGAATGACAGTGGCCATCACATTGCTGTCATGTGTAGACTCATATACCTTTAAAAAATTAAAAAAAGGTTGCTGCATCAGAATTCAGTTTCTGCTTTCTGCCTACACAAAAGGGGGGGGGGGGGGGATTTATGCCTACTGAGACCTCAAGCAATAAACCCAAAGAAGACATTAATAACAATTAGGAACTGTCGAACTGAGCATTTGGCCGGTTGGCATCCATGAAGGCATTTGATCTTGTCATTTCAAACTCTGTCCGAGGATAAGGGGCTTAAAGTCGGCACATAGACAATCGGTGGCTCGTAGACAAAGGTTTACCAGATCCAACAAAGTAAAAAAAAAAAAAGACCGGGGGGGGGGGGGGGGAATTGGGGACCACTTCTGCCTGAAATGCATAAAACAGTACCTCATTGCTTTGGGGAGCACCCGGTCGGCCAACCTCCTTTGGCAAGTCATCAGGAAAGTAGCACTTATGGACAATAAGCCATTTCGAACCAGTTCTGCATTCCTCCCACATGCCCTGAATCAAGAGAGAGATTTTAGAAGCAGTCAAATAGACAGATCGCTGAGAAATACTGAAACATATAAAACTGTCAACAGAACATATAGCACCCTGTACTCCTTTGACAAATGCAAAACATCAATTCTGTAATGACTTGCCTGGATCTTCAAAGGTGTTAATTTTCCATTGCTGGATCTGAAAAGGGCATAATCCTGAACTTTATAAGCCACTCCATTGATGCAACAAGATTGAAAAAACTTCTTCTGATCCGCAACTCTAGCTATGTCCCCAATCCAATAGGCATTATGCTGGTTGCTCTCCGATGCCTCAGCAAGCATGCTACACTGGTTGTGAGCTTTCTCTTTCTTTAGAAGATTTTCTTTCCCAACATCTTTTTCATGTCTGTCACCATTGCAATGATCATGACAACCAGCAACTCCGTTGCATTCACCATGTTGATGTACTGGAGCCTCCTCACCATTTGACAACCTCTCTTGGTGAACATCACTTTCGTTGCTTGATGTTGGCAACACATCAGATGTACTCATCATTCCAGATATAGATGGACCTCTTGATTCCATCTGGGAAATCAATCCCTCTTCAGAAGAAGAAATTCCAGAATTCACTGACTGCTTACACACTTTATCACCCGAAGATCCAGTTGACGTTGCTAGAGATGCCTCTACAGCAGCTACTTTTGTTTCAGTTGGAGATTTCACTAAGTTAGGCATACCATCTTTCTTTGTGGCTGTGAACATGTCCTTTTCATTGACCTCATTTCCATGTTGCAGGTTTGACTCAGATGATGATTCAGCAACTTTAACAGCCTGCGGTTCTGTTTTAACCTCTGCTTTGCCATTGGTGATTGCATTTGGCTGGTTAACCTTGTCATCAGCAGTTTGCGACTTCTTGTCTGCTGAAAACTGAATACCAGCACTGTCAGGAGGACCTTTTGAAGCATTCATATTCCTAGTAACACGGCCGTATTTTGGAGGGAATGGTTTCCCACGATTCATTGCCAAGCACCTAGGGCAATGCCATTCGCCTCTAGGAATGCCCTTCGCATTGTATGACTGAAGACATCCCATATGGAAACCCTTCTCACAAGCATCACAAACAAGCACATTTTCCACACCATTAATGATAAGCTTGCAAAACTGACATGAAACTGCCCTGTTCATGTAATCTCTTGAAGGAGGGGTCCAAACAGGACGCTGAGCAAGCTTCGGATCCAGCAGCTTTTGGACTACCTTAGAAATCTCAAGATGATGAGGGAAAACAGGAGATGCATGAGCAAAGTGCATACCCTGCATGGGCCGCTGATGATGGACAGAAGGTTTGCTTCCAGGAGCAGTATGGCTAAAAACAGGCTTTGGAGTTTGACCAGCTGTTGCTTGTGCAGTCATTTGTGGAGCACTTAATTTAGCATTACCATCAGTCCTCCCAGGCAGATGATCAGGAAGCTTCTTTTGTGTTTCAATATTAACCCATGGACCAGACTGAGGTTGCAGAGGCACAGGAGAAGTTCTAACCACACGTTGATCAGGTGAAGAGCTCACTGAAAGTATGTAGCATAAACAGAATCAATATATGAACCACTACATAAAAAGCTACCAGGAGATATGTAATACATGATTCTAGTAACATTCAAGAAAAAATGAGGGCACAGCGAATAATAGGTTAAAAGCGTACCAGTCACAATGCCGACAAATTTCAAAGTCACTAATGCTGAGACATTTAATATTTAAGAATTTCCCTCAAACAATGCAATACAATAATATTGTTACCGCGGCATAAATTTCTGAAAGAAGGCATAGAACATGGATAATCCAAAAGATTACAAGCTTGGGCAATTAGTTCCTGAGGGCTAATGTCAGAAGATAACTGTGATACCCTGAGAAAAGAATGGACCTTCAACTTTTCTCTTTACAGCAAGCAGCAAATCTCAATATAGCAAACTACTTCACCCATGCGAGCGAACGCGAGAGAGAGAGAGAGAGAGAGAGAGAGAGAGATTGCCATTGCCCCAGGGGCGAAAAAAGAAAACAAAAGAAAAATCATTATCACCAGCATTAGCTGGACAAATGCGAGCCAAAGTCACACGGGTGGGGGGTGGGGTGGGTGTGAGTGTGAGAGAGAGACACTGAGGACAAGGAAGAGAATATGGGTGTGCGGTTTTTCACTGTGTCACGGCCATTGAATACCTCCACTGCCACTTTCAATGATGCAGGCCCAAGTGCACAAGCCTAACTTGGGCAAGTCAACAAAAAGAGGGGCAAAGAAATTTGTGCAGCAGAAAGAAAGGAAGAATGCCCACAATACTCCATCACACCTACCTTGGATCCTTATTTACCTAGGCGTACCCGTATCAAACACTCACACTTGGAGATGAGTGCAACAATTGGAAACTTTAAATTAGTCCAAAAATCTTAAAAATTCAAGAGAATAGCTAAGTTCTGAACTTGGACATGTACCAACATTGAACATTTTTATCCAAACCCAAGCCACATAGCATCACACCATGAAATGATAGCTGCACCGGCAGCCAAGGAAGTGATGCACGACAAAGTCGTAACAAGGACAACAATGATTTGCATGTCGTCTTTCCCAAAATAGAGTTGAAAACCTAAATCCCTAAACTGGTACCTCAAGGAGCAAAGCTCACTAATCCTGTACTTAGAATGTTTCCTATTATTCAACTTGTGATTGAATGTTACATTAATGTAAATCCTATTATATGTTTGACAGAGTAGGGGAGATCACCTAATACGTCCTCTTTTATTTGCAATATCCATTCATAATTTGTAAAATCAGATTGAGGATAGCACCTATAGAAATGACGTCAATGTTTCTGGATTTGATGTACTTGAAGATAGGCTAGTTAATGAAAAGATTACACGAGACTATATTTATGTACTAAGCATCGAATGCGTTCCTCAATTTTTATGATCACTAATTCGTGTGCTTTGTGCTACACGATAATAACAACTAGGGAAGCATTGATCTCAATTTAGTTTTTGGTTTACGAATATCTCATCATGCAAAGAAACTCCTCAAATCAGTACGTTATGTGCTACAATGACCACTATATGTTATACTTGAAGGTTATTGGTTCCATATCTTGAGAATAAAAGTGTCAATTATTTTATGTTGCCATTGATCACCATGTGGCCTCACATGTGAATTTGACGTGCTTGATCCTCAGTGTAAGAATAATTATTACGTTTTCCAATTTGGGCTTCTGAACTGGCTTCTGAACTTATTTGTGAATTTGACATTCTTAACATCAAAGATTGGTTATTAGTATACACAGTTACAAACATTTGGGGCTCAAAGATAAAATAGACAATTCTTGACAAAGGCGATCAAGAAATGAAGGCCTGCTACACGCTTTTGTGGGGGAACAAACTTACTGAGAATATCCCTCGTAAGTTTTCATTTCTTTGGATTATTGCAAAATGAATGTTGAGGTTTATTTGAGGGTTGTTGCTGTACGGCCTGAATATGTATTTGCTATCGTAAAATTGAACTAATTAGATTGTGTGGTAATTCCATATATGCGACTCAATATTGATTAAGTAATACTGATTAAGTAATATTATGTTATTCTCAACATTTATTGTTCGAACATGTGCCTTTATGTACCTTTAGTGAGTGTATAGCATGCCTACACAGGTAGATGTCAATTGTAAAGATGAGGTTAATAATTTTCTTCTCCTTTTTTTTAAATTCTTGATTTTTGATTTTGTGGTGAATATCTATTGAATGTGAATGATTGGATTGTAGCTAGTTATTGATTAGAAAGTATATTCATAAATTCTATGAGTGAATAGACATAACTGATAGACCTTAGGTCTTCCTGCTAAATAAAAGAACGTAAGAAGGTAGTCTAGTCTACCTTATCAAAAAAAGAAGGTAGTCTAGTATTGGGTTGATATCCCTGCTCCAATGAATGGGTAGGTTACAAGTCATGTAGTGCAACAGAACAAGGTGGTTGAGTGGTCGAGCAAAGGAAAAACAACATGCCTTATCTTAGTCATGGGAAGCTTGTTTGTTCCTGCATATCGGATGCAGTTTACAAGTTAACACATATACATCCACTCTTCACACAACTAGAAGAGTCATTTTGGACAATCATGTCACGCAGACTCGGCCATAACCATGTTCAGGTGTCAAGTGTGTAACAGAGGTATTGAATCAGATACTGTAACTTTTGGAAATACGTATGTCCTACTTAAGCATATAAAAGGTATTTTTCTAAGAACCCTTTATTTATGATCCTACCAACAGTGGAAATAGGTGATATAGCTAGTAAGTGAACACTTAAGGTTATGAGGTATCTCTGGGAGGTGTATGTTCCTCTAGCCGCAAACTACACCCAAAAGGGATCTATCAACAACAATGAAAACCTAGGGATGATAGCTTAGATTCACATATCGGTTAATCAAATGATAACACAAAGAAAGGCGATGTGAAGTACATACAACAAAGAGTGTATGATGAAAATGATTACATAGTATAGAATTACGTCATGATTATATCAAACCACATAATATGGAATCATACTCGGCATTAATATTTTTGACTGGACCAGCTGGTCAAACCATTTGGACTAGAACCTATCAATCAACTGGTCTGCTAATTGCAAAAGCTGGACTGTGTAAATTCACAGCCTTTCACTTCTCATTGCCCATAGTTATATACTTTTAGAAGTTTTTCTTTTTTCATTTTTAATACTTCAATTATGTTAACATATCTAAGGCATGTATACAGGAAAAAAAGAATCAAAAAATGATTGCACCGGGTTTATTTAATAAAGACAACCTCAATTTGAAAACTAAAGTATTCAGTTCAACTTGATCTAACAGGTTCTACTGGCTAGCCTATTGATCTACCCCTCAATGTGATAAGAATCCAGTAACTTTGACTGGCTATTAAGCACAGACAACTTTGAAGGGTAGCATTCACATCTTGAACATATACCTAATGCTGTTACAACACCACTAAGCCTCGCACACAAATCCAACATGCAAAAATGAAGGTTCTCAATATAATCTCAAAACGCTTTGTTGTGTTTCTTATATATATTCCTGCTTTTGCCGTTGTACAGCAGTAGGTCTAGACATGTACTATCATGAACACTGATTGTATCATTGCATTATTACCATGACCTTATACTGAGCTCCTCCACACACACACCCCCCCCCCCAAAAAAAAACGTTTATGTTTGCACCTTCATGGTCACTCTTTTTTTTTTAAAAACAATGACACCTAAATCAAAGATCCCACAGTGTTGCATAAGCACAAACAAAATGGGCCTGTGATACTTTAAATTTCCACTTCATTTAGACCACCGGCAGCACCAGACTCACATTCCAGCTTGAGCAGGGCGCAATCCAAACTTGCTGCTGCAGCGCGCATTCCACGAGAAACAGCACACAGGGTGGACCGTACTGCCGTTCCATCCCTTGTTCCTTTTTTTGTTCTTTTTGCGACTTTTGGTTTTTTCTTTTTTCCCCCTTAAAACTTGCTTAGGTGGTTAAAAAAAAGGTTGTATGTTATGGGATAAATCCATGACAAATATTTTAGTGGGATCATTAGAGTTCCATGGATTGAAGAGGTGAAGAAATACAGGCTCCAAAAGAGTCCCAAAATTTGGAACTCCCATTGGATATGCTCTTAGAAAAGTACTTAATAATTTCTCAAGTATGATTTCCCATTTTTTAATCTACATTTTCAAAACAGAGGGCACAAAAATGATTGAGTGATTGACAGCATAAAAAATACAAGCTACAGCAGTAGACTAATTCTCTCTCAAATCTTATGATGAACTATTGTCACCAAGCCTGACTGCAGTCACCATTAAATTTAAGCAATACGGGAAAGCACTGTTAGAAGGTTCCATATACAAATATAAAATATAAACAAACCTGGAATGTGTGGCACAAAAGGAGGCCCATTCAATCTTCCATCAGGTTTTACATGTGCTCTATCATTTCTCGGGGGTACCATTGGGGTGGACTCTCTTGGTATATTAGCAGGCATTGAACTCGAAACCACTGCAGCTGGAACTTCAGCACCAGGCGGTCGAAATGCTGAAGCTGTAGAAGCCACAGAAGAAACATGCACAGCAGGGTTGGACTGAACATTTCCAGCTGAAACAGGGATATGACCTGCTTTGTCAGATGAGACCATGCGAACATTGGGCGCAGCAGCACAGTTATCACTAGCGACTCCAGTATTTAGCAACCGCTGAGATTGGTATGATGCAGGTTGAGCGACAAACGCCTTGGATTCTTCCATCTAGATTACATATCCATCAACCAAAAAAAAAAGCCAATACATTTTAAGTTTCATCTGGTTCACATGTCCAGCAAAGAAAACACAAAAAACGGACCAGCACACGGGCAAGTTTTAGCATTTAAATATATTCCCAAATATCTCCCTAAGACAGCACTAACATTAATACTCTGAACAGTTCAAGTTTTACATTTTCCTTCGTAACATACCAGGTAACATAAGAGTTCCCAAATTGAAATTGAAAAGAGAAAAGAGAGTAAATTTAAATTTTCATCAAGCAGAAAAATGATGGTTGAGATGCTGGGGGCATTGTTAATCTACATTACAGTCAATAAGGTACAATAAAATGAGAATAATGGCAATAGATCCAGCTGATATACATTATTCAGCAGGGAGGAAAAACAGAATCTACTCCTCTAAATAAAAAATATATCCAAACTCACCCTCATTGATATGCATAATTTACCAGAGAAGGAAAATGTTTGATCATAGCACTCTAATGCATATACACCATGCATAAACAAGCCTAAACTTGAGTGTGTTTTGAATCAATCAGATAGCCATAGCACTCTCCAGTCTCCAACAATTATCAACCTTTGTTCTTCACATATCAGAATCACATGAATAACAACACCAAAGTCCTTGTATCAACAAAAGCCGCGTAGAACCCACATATGTAATTGACAAGCTGAATATAAACATGCATAGCTGAAAGCAACCATATATGGAGTTCGCACTCAAAGTCAATATAATCAGCAAAGTGAAGTTGAAGGAGCTGACAATTCCAATGATAAGAAGAACATGCCATAGCTCCTCTAGGTTGTAAAGAGCAATATAACAAATCGGACCTGAATATTGCACAACATTTTACTCTCAAGACAATACCCAAACTTGATTGTATTTGGATTCATTGGGGATGCAGACAAAATGCTTGGAAGCTATGGGATATGAATAGATAAATACTCGCATGTCTCAGACCTCAAACAAATGGAGCACTTTGTTGCCTGGAAGGGAAATACAAATTACAACATGACATTGGACCCTCCAAATTAGACACAACAAGATATCCCATTCCTTGAAATCTGAATCCGATGCCCCACATACTTAGAATTTCAATGTCTATCACAGAAAAGAATAATCTAAGCTGTCTTAACTAGGCTCACACAAATTTCGAATCGATTCAATCAAATGCTTCTTAAAGCCTACACAATTATCACCATTACATGCTCATGTCTAAGTCAAATGACTAGCAGTCCCTTCATCAATTTCAAATAAACTTTTGAATCACATATCAACTACCATCAAAACCTAGCATCTATGTATCATCAAAAACACAAAAACTCACAAATACCAATACAACATAACACTTGGACACTGCAAATTAGAATTCAATGCCCCCGCACACTTAGAATTCCAACATATATAACCAAAAATGGTATTCTAAGCTGTTCTGCCTGAACTAGTGTCACTGTAAATCGATCAAATACTCCTCAAAGCCTACAGAACGATTGGCAATTTCTTGCCCATGTCTAGGTCAAAAGAAAAGCATCTGTATATCATCAAAAACCCAAAAAAACTCGCAATCCACACAAAAACCTTGAATTAAACCCAGGAATACCAAAAAAAAAAAATACACAACTTACCCTGCGTTTGGTGAGGGCCATTTTGTCAGAAATTGAGAGTTTGGGAGTGCGAAACCCTAATCGCTGCTCTTTCAATCGATTGAGCCCCAAATCATCAATCAAAACCCCAAAAGACTCCCTTGGCAAGATATCCTTAGGAGCCAACTCCTCGCACAAGGAGACGACCTTCGCTCTAGCCTCCGCCATCATGGCCTTCTCGACCGCCGTCGGATCCTTGCCACCTCTCATCCTCGCCATCGCAGACAACACAAGCACGATCTCCGCCACTCTCTTCACCTCTTCCTCCCCATTCTCTCTCTTCCTCTTCTTCACCTTATCCCCCACCTCGACCTCCACCTCCACCTCCATCGCAGCAGCTCCGCCGTCAGATTTGTGAGAAAATAGAACCAGAAAAGGAGGGAAGAAGAGTATCGGGAGAGGTATGAATATTTTGGCGATCAAGTCTCTTTGTCTCCCTTGGGAGTTGGGCTTCCTTTTCAATGGTTTTCATGGCAATATATACGGGCATGGTACAACGACGCCTAATCCTAAATTTCATCGCGTCACTAAAGATAATAACAAGATTACAAAGAATATCTCTAAAAAAATATTAACAGTATCTATAAAGATATTAATAATATTTTAATACTCCCCCAAATATCTTAATACTCCTCTTCAGGTGATGCATGAGAACTGATCATATTGAGCTTGCCTCTTAAGTAAATGAATTGCTTCTTGTTGAGTGTCTTAGTAAAAATGGCAGCGAGATGTTGCTTAGTGGACAACTATGATACAGCCAAATCACCAGATTCAAGTTTTTTTCACACAAAATGACTATTAATTTCTATGTGCTTGATTCTCTCATGGAAGATAGGATTTTTCATAATATGGAGAGCCGTTTGGCTATCGCAGAAAAGACGAATGGCCAAAATGATGAAAAACTCCAAGAGACGCCAAAAAGGATTTTAACCAAATTAATCGACTTGTAATAGCTGTCATGGATTACTATTTTGCTTCAACTGAAGACCTAGAAACAGTCGTTTGCTTCTTTCTACGATAAGAAATAGGAGATCCTTAAATATGTGACAATATACCCAACCCTTGAGTGAACGTCTCATAAGAGGACATGCTCCACAATCTGCGTCATAATACAGTAAGACTTGGAGAAAACTATTTGAACGTAACAAAATACCTTGACCAGACATTGCCTTAATATAACAAATGACCCGTCGAGCAGCATCCATGTGCTTTTGTTTAGGAGCCTGCATAAACTTGGACAATGTAATAACTGCATAGCTCAAATCTGGTCTGGTAATTGTGAGATATATAAGTCGTCCAACCAAACATCCATAACGACTAGGATCATCTAGTAGCTCCCCCTTGGCCAAAGCTAGCTTGTGATTCTCTTCCATAGGAAAAATCAATTGATCGACTTCCAAAGAGACCACATTCATTCACAATCTCAATAGCCTAGTTACGTTGTGATAGAAACAGACCATGTGGTTCTCTTGCCACCTCAATGCCTACAAAAATATTTTAGAGGTCCAAGAACTTTGATTCGGAAACATGCATTAAGATAAGACCTAAATTCCGTAGATATCTGAGAATTGTTGCTCGCAAGGATGATATCATCCACATGGACCACCAAGGCCATTAAACGTCACCTTTCCTATAGGTGAATGAAGAGTAATCTGTAAAGGAACGAGTAAAGTCATACTCACTTATCTTGGAGGATAGTTACCTTATACCTTTCAACGGACCCATCAGACTTATATTTGACCTTATAAACTCACTTATAATTTGTGGACTTCTTTCCAAGTGGCAAATCCACAAGGGTCTATGTCTTGTTATCCTCCAAGGCTTGAATCTCTTCAATCATTGCCTTTGGATCATTAGCAGATTTTTGATCATACCTGAGCTTAATAATTTTTGTGATACCAGCTAAAAAGGCAAGATGAGCTTTAGAAAATTTATTGCACGTGACAAAATTAGCTAAGGGATGCGGAGTACCTAAGGAACCAGTTTGGGGTGAGTTCACGAAGGAGGGGTCAATATCGTAGCACAAATAATCCACAAGATGTCCAGGTGGGCGTCATTCTCGACTGGACCTACCGGATTGACCCACATGTGCGCTACTTGTGTCATTAATCGGTGTTGTTGTGCCAATTTTCCTCCCCTATCTTCAGGCCTTGTTTGTATAGTGTCTTCTTGCAAGCTGCCCCATTTCCACTAGGGACCTCAGTCTCGGGACTAGGACCCAAACTTGAAATATCCATGCTATCCCTCATTCGTTGTGGATCATATGTCTCTTGCCCCATAAGTTCGATGGGCTACTACTGTGAGTCATCCAATTCATCAAAAGAATCCATGCCATATCTTGTTATTAGGTCTTATTAGCCAAAGGATGATTGGCAACCCTTTGTACTGCTGATTCAAAAGATGGTTGGTAAGGAAAAAATGTTTTGTGGAGGACAACATCCCTACTAATAACAATTTCATTTGTTTCTAAGTCATAGACTTTCTAACCCTTCTTGCCGTAGGGATACCCAACCAACATACATTTCTTGCCACGAGATGCAAACTTATCCTTTGGCTGAGACCTTAGATGAGCAAAGCAAAGACACCGAATACATTTATTTGATTAAAGTTAGGTGGGACACCATACAAGGCCTTACAAGGAGTTTGTCCATTAAGAAGCTTACTTGGAGTTCTATTAATCAAGTGTGTAGCAGTTAAAACACAATCGCTCCAAAAATCTTTAGCTAGGTGAGCTTGAAAGCGGAGTGCACTAGGAACATTCAAAATGTGACAATGCTTTCCTCCACTCTTCCGTTCTATTGGGGAGGCTCAACACAATTAGTTTGGTGTAGAATTCCATTTTCAAAGTAAAATTTAAACAAAGGGTTGGTTTTAAATTTGAATCCATTATCATTTCAAATGATTTTGACATTCTTTCCCATTTGATTTTTCACCATAGCCACAAATTTTTGTAATAAGATTGGAACTTCCCCTTTTTCTTTCATAAAAAAAAATCCAAACAGCTCTACTTTCATCATCAACCACAATGAAAAACAAGGGCACATAGAAACATGGAAGTCTATATGCTCCCAAATATCACAACGTATGATTTCAATTAAGCATTTGTCCTTGTTTTCACTAACAGGAAAATAACTATGGGTTTGCTTTGCACAATAACAAATATCACAAGGATGATCCTCTTTATTATCAAAAAGACCTACACTATTAGGGAGCAAAAAGAGAACATCTTTTTTTGGATATCCAAGTTGCTCATGCCAAAGATTACTAGAGCCCACTACATTTGTCTGCACACTGGGAATTGCAATATCCTTGAGGCGGAAGACCCCACCTTTTCTTCATCCACTCCAATCAAGTTCCTCGAGGTGTGGTCACAGATCTCACAAATCACATCATTAGAAGTTACAGTGCATCTCAAATCTCGATTTAATTTTGAAATTGAGATAAAATTGCAAGCAAAATTAGGAACATATAAAACTTTTGCCAATTTAATTTGGGGACTCAAGTTGACCATTCTTTGCAAACTTGCCATCATCCCCCTCCACGTGGCAAACACAAATAAAAAAAACGCAGGGGAAGGGTAAGGAGAGAGAAGAAAAACAAGGGGAGAGCAATACTTCTAAAGTCTAAACTAGTAGATCTCCTTATTGAATTTGTTCACTTCACGAAGTTTATCAAATTGATTTAAACTAATGTTAAAGGCTCATATGATATATGTGATTTATATATTGTAACTACATTTATTTTAAACTAGTATGTTCATTGTTTTCCTATGAGCAACGTACGAAATAATTTTTAATTTTATGTGTAGTATATGAAATAATAAATTATCTAATACTTCATGTAATGTATGACAAATCATATAATAGTTTTCAAACTTAATGTAAAAAGGGCAGCCCGGTGCACAAGCATCCCGTATTCACGCAGAGTCTGGGGAAGAACCCCAACCCAAGGGGTGAATTGTAGGCAGCCTAGCCTGACTTTGTTAATGGCTGATTTCAAAGCTTGAACCCGTAACCTTTTGGTCACACGAAGACAACTTTACCGTTACTCTAAGGCTCTCCTTCTTTCAAACTTAATGTAAGGTGATACAAATTATAAGAAGTTATTAAAGTGAGATTTCCTATGTGTTAAGATAGGTTATGACTAATTTAGTTAAATACGTATACACATGTCATATATTAATCAATTTAATGCATCATTCCTTGTATATTGTTAGAATTTGTAGTTCGATAATAAGCTATGACATAAAATTATCATATATTTTTGCAAGTGTGGAAAAGTTTTGTATATCACAATAGTTGATTTCCCACAGCTTATTTTTAAAGTCAACTGGATACAATAGTTTTATGTAATTCATGAATCATTTGTTATTCATGTAATAAATTATGTATGGTAACACCGAATGTGTGTAGTAGTAGTAGTAATACGGTTTTGCTAAACGTCGCCCTAAGGGCGATAGATAAGAGGTATCTATATCTATTATGTATATAGAATCTTACCTTATAGATAATATTGCAAATAAACATTATTCACAAAAAATCTTATCCCAATCCATGAAAATTCTATTTCCTAAATAAACTCCAACTCTTCGCCACGTGGCCTAAACAAATCCAATCTCTACCGATCTCAAACACTCATTAATTGCAGCACATATTCTGTTAATACAGCAGCCGTCTGGGAAGTTGCATAAAATAATTGGAAGTGGCACTTAGACAAACACAATGAAATTTGGAAATTTACATATTTTAGCGTCGAACATAATAACTTTGGCCTCGAATTATTGGAAGAAAATTAGTGAAATTATGGCTATAAACATCACAGCTTCGCTATCATTTACAATTCAACTTTGTCATTAAAAAAACTCTGTTGCAACTTCTGAGTATAAGCATCAACCATGATAAATCTCGACTTGAATATAGTTTTAGACGAGGACGACGATGAGCCCTTTGTTGGTCAAACTTTTGGCACTGAAGAAAGGGCATATGTGTTCTACAAAAAATATGATGAACGAGACGACTTTGCAATTCGTAAGGACCGATCTGAAAAAAGACATGTTAGGATCGTAGGCATGATTTCTCCTACCATCGAGGAAGGAAAAGGCCAACTAAAGTTATTGACACATCTAAAGATCAAAGAAATAGGGAATCTTTAAGGTGCGAATGCAATGCTCATATGCGAATAACTTTGAAAAGGTCTTTCGAAATATTTCCTGAAGAATGGCATGTGACCAGATTTGTAAAACAACACAATCATGAACTTCTTTCACGTGATGAGACACATTTATTGCCATCCAATAGAAACATAACCCCTGAGGATGAGCAAAGAATTATGTTATATAAAGAAGCTGGACTCTCAATTAGACAAATAATTAGATTAATGGAGCTTGAAAATAATGTCGAACATGGTGGTCTTTCATTCATTGAAAGGATGTCCGCAATTGTTTTACAAAGGTAAAGAACATGATTGGAGCAGAGGACACTATGGTTCATATTGAGCATATGAAACTAGCAAAAAAAAACAAAACTTTAAATTTCAGCATGCATACACTATAGATGAAGAAAGGAGGCTTAAACACTTGTTTTGGTGTCCTCCTCAATGTTTTAAATGGTACAACAAGTACAGTGATGTTGTTGCCTTTGACACAACTTACAAAGTTAATGCTTATGATATGCCCTCCCCAATATTTGTTGGTATTGACAATCATGGGAATACAATTTTGTTTGGTTGTACACTTTTACATAATGAGACGACCTCTGCTCTTAAGTGGTTGATAAAGGTACGTTTTTTTCCCTTTATTTTGTACAAATTTATACACACTTATTTTGCTCTCCAACTATGAAATATTGTTAATTTTTTTCCCGATGTTCTGCTACAGACTTTTGGCACTATGCTGAGAAAGCCTCCTAGGGCAATTATAACGGACCAAGACCCGTGGATGTCGGAAGCAACCGCAAGTGAAATGCCCACTACCAAACATAGTTTTTGTATATGGCATATCACCTTAAAGTTTAGTGGTTGGTTTACTGCTCTTCTCCTGTAATGATTATCAAAATTGGTGTGGTGACTTTTACAAGCTTTACAAGATGAGTTGTCCCAAAGAATTTGAGCATAATTGGCCTTTAATCGTTGGCAAATTCAATTAGCAAAATAAGCGTGTCAAAGGTTTATATCAGATTAGACACTTTTGGGCACCAGCTTATCTTCAGGATTATTTTTTTGGAAGAACGACAACCACAAGCAGATCAAAGAGTGTAAATGCATTCATCAAGAGGTTTATATCTTCTCATACCAGTTTAACTAATTTCTTTAAACAGGTTCGTATGCATTATATTTTGATTCTGTTATGTGAAAATAATTCCAACTATACAAACCAATAACTATTTTATTTTTTTTTCTATTTTCATGCCATAAAAAATTCAGATGGATGTTGCCATTAAGGAGATGGAAAACAAACGTACACATAACAACATAACGTCTATAGTGAACCTACTTCTTTGAAAATGAAATCGCCATTGGAAGATCAAGCTTTTCGAATCCTAACACCTTTCACTTTTAAAAAGTTTCAAGAAGAACTTGAGAGGGCCAACCAATATTCTATGTGTTCATGTCGAAGGATAGGAGTTCATCTTACAGTATTACAGATCAGATAGTAGAAAGCACAAGGTGTTTTGGGATGGCAACATAATAGTGTGCAGCTATAAGAATTTCCAATTTTAGGGCATTCTATGCAAGTCGTCACATACTACGGGCGTTTATCCAAACATATTGCTTCCGAGTCCCTCCACCTTACCTACCTTGTCATTGGTGTTATGATGCACCAGAAAGTGGTAGTGAGGAACCAGAAATGTAAGCTGTGGAAGTTTCCGAACAAGAGCATATTCAGGGCAATAACGACATGAGAGATGGAGATGACATATTGTGCCTACCAAAATCGAAGACGAAGGGACGCCCAAGAAAGCAACGCTTGAAAGGTGGGAAAGAATTAGCCAACAAGAAAATCAAGAGTTGTTCAATATGCAAACAATTCGGTCACACCAAGCCAACGTGTCCAAATAAAGAAAATATGGATCAAAGTGCTTTTAATATCTCACAGAAGAAACAGAAAGTCTTAGCAAGTGATTTAGGACTGAACCCCATCTTCTCCCTGAAGTATTAGACACATTTATTTGATTGATGATTATTTATGCCTTTGGTTTTTCTTTTTGAGCTTTCTATTCCTCTGCTCTATTGTTAAGCTTATTGAATAAATTGATTATTTATTTTGGAAGTTTTTTAATTCTCAATTCAAAGTTTTAATAACAGTAATCAAAGTCCACACTACTGTAAGCAAAACAAATAGAATGAAGAAACATTCAATGTACAAATGAAGGATGATGTTTCACACTAGTATAAGCAAAACAAGTAGAATGATCACGTCCAAGTCTGTAACAGTCCGGGACCCCGCTGGCTGATATTGTCCGCTTTGGCACACCGGCCTCACGGCTTTAAAACGCGTCAACCAGGGTGAGGTATCCAGCCCCTTATAAAGAGGCCTTCGTTCCCCTCACCTGCCGATGTGGGAGACTCCTCTGCCCTTGGGGACCCCGACGCCCTCGTCGGACAAGATAAGGGGCCCACCGACCCGAGGCCTGGCTCTGATACCAACTCTGTAACAGTCCGGGACCCCGCTGGCTGATATTGTCCGCTTTGGCACACCGGCCTACTTGTGTGATACATGGTATGGTTAAACTATTTTGCACTTCGGGCTTGAAGTGCTTCAGTTTACTATATTTTGTGATTGTAAGCACGAGTTGCGAGATTAAATGGTTTCAGTGAGCCTTGTCCTTATCAGGACGGCGGTAGCGCCTTCGTTTACTGAGTCTTTCGCTGCAATTATCAGTAATCATGTCATTAGTATTTTGGGGGCGTTACAGAATTGGTATCACACAAGTACTTGACCCTAAGGTCGGTTCCAATATTCATGCTATGCTGAATCCATTGTGAACATCTGATGACCTTCAAAAAGGCTTGGTAAAAGGAGGAATATGTGATACTTCATCACCTAAAATGGAAAACATGAAAACAATTCGAAAACATGAGCAAAAACTCAGTACATACATTCCTGTATTTGTAAAATGACCATAGAAACACTGGTGATAGGTACCCGACTTTGCAATTCATTTAGTTGGCAATAAAAATGAAAATGAAAGTAATATGAAATTGAATTGCTCATTATTATCTGGATGTGAACCCCTGGCACTGATATGATCTATACATAGGTGTACACCTGCCAATCCGATCAAGAGTTGGCCTGAAGCCGCACGGGTAAATGATGGGCTGACGCCCTATAGATGATGACTGACGGGGTCACAAGTTAAATGGCAAATCACTGTATAAACTGATTCATTGATAAACTCATTAAGAGTTGTAACTTGATAAACATGATCTGCTTTCTGAAGATACAGGCAATGGACGTACCTTGAGCCTTTAAAAAGTATCATCTGACTTGATACAAGTTAGCTGTTTCATAAATATCATCGGACTTAATAACACTTATGCATAATGGGGAACGATAACTAGGCCTCAACTCTGTTTCATAAATGTCATTAAAAGTATGTGTAGTTAGTAAATGATCCTTACTCGCACAATTGAGTAAGTAAAACTATGCGTAACAGAAATTGAGTAATTAAATGGTATACATAACTCGTATATTTCAGTATAACTTCAAAACTGAATTAATGAAAGTAAAATAGTTCACAATGAGATAAATGGTATTACAGAGGAAAAGGCCTTGATGGCGATAATTGAGAGAATGGTTACGGCCTTTTCTGAAATAAGTTGCTGATACAAGTGTAAGGTTCGCTGATGTATAGCTTGGTTCAGGATAACAGCGAGTACACTAGACTGGCTTGATAAATACATTTGATACAATCTGAATTGAGTGAGTAATAGAGGTCTGAGGCCAAGAGAGGTATATCTTGGTTTAATGGCACAAACTGCGATAACTTGGTCTGATATGGTCTGATAAGTCACAACATCCCACCTCTCATATTTCATTCATAAATCCATTAGATAAAGAATTCCACCTCAAATGGGTCATTGAACTCATTAGAAGCTATTAAGCTCACCAAGCATGGTATTTTCTTTGTAAAATCCACAACTGAATCAAAGCTCAAAAACAAGCTAAAAGCTCCATAAAAGTCTATGAATATTTATTTCCCCCTATAAATGACTTGGCCCAAAATACACAAAATGAGTGCATGATCAATCTCACTTGATCTTTTTTTATTGCTCTTTATACAGTCACTCAAAATGCTTCCAACAATCACCAAATCTGTAACGCCCCAAATTAAACATGTTTCACTGTTCATATCCCATAAGGAAAATCATATGATGAATCCAATGATGGGGGCATTACCGCCGTCCAAAAGGACAAGGCTTGAAACACGAGTGTTATAAATAACATAGCTAAGCATAACCTCAAACATATACACTCACATCAAGTGTTAACCATACACTCACATCAAGTGTTAACCAATGAAGGGTTTATAAACCATAGTAAAATAAATCACTATATAGTCTACATCTTCATCCATAGAAGAATTCAATATACATCTTTAAGGTATGCATATACTGCATTACTTCTAATCCATCTGAATTTTCTTGCTTCACGTATTCTCTTCAGCTGATTTGTTACCATGAGGGCAACTCTCTCAGCATTTGCCTAAAACAAAACATGAAAAACATTTCGAACTGTGAGCCGAAGCTCAGTACATGCATTCCTGAATTGTTAAATGATCATTGAACACTGATTGGGTCCGCTTTGCAATTCATTTTAAGTTAAAACAGTGAATGAAATAAATGTAAAGCTGTATTGCTAGTTATTATCTGATAGTGAACCCCTTGATACTGTTACGATCTATGGATAGGTGTACACCTGCCAAGCCGATCGGGGACCTGGCCTGAAGCCGCGCGGGTAACTGAAGGGCGAATGCCCTATAGATAATAACTGACGGGGTCACTAATTAACTGATAAATCACTGTAACAGTCCGGGACCCCGCTGGCTGATATTGTCCGCTTTGGCACACCGGCCTCACGGCTTTAAAACGCGTCAACCAGGGTGAGGTATCCAGCCCCTTATAAAGAGGCCTTCGTTCCCCACATCAGTCTCCCACATCGGCAGGTGAGGGGAACGAAGGCCTCTTTATAAGGGGCTGGATACCTCACCCTGGTTGACGCGTTTTAAAGCCGTGAGGCCGGTGTGCCAAAGCGGACAATATCAGCCAGCGGGGTCCCGGACTGTTACAAAGTCCATGAATCAAAATTCAACTTATCAAACCCATGTTGCAATTCACAAAACCAAACTAATCAAAATGAAAAAATTGAGCTTCAAACTAGATGCTTCAAAGGGGCAGTAATATATACTCATCGGGTACCACATCAAATAGTGTGAATGGTAGATTAGAGAACAGAAGGCAAGAAGAGAGAAATCCACAGCATCAAACACCTTGTCACCATCCCTGCATGTACTAGCCATCACATCAGTGGCAAACAACCTCTACCGAAAAATCCAAAATTTGCACTGCCGACTTTCAACAGCCCCTCAAACAACAAATTCTCCTAGAAAATATGGATTTGCCATTCGATACCAGCTTTTAGATACAACCTATAGTGAAGTTGAGCTCGAATTCAAATGCAAAGGTGAGGAGTTGCGTTTAAGAAGCAAGAAGGGGGGGGGGGGGGATATTGGGAACGTGTAATTAATTAGGGGTAGGTGAGGGACTTGGGTTATAATTGGGGTAGGTGGGGAAAAATAATTTTAGATTAAAAAATTATAGTTGGGGTAGCAAAACCGAAAAATTATAATTGTTAATTATTATTTAGGCAAGACTCTAGTTGAGTCTAATTAGGAATTAAGATTCTGCATACATAATAGATATAGATACCTCTTATCTATCGCCCTTAGGGCAACGTTTAGCAAAACCGTAATAATAATAATAATAATAATAATAATAATAATAATAATAATAATAATAATAATAATAATAATAAT
>JACYFF010031957.1:105978797-105993812 GCA_017589665.1 Selenicereus undatus | reverse complement strand
ATAATAATAATAATAATAATAATAATAATAATAATAATAATAATAATCATAAATCTTTTATTTTTTCCTAATAATTGTGTATTTATAGTAAATAGGATTCGCAACTAGCATTATAATTTATCTAATATCGCGAATATTTTATTTTTACAATAATGAAGATCTTTTATTATTAATAATTTTTCTTACAAATAATAATTTATATGATTTGGAGTTAGATCCAAAATAGATTAGGAAAAGTCTAAACCTTTAAAATTAGTCTGACACATGACATATGTTAGCTTGGGAAGTTTTGCTTCAATATATACATATAGATTTTGAGTTTTTTATTCTTTAATAAAGAAATTTTTGATTATTATAAGTATATTAATATTTTGATTAAATATCAACCATAAACATATTATCAACTTTGTAACCTTCATAATAATTAATTTTTATTAATAGCTCCAATTATTATTGTAAATATTAATGTCATGTGATTTGGAATTAGGATTGTAAATAGCTTTAGAAATTAGAATTTTTAGATATTATCGTAATATTTGTTAATAACAATGGCATACTTATTTGTTGCCAAATTTTTGATAAAATTGGAAATCAAAATCTTTTCTTGTGTATATTATTTTTTAAAATAATACCAAGGAAAAAATAATAATATTGAAGAATCAAAGATTTCAAGACTCTTTTAATAATGGAGTAAAAAATAAAAAAGACAAATTACATGAGAATGACCTGCGACAATTGAAGAAATAAATCCGTTTTATTTTAATGTATTTATAAAATATCCTTATCATTATCTTTGTATATAGTAGATGTTAATAAATCATTACTATGTGTTACTATTCATTGAAAATCTTGGTAATATTTATTCCGAGGAAATTCCATATACCACCCCCTACTCTCTCTAGTGAATTAATTATTCTTATTCGTGCCATAAGTTTTTCTTCCTCCCTGTCTTTTTTATTTAAATTATCCCCTGCTCCCTCCCTTCCAACTACCATGAAATTTTGTCCCTATCTCTTTCCCTAGGTTGCCCAAAGTTGGGGATTTACTCACACTACACCTATAGTTGTTCCATCAGAGAATTGGGATGTGAAATTCGTAGTTCATTGCATTGATAAAATTTTTTAATTGTTGTACTTTGACAATAGTTAATGGCACAAATTTACCACTAATTCTTATGTTCATTTTCTCTATTTTCAATTCACACTTCAAAAGCTCAATCCTGGAGGGTACCATCCATGTTCATGCGTTTATGTTTACACTTCAAAAGCGTAAGTAGCCTAGCTTGAGCTCAAACATAACGTGTTGGACATAAACGATAAAATAAGAAGTTACAACAAGGACTAACTTAAGAGGGTCCTTACACTCAAAACCAATCTTTTTCAACCCAAAAGTGAAACAAGTCACTAAGCTACATGAATATAACTAACACCCCTACATAATGATTTTTAAGAACCCAAGAAATTTATAGAAGCTCATTTACTCAAATAAAACAACGATTCAAATTTAAACCGTTAGGGTTTGGAAGTAGTTTCATGTCAGTTTTTCGATCTAACTTGCGAAGGTCATAATTCCACCTAGAAAAATCATATTGAGGAAGTTACTATCTTGGTATTCTTTTCTCATAAAACAAAATCATATTGAGGTGTTTAAGCACGATCTAAAATTTTTTTTCCCAGTACAATTTTAGTTTATGCGAAAATAAAACCAAGATAGCAACTGCCTCAAAAACTCATATTCCACCTCGTCAGACTTGGGCAGCCTCGTGAGAAAAGTTATTTCTCTTTCGTTTCAAGTCCAAAATTGGTGATTCAAAATTTCTATAAAACTAGACTTGTAAAAATATCTCTTTGAAATTTTTCATAATTTTTAGCGTAGTATACAAACCCTGTCTATTCCTTGAATTCGTGTTTGGTGCAGGTATGTTTTCTGGTTTCGATTAGACTCATATTCCACCAATGAAGTCACCGCATACGGCATGAAAATCCACGAACTCAACTTTAAACCTTTTCCCAACATCCACTAACACTTATAAGTTTCGAAAAACCCTAATCAAGCCTAGTAGAAAGATGAAGGAATGGGAAGTATAGATGCTTACATTCTAGGGTTTGAATAGAGGTTAAGAGAAATAATTTTTCTTTCAAAACAACCCTATATTTGAAATTTCATTTCAAAAGAAGATGTTACGAGATTAATCAAAAGATTTAAAGGATTAAATTAAAATTCCTTATCAAAACTCAAGGCTTTAAACAAAACCTTAATCATGCTTTCACTTACCCAAGAGAAGAAAAAAAGAAGAGGAAGAGAGGTGGGCAGCGACCGACGACAAGACTAGTGGTGGTCGTGTGGGAGAGGGATGGTGAGGGAAAGGTGAGAGGAAGCGTAAGAAAGAAAAGTAAGGAAGGGGGGGGGGGGTTCACATTATTACATGAAAGCAATTTTTTTATTTTTTTCTTGCTGGAAAAGGGATAAAGAGAGAGATTTGGAGATTGAATTTTTGGGTAACTTGGAGATTTTGGGGGATTTTTAATATCCCTTCCAAAATACTTTCAAAAATTCAAATTTTAAACTTTGAAGTTAGGGGGCAAGGCTTGAGATAAATATGTGTTTTTAACTTAAAAATTTATTTTTTTATTTATAAAAACTTTGGGTTGGTTCAAATATAAGGATTTTTGGGGTTGACCGAACATCCTTATATTTACAAAGACCCAACACTAAAATTACTATCTACAAGCTCAAGCAACTAGCAATAATTTCTGAAATTGAAATGATCTTAATTATTGTTGGAGAATTATTAGTATAAATTTTCAGGGTTTTACATTCTACCTAATAGAAGTTATGTCCTCTAGACTTCTCAAATGACTCAGTCTTAAACTTGTAATTTTCGGGATCTTACTGTTTTTCAAACTTGGGTTTTCAATATAAAACATTGGTGTTTTTTACGTTCACTTATTTATTTGTTGATCTTGTTTTCACTTCTTAACTATCTACATCCTAATTTATTTTCTTGCACTGCTTGTATGCTCAATCAGTTAATTTTATTTCCTAAAAGAAAACAAGAAAGAGAAACAAAATCAGAAGCCTAAAAAATTCTTTATGGTCACAATTAATGACTATTGTATATGATGATCATGTGGTAAATAAATAAAACAAACATCTATCTAGAGATACAATTGCACACACATACTAGAACTATTCGCCTTGCAATGCAAGGGTTGAGTTAGATTATATGTCAATGTCTAAAATTATAAATAATTCATGAAGAATATTATTTTCATCATTTAGATTCATTTTATTAGTTGAAAAAGCTTTGTATCTATTGAACTTTTTAGGCTTACAGATGTGTTATTTTTGTATATGCAAGTAAATGTTCATAAATCACATTTCTAAAAGATTAATTAAGCAGACGGTGAAAGATCTTGTGAAGTATATAAAGAAAAATTAAAAAAGAGTTGCATGCATGTAAAAGACACAAAATAAACTAAAGTACTAATTAATATGCTAACCAATAAAATTGTGACACTTGGCAAAAATGTGTGAACTCACTTAATTTTATATATAGTTATATAGATAGATATACATTCATACATGGGTTCTTGATTTTTTTTTTTAAAAAGTCACTGAACCATATGTGCAATTTATTGAAAAACTCCACCAAGTTTCTTTCGTAACTAAAGTAAACATGCCACTGACTACTTTAGTATGTATTAAAATGCTACTTTAATGCTTACTTATAATGACATCTGAATGCTCACTTGCAGAGTTCAGTAGCATACTTGGGTGCAAAAAAAATGTAGTGGCATTTTTTAATAGATTGCATAGTTTAGCAATACATACATACATATACTATGCTAATGACACTCATGGTTGGATGATATATGGATTATTATTTTTTAGCTGAACAAAATCAAACTTTAGATCATCAACAAGTTGAGCAATAGATCTTTTAACAAATCATAAATAAAAATTAAACATCAACAACATAAACAAAGATTTTTTAAAAAAACCCTAAATTGTCTTACTTTCTTTTTGAAATAAACCAATTTGAGCACAAAAACTTAACCAAACCGTTCATTATTGTTCAAAATCAAGGAGAGGCTACTCCAAACAACAGAGAAAAAGAACCTATGCAGATACAGCAATTTAAATGCAAACCAAAGCTCGAACACAAAAAAATTGAGGGCAAATCGCTTGAGAATCAAAAGCATCAAAGCAAATCCACAGTCAATGAAGATCAAAGAGCACAACTGAAGCATATTAGGTTTTGAGGGGGAGGGTGCTAGAGATAGAATGATCTGGTTGGAATGAAGAAAAAAATATCGTACTGTTAGGGGTTTCAAAGCCCTTTATTTTTTTTTTGGGTTTTTTTTTTTTAAAAAAAAGATAGTGACTACAAAACATGGAGGTCCAAGGGCTAAGGTATATGAATAGCTTAGTGGAATTATGTAACTATTAAAGAGTCTCTAAAATTTATGGAGGAGCTGTGAAAATTGAGGAACATTGAAATTCATAAATGAATGTTAAATTGTAGGTGAAGGCTTGTAAATTTTTTTAAAAAAGGCTATAGATTATATGAGAATTGATGATTGCAAAAGAGCTTTAGAATTTGTAGAGGAGCTCTTAAAATTTTATTGATGGAGGTAGAATTGCATTTGAAATAAACTTCATGAATTCTATGCTCTTTAATCATGCTATGAAACAAACAAACTCATCAATTTTTGAAGACTTTATCTACTAAATTGACTTTATTTTTTACTATTCAAATAAGTGACACATTGATCTTAAAGAAAGTAGAAAGAGTATACTAACAAGAGGTACAGTGATAATGACTTAAAGATCCAACACAAGTGATTTGAAGTTCTTAGTTTTTATTTGCATTGAATAATTGATAAGGGTTTTTTTCTTCCATTTTGTTTGGAAGCACATGTCGATTTATAAGTTTTAAATCCTTTATACCACTGGGATGCGTCATTGGGCGACAGTTGGCCCTCTAACGGATTTTATCACGCATCCGATTCCACCTCTCCTAACAATTGCTAAGGTTGAGGAATTATATATGGGACGTCAATAGCTAAAGAGCTCCCAGCCCGTGTGGCTGGGAGTTGCCTTGTCCAACCACCCCTCCTGAGTTCGAATTTGGGGGGAGCAAATTGTGCTTTGTGCATGGAAGTTGCGATGGACCTGGTTCCTAGACTTTGTGTTGAGGCTTTGGCACCCTCTACCCCTTGGCCTGTTAAGGCCTATTGGGAACCCCTGAGATGTGGGTCTGATAGGTTAGGGTCCGCTTACCATTACCAAAAAAAAAAAAAAAAAAGGGGACGTCAATAGGTGATGGAATTGGGAACATTTTGCTAGTCTTGTTCCAGAGAACATACCCAAGAGGATAGCTTCCTTGGAGGTTTCTCTAAGGGAAGAGAATGATGGCCTACTTGTTTGGGAAGGTGCACCAAATAGGAATTTGGTTATCAAATCGGCTATTCCTCTCTTTCAAGCTGATTCCAATTCTTTTTAAGCACCCCATAGAATCAAATTCTTTTTTTTTTTGGCTTCTAGGGCATAACGAAATAATGCCAAATGCAAAGTTTGATCGACAACACTGAGTGCAAGCAGCTTACGACTCTTATTCAAAAGATTGAAATTTTAGTTATGTATTGGTCAACTCTACCTGCAAATTGGGTTACAATAAGGCTCAGTTTGAATCTTGAAAAATTTGGTGTAAAAAAAAAATTAGGAAAGTAAATTTTTTCCTTGTGTTTAATTTAGAGAAAATCATAAAGAAAAGAAATATGGAGGAAAATTAGGTAGAAACATTGTTAGAAACAAGTGATAAAATCTTCCTCATAAAATTGTGAGGAAAGTTTGGGAAAAGTTCCCAAAAAAATTCCCGACCTCATCCAACCTCGCACTGCTTAGATGTTATCAACAAGATTCAAGTCATTCAACAACATTCAAATTTCTCATCCAAATTTTTGTACTTTTTCCTCAATCCAAACAAGAGCAAAAAACTCACTTTTCTCCCTACTTTTCCTTCACATTTTTTTCCTTCAACCTTTCTTTTCAATAAATTTTCTAAGGATCAAATGAAGCCGAAATGTTGATGGGGCTTCAAAAGGAAACCATAGCACCATTGGAAGTGATGATATCTTCTGATGCCATCATGAAAATCAAAATAAGGGGTTTACTTCTCATTCCGGGCCCTTGCCTCTTTGAAAGGGCTCAGGACAACCTAGATATGGGTATTCGTCAACTCAAAGCCTCGAAATCTATATGGACTCCTTCTTTTCACATAGCCAAGACACATATTCAAAGGTTGATGGTAGCAGAGATGAGGATGATTAGGTGAATGTGTGGTTATACGAAAATTGATAGAATTAAGACTGGAGTAATTAGAGACTCAGTTAAAGTTGCTCCCATCAAAGATAAGATAAGAGAAACAAGACTCAGATGGCTTTGCTATATGAAAAGAAAGAGTGTAGACGCTCCATTGAGGAGATGTAAATGGATTAACATCCTCGAAGATAAAAGAGAGAGGGGACGATCAAAGAAGAGTTTGGATGAGGTAATTAGAAAGGACTTAAAAATTATACGATTGATGGAAGATATAGCTGAGGATAAGAGACTATGGCGGAATATGATAAGGATCTTAGATCATAGAGAGTTGGCCACCTTATTTGGATGTAGTTTTTTTGTTACAGTAGGGTAGGTTTGGTTGTGGTTTTTTCGCATATTGTGTTTGTATGTAGGTAGTACATACATATATAGGAAGAGATATCATTCGCCTACCCCTATTTGTTAAGGTATAATATCTTCCTCTCCTATGTTGTACTTATGTTTACATAGTTACACCCACCTGATTCATTGGTATTTCTTAGTTCATTCCCTGCTACATATCCTTAGTTTTTTTTCCATTAAATATTTTCACAAAATCCTTCTTCTATAAAATATTTTCACAAAATCTTGCTTTGTGGGTCTCTTGGATTCAACTTCTCTACACGCAGGGATGCCGGTAGAGGTAATTCTGCCTACATCTGGATATCCCCAGACCCTGTGAAAGCAGGACCCACACTGTGATGTGGTGGTATTGTTGTTGGTACCAATCACCAAGATTCATACCTTGCAGACAACAAAATGCTTATTTCTTCATCATCAAGGAACACCAAGCCCGAATCGAAAAGAAAAAATGATGTATGAAAATCATGCATTGCTTTGGTGAGTTAAACAAGGCTGACGAATGTCATGGATTTCATAGCAAAGTTAATAGTTCAGCAAACCTTCTCCTTTTTGTGTTCTTTTCATGGGTAAGGCCTTGTTCATTTCGTGGGTATATTGTAGGTATGGAATGAAAAGGAGTGGAAGGAGTGAGAAGAAGTGGGTGGACGTAGGTAGGAGTGGGAACAAACGAGTGGGAGCAGGTAGAAGTAGTTTGTTATATGTGAGAGTTCGAATGAGTCAGAATGAGTAGGAAATAATAGGAGTATTGATATTAGTTATGTTAACAATATGTATAATATAACAATAATTATTATTAATAATTATATTAATAATAACTATTAATTAATAATAAAAATAATATTTAATCATAACAATAATAATTATTAATAATAATTAGCAATAATAATTAAAACAATAATTCTTATTAATATTACTAATAATAATCATAATAATTATTACTCTTGCCATAAATATTAACGTTAGCATTAATATTCACTCTCAATTATTAATACAAATAAAAATTACAATTACAATTATTTTTATAATTATAATTATTATAATAATTATTATTAAATATTACTAATAATTACAGTGTTATATACTATTAATATTATTAACAATTATTACTGCTCTTAATAATAAAGATAATAATAATTATTATTAATATTGATAATAAAAAACATTACTATTTCCTAGTACTAATAATCAACAACAACAACAACAAACTCCCATTGTGGGTACCGCTTTCACGGGGTTTGGGAGATCCAGTTGTAGGCAACTTTACTTCTACCGGTATTGCTACCCATAGAGAGGTTCCTAGTACTAATAATCAAAAATTAATAATATTAGGACTAATAATTATTATTACTAATATTATTAATAATAATTAATATTGATAATTACAAATATTAATAATTATTATTCAGTAATTATTTAATAAATAAATAATTATTATTACTATTAATGAATTACAATAACAAGGCAAACTATTCTATTAGGGTTTTTTTTTGTTTGGCTGGATACTTTCTCTCTCTAGCTCGCTGCTCTCTCTAGCTGCTCCCTAGCACAGAACGGTCACCTGAGCCTTGGAACCAGCCCAGCACAGAACAGTTAGTCCCCGGCGGTGAGTCGACGGTCGTCGGCCTTCGGCAGTGAGTCCCCTCCCTGAGGTCCAGCTGTTTTCGGGTGGCCCTGAGTTCCCTGAGCACCTCTGGTGGGTCTCTGCCGTCGTTTTGACACAAGGCCAGGTTTGGTATAACTCCCTCTCTCTGTTTGTGGGTACACAGTGCTCCTGTGTACCAGAGCTGTGGGTCAAGCAGACGGTGGTCATCGGCCGCGTGGGTGGTCGTTCGTGCCATTGTTTGGTCTAATTTGGTCTACCTCAAGCTGAGTTTTTTTCCCGTTCGTGCCATTTGTTTCTGTTTTGCCATTGTTTTGCCGTGGTATTTTTGCTCTGTTTTAGAGTTAAGCTTTCTCTGTTTCGCTGTTTGGTACTCTGGCCAGTGTTTTGAGTGTTATTGGTGGGCTTTTTTGTGCCCTGTTGTTGTTGATTTCGCCCCTCTGTTTTGTATTGCTTGCCTTGACTATTTTCTAGCCATTGTTTCTTTGGTATTGCTTGCTCGGTTTTTCGGTATTGCTTGCTCGGTTTTTCGGTACTGTTATTTTGCTATTGCTCTGTTTTTCGGTATTGTTATTGCTGGGCCTTTTTGATATTCTGGTCAGTGTTAAGCTACCCCCCTTTGTCATTGGCAAGTCAATTTTTGCCCTTTTTCGATCCTGGTCAGTATTTTTAGGGCCTTGGTTATTGGTATTATTAGTAGTATTTTTGTTCGTAGGGCTCTTGGTTATTGGTCAGTATATTTTTGCTTCTGCTTGTTGGTAGGGCTCTTATCTAGTTGATTCTATTATTAGTAGTATTATTTTTGTTGGTATTGCCTTTTGCTTCTGCCAGTATTTTGTTGGTAGTATTAGTAGCATTTTTGTGGGTATTCTCGCTCATTTCGTCTCTCCTGTTGCCAGTAGTTTTGTTGGTGTTATTTAGTTTTTGCTTGTTTGCTTCACTGCTGTTGGTATTTTTGTCTATATTTTGTTGAAACTCCAACCCTGAGCAGTAGCACTTGTTTGTTGGAACTCCAAGCTTGATTAGTAGCACTATATTATTTATTATTTTTTATTAGTAGCGCTTTTCTTGTTGCTGATCAGGTAGTTGCTGATCAGGTAGCTGCTGATCAGGTAGCACTATATTTTGTCTATATTTTTAGTCGTGAGCGTGTGTTTTATCGTTGTTGTGGTGGGTGTAATAGTGTTTTTTTGTTCACCTTAGTTTTTGTTATAGTCATTTAAGTTTGTAGATCTTTTAGGGAGTTCGTTTGGCCCCGTAGACGTCTGCGTCTGTGGCGGGCCATGTAGCTGCTTCAGCCTGTCCTCCGGGGAGTTTTGGGGTTAGGAGGGGTTTAAGGCTGCGGAATGTACGCCTAGCGTCCTGCAATATTGGGTCCCTCACAGGTAAGTCGATAAAATTAGTTAAGTCTCTGCGTAGGCGTGAGATTAGTATAGCGTGTGTCCAGGAGACGAAGTAGGTTGGAGCGAAAACTAGAGAGATTGATGGGTACAAACTTTGGTACTCGGGGTCATCCAAGGCGAAGAATGGAGTCGGCATCCTGGTTGTGAAGGATTTGGCGGATCAGGTGGTCGAAGTGAGGCGTAAGAGTGACTGAATTATGGCCATTTAGGTTTTAGTAGGTTCAGTGTTCGTGAACGTGGTGAGCGTGTATGCGTTTCAGGTAGGCCTACCGGATGAAACTAAGAAGCTCTTCTGGGAGGCCCTAGATGAGGTCACCCAGGAGGTACCTCAGACCGAGAGACTGTACATAGGAGGAGACTTTAACGGCCATATCGGATCGGAGGTAGCGGGATATGATGGGGTCCATGGGGGCTTCGGTTTCGGAGAGAGAAATGCGGGAGGGATCTCTGTGCTGGACTTTGCGGTGACCTTTGATTTGTTGGTGGTCAACTCCTTATTCAAAAAGAAGGAGGACCACCTAGTGACCTTCAAGAGCAGCTCTTGCAAGACCCAGATTGACTACTTCCTAACGAGGAGGAAAAATCGGAGATCGTGTAAAGACTGCAAAGTGATCCCCAGCGAGTTGCTGGGAACCCAACACAGGTTGTCGGTCTTAGATGCAGAGTTCAAGTATCCTAAGAGGTTGAAGAGGAGAGCTGGAGAACCCAGAATAAAGTGGTGGACCCTCTCAAAGGAGAATGCGAGATTAATAGCAGAAAGAATAGCCGATGAGAGAGCTTGGAGGAGGGCAGAAGACGCCGACGCGATGTAGGATGCTGTGGCGGATTGCATTCGAAGGTCGGCAAAGGAAACCCTAGGTCTTTCCAGGGCATGCGGGAACCGGATGGAAGGCGCCTGGTGGTGGAACGAAGAGGTAAAGGAGAAAGTCAATGCAAAAAAAGAGGCTTACGCGGAGTGCATGAGTAGCAGTTCGGAGGAAGAGAGGGAGCAAAAGAGGATTGGTTACAAGGCGGCCAAAAAGGTGGCCAAAAGGGCGGTGGCAGTAACAAAGAGTCAGGCGTTTGATAGACTGTACCATAGACTGGGGACGAAGGAAGGGGAGAGGGAGGTTTTTAAACTAGCCAAGGCGAGGGAAAGAAGGACTAGGGATTTAGGAGTCGTAAGGTGTATCAAGGACGAAGAGGGAAAGGTGTTGACTGAGGATGCTGAAATTAAGGAGAGATGGCAAAGTTTCTTTGTTAAACTCCTCAATTGGGAAGGGGGGGAGCCGACTGTAGGTCGAGCGGAGAGTGTAGCCATCAGCGTGCAAGCGGCAGGATAACAAAGGAGGAGATCAGGGAGGCCTTGAAGAAGATGGCGAATGGGAAGGCAGTAGGTCTGGACCAGATACCAGTAGAAGTTTGGAAGTTCATGGGGGAAGAGGGTCTAGAGTGGCTCACATAGCTTTTCAATGTTATTTTCAAGACCGCCAAGATGCCCAGAGAGTGGAGGGCCAGCACAATCATCCAACTGTACAAAAACAGAGGGGATATCCAATATTGCAATAACTTTAGGGGTATCAAACTGCTCAGCCACACTATGAAACTGTGGGAGAGGGTGATTGAAAGAAGGCTGCGAGGGGAAGTAGAGATTTCAGAGAACCAATTTAGATTCATGCCAGGGAGGTCGACCATTGAGGCGATCTACCTCCTCAGAGGGCTCATGGGTTTGTTCAGGGACAGAAAGGTGGATCTTCATATGGTGTTCATTGACCTGGAGAAGGCGTATGATAGAGTTCTAAGGGAGGTTTTGTGGAGGTGTTTGGAAGAGAAAATGGTGTCGCCCGCGTACATTCGTGTAATCAAGGATATGTACGAGGGAGGGCGGACGAGTGTTAGGACTCCGGGAGGGGTCTCCAATGACTTCGCTGTTAGTTTGGGCCTACATCAGGGCTTCGCTTTAAGCCCGTTTCTTTTCACATTAGTTTTAGATGAACTCACTAGAGGAATCCAGGACGAGGTGCCCTGGTGCATGGTTTTTGCAAATGACATCATCCTTATCGATGTCACTAGACAGGGGGTGAACGACAGGTTGGAGAGTTGGAGGCATACGCTGGAGGTTAGGGGCTTTCGGTTGAGTAGGTCGAAAACGGAATACCTTCACTATTGTTTCAGCGGGAGGACAGAAGAGGGAGTGAAATCGTACTGGATGGGAGGGTCATACCGAAGGTCGCAAAATTTAAGTACCTAGGCTCGATCATCCAGCAAAATGGGGACATTGACGATGATATTAGCCAGCGGATTAGAGCGGGCTGGCAAAAGTGGAAGTCAGCGTCAGGGGTGCTGTGTGACCAAGAGAGTGCCCATGGGTTTGAAAGGCAAAGTCTATCGGATGGTAGTTAGACCGGCTGTTCTCTATGGATCAGAGTGTTGACCTCTAAAAAAGACGCAGGTCCAACGATTGATGGTCGCTGAGATGAGAATGGTCAGGTGGATGTGTGGTTTTACGAGATTGGACAGAATAAGGAATGAAGAAATCAGGGGTTTAGCTGAAGTGACCCCCATAGAGGAGAAGATGAGGGAATCGAGGCTCAGATGGTGCGACCACGTGAAGAGGAGAAGCGTGGCCGCTCCTGTGCGTAGGTGTGAGTTGATCAACCCTCCCGGTGGTAAGAGAGGGGGGGTAGACCGAAGAAGAGCTTAGAACAAGTGGTTAGAGAGGACCTGAGAGTTGTCGGTCTTTCGGAGGACATGGCTCAGGATAGGAGGCAGTGGTGGGTCAGGATTAAGGTCTCGGATTATAGGGGTCCGTCGCCGTAGGGGGCAGTAGCCTATGCGGTGTAGGGTGGGTAGGGTCTTTCTGTTTGTGCTTGTCTATAGGTCGTGCTTTGTTGGGTTGTGACGTCACTAAGCGCCCATGGTTTGCTCAAGTATGTCTCTACTCCCTCTTTATTTGCTATCCGACCCCTTTTCTCCTCCATCCTTCGATTTCTCGGTAAATGGTTTCGCAAAAGTTTTCACTTTAACTCTTTTTCCCAAAACCGTTTTGGTGGGTCGTATGGAATCAACCTCTCTATGGGTAGGAATATCGGTAGAGGTAAGGTTGCTTATAGCTGGATCTCCCCAGACCCCATGGAAGCGGGACCCACACTGGGAGTTTGTTGTTGTTGTTGTTGTTATTATTACTATTAATATTAACATAATTACTATTAATATTATTATTAATTAAAAATAATTTATAATAATTATTATAACAATATTTTTTGATAATAAAAATTAATAATAATAATAATTAACAATATTAATCACAATAATAATTCTTACTAATATTAGTAATAATCAGAGTAACTTTTAATATTAGTGATAATAATAATTAATTTTCAATATTAATAATAATAATTACTATTATAATTATAATAATTATAATGATTATTGTTAACGAATATTGGTAACAATTACAATAATAATATTTATTAATATTAATGATAATTACTGATTACTAATATTAATAATAATTGGTAATAACAAAAATAGTAATTAATAATATTAAGAAGAATAATAAAAAATTATTATTAATATTATTGATATATAATTAATATTGAAACTGATAATATAAATAAATGTTATTTCAAATTTAATCAATTGATAATATGTAATACTGATTATTACTTTTAATAGTAAAAATAATTACTATTAATCTTATTAATAATTATTAATAATTATGAATAATTAGCATTAATAATTAATAATATTATGAAATTAATAATTAATCATCAATAATTATTTTTAATATTATTAATAATACTTCAGAATAATAATTACAACAATAATTCTAATTAAAATTAATACTAATTGTTATTATTAATATTAACAATTATTATTACAATTAATACTATTACGATAATTATTATTAATGAATACTAGTAATAATTACAATAATAATTAATTTTAATATTAATACTAATTATTATCGTTTTATCATTTATGTTCATAATAATAATTGTTATTAATTTTAATGTTAAAAAAATAAAAATTACTGAATACTAATAGTAATAATAATCATTAATTATAAAGATAATAATTAATAATATTAAAAACAACTATTTCTATTATTAACGACAATTAACAATAATTATTAACATTAATAATTTATATTTAATAATCCATCAATTAATTAATAATTATCATTATTATATTGAAACTAATTACTAACAATATTATTATTAATTAATAACAATAATAAGTAATAGTAATTATTATAATAATAGTAATTATTAATTAATGATAAACATATTAGTAGATCATAAACAAATTATTAATATTAATATTTATTAACAGTAATAATTACAATAATAATTATTATTAATATTATTTTCAATAATCATAATAAGTATTAATATTAATAAAAGTTATAAATATCAATATTACTATTAATGATTAAAAATTAATAATAATAAATAATAACAATTATAATTATAGCTATAATTATTATTGTTTTTATTAATTAAAATTAGTAATAATTAATAACTACAATAATAGTTACTATTTAAATTGTTAATAATTATTGTTGTTGTAAATAGGAATAATTATTATTATTAATATTATTAATAACCAAAATTACTAAATAATAATATTAATCAAAATAAATATTAAAATGAATAATAATTAATAATAATATTAATAAAAATAAATATTAAAACAAATAATAATTAATAATATTAAGAATCATAGTAATTGCTTTTATGATTATTATTAATAATATCTAATAATAATTATTGATATTAATAACTCTTAATTAATAATTAATAAATTAATTAAAAATAAATAATCAATTAATTAATAATTAATTAATTGGTATTAATTAATAATTAATTAATTGATAATAATTGATTTATTATTAAAAATAATTACTTTTAATATTGTTATTAATTAAAAATAATTATTAATCACAATTAACAATTGAAAATAATTTTTAATTAATAATAAGATACTTGTTAATCATAATATTAATAAAAATCACAATAAAAATGTGTTAAGAGTGGGTGAGAGTGATGAGAAGTGGGACAAAGAGAAATTAGTGCATTTGCCAACGAAAAGAGCAAGGCCTAAATTGGAGGTGTAGGATGGGAAGAAATGGAATAGAATGCAAAGGAGTGAAATAGAGTAAAAAAAGTGACTTTTTCTTGTAGGAGTGGGAAGAAGGGGATGGAGTGGAATGAAGTGGGAAAACGAAAGAGTAGAATAGAGCATAAGTAAGATATCTATACTATATATAAAAGCAATGTATTTTCTGACGTGGCTTTT
>JACYFF010031957.1:105894964-105963797 GCA_017589665.1 Selenicereus undatus | reverse complement strand
ATCTACCGTAATACGCACCGTGCAAAGCACGGGTCCAGACTAGTAATTATTAATATCAAAGTATAAGAATGAGTCGAAGGAGTGAAAGGAAGTGAAAAGAAATGGAAAGGATAAGATAATATTGATCTTTGAAAAGCGGAATGAGTGGATGCCGCAGAACAATGATTATGTTTTGGTTAAAAATCAAGGCGACAAGATTTGTACATAGGTTTTTAATCACCCCCTCCCCTAATTGGAAAGAACATATGTTCGTTTCCCACTTCATTCTAAATTAATTTTTCAAAAGTACAAGGACACCACAAAATATTTCAAAAATCAAATAAATAAACATTTGACTAGTTGGGACGACTCCAATCAAAAAATGCCGAGATTTCAATATTCCACAAATGGCGCCTCTTAGTCCTAAATATCATATACTTTCGCAGCAAAAAGGGACAAACAGAAAGATGATGGCTCATTGACCTATAAATGATGAATAATTTCTCATTTCCTCCTAGTGATGCCCTCCAAAAAAAAAGGGGGGGGGGGGGGGGGTAGAAAAACGCAGAGAAAAACCAGAATCTTGGTATTTACACAAAAATCCCCCCCACCCCCCCCTTTTCTCAATATAAACCCATTAACACACCAAAACATGCCTCTCCAACTATAAACCCATTAACACACCAAAACATGGCACTAAACCTAATTCAAACTATAAACCCATTAACACACCAAAACATGCCTCTTCTCCTCCATTGATTTTCCAAATCAAGGGCTCTTCCCCCTCCAGAGAAATTGCAAAATACACAATCGCGAACACAAGCAAACACCAAGGATAAGATGGTAAATTCACGCAAGAAACACAAGATACCGCGCAAAACTGCGAAGTCCGCAAGATTTTGAGCGTGATTCCTTGATGAATAGTACACACCAGCTTCATCATCTGATTGTGATAAAGCATCAATGATCATCCTGAATGTAGAACTGAAGATAGTCGAACATTCAGAGAAAGTAATCTGGGGGAGGCTTCTTAGCAGGAGCGCCTCTTGTTTCCTGTGACATCATGCAATTTCAAGGTGAGGAGATGAATCAAGCACAAAACGTGAGATGTATCATGTTTTCAACAAACTCAGGAATTAAGCAGATTCAGACAACAGTTTGTGCACAGATTTGATTGGTTGGAAAACTATCTGACTCAGACTTTAAAGAAAGGACCAGATGTGGCCATTGGTATTAGTCTGCCCAACCTGTGTATTTTTCCAGGTTTTTATATGTTCGAGAGCAACGTAATATGCCTAAGGGCACAATCCTTCCACATCATCCATCTCTCCCTCTTTCCTTACTAACCATACGAAACCATGTCTACGACGGGGAAAGACGCGCTAACGGCATGTAGGCCATAATGGAGACATACAGAGCCATGGACAACAGAGAGAATGGAGAGAACTAGCATTCAACTTTTTGAACAGAAAACAGTCAAGGTACTGTCAAAAGTGTATTCCATCATCTTCAATATTGTTAAGATCCGAGGGCCTAAAAGCTATGTATTTTATCTGATACATCTCAACTCAATGTCCAAATAGCAAATCACCATACTTCCTATGTCCTACCAATAACAGGGCTCAGCAATTGAAAGACATTAGGGCAAGGTTACATCGACCTGCCAGGGCAATAGGACAATAGTCCTCTTTTGTGAAACAGATCCAAAAACCAGCATTAGAAGATAAGATGTACAAACCTGTGGAGCTGCGTGGAAAACACGGAACTCTTTATTGAGATTCTCATCAAGTTCAAGAATTGCAGCAATGTTACCACATCTACAACATTGATAAATAAAGTGACAGATAATCAGTAATGCTAAAGGCACAACAGTTACCAAACAACGGAAACATCAGATACCGGGAGCTTCCAACTTTACCTATAACAATAATTTGGAGCAGACCATACTGTAACAATCTGGTCATCGAACATCCACTTAAAACCTTCCATTACCAACTGATGGGCACGGCATATGTAATCCAGGTTATTTGTGTGATTGAATGACGTTACTACACTGCCTCCGAAAAGGAAGCCTGCGCCACGAGGACTCAATCCCCAGCCATCCACTGCATCTTCAGGGTCAGACCATAGCAGGTCACACATGGCTCCATCATGTGGTACTTCTTGTTTTCTGTCAATCGTTCGTATCTGGCAAAACAGTAGTATAGCTACCCAATATTCAGCATGTGAACCAAGGAATATAGAAGTCTAATAGGCATATACCGCTAACCTGGTCTAACGATGTTATGGCTGGAGAAAGACCACCATGAACACCAAATATTTTGTTCTCGATAAGAGCTGACAGACTGTCAGAAAGAAGCCATGGCAATTCAGAAATTACAAAGCAAGACAATAGAGTGCTGGAACTGCACACATAAGTATTTGTTTTTTGAATTCATCATCAGTTCTGAGGATGCAAAACATTGACACCCCCCCCCCCCAAAGAAATAAAGAGAAGAAAGAGAAAAAGGAAAAATGAAAAACGCACTGTAGCGATCAACTAACAAATCAAATGTAGGTACAAAACCTATTATTCCCCAGATAGTGTATTGCAGTATAGGAAAGTGGTCTATTGCCTAGTCAAACAAACTTAAACCTTCCTATCAGGATTGCAGTACACAGATTGCCCTGTTTGACAATGTGGATCACAAAGGTTTGAAGTATGAACATTCCTGATAGGTAAGAGCTAGATCCATTGTGGGTGTTAGCTCAACTAATAAAGTCCTTCGGACTCTGGGAGTCATTACCAGAGAGCTGGGTTTGAAACCTGCCTACATCGGCCTTTGCGCCTCATTTGCACCCCAAAAAAAGGGAGCTAGATCCATTCATCATGACACCATTTACAAAGTTCAGTAACTAAACTTCCGAACTCTGTTCATCCCCCCCCCCCCCCCCAAAAAAAGGAAAAAAAAAGAAAAGCCACATTTTGGGAGTGCAGCCTTGAGTTCCTTAGCTTCTTTACAGGCACACCTTGTCATGCAACCAGCCCCAGCCCTGTCTACCCCATCTCCACGAAAAAACAGGAAAAAAAAAACCAAAAAACGACTTTGGGAAGACGGGGAAAAAACCCCATGCAACGCATTGCTGTAAGACTTCTGATTTGCCTATGACTTACTTTTCAGAGTTGCCCTTCAAAGAAAAGGAACAAGCACTGAGACCAATATCTTTACCCAGACTAAATCAATAATTATTTAGTGATGACCTAGAATCGAAACAGGCCAAGAAACCTAAAAACAGTAGCACATAGGAGTACAATTGCGTTCAACCTTGAACGCAATGAAATTTATCAAAATAACTCTTCCTACCCATGTCATATTACCCAAGAACGGCACTTTGCCTCTATGAATGACGTGCATCTATTCACATCAGTACTCAGTACGATTTAAATTCGGGGTGGGAAAAAACAAAAAATCCCAACAGCAATCCTATTTGCTATGAGAAAGGATATTAACCTTAAGTAATCAAATATGTCAGTGCAGTATCTCCACACGTTCACGGAGCCATATTTGCGGAGGCACTCATCATAGAAGCCATAAACCTGGTAGCTCAAGAAAAATCAGTAACTCGCCATGGCAACTTCTTTAATGGACCTAAAATAAGTTGTGACCAAGGAAAACCTGAGTAATTTGACGGCTCTCATGGTTCCCTCTTATTAGTGTGATCCGATCAGGATATCTTACCTACAATGGCATAAGCAGTTGGTTTTCAACAAGATCACTCACAATGGGAGGGGGTTAACATATGAGCAATGGCACATCTATGTGAATGAATCTTTGATATAAGATGGCTAAAAGCATATAGAAGGGACCCTGAGTCATGCATGTATGACTGCACCTACCTCGTAATCAAGAGTGATTAACAAGGCTACAATGGATGATAATCATCCATTCACATAAATCTTCCACAGTTGTGATAAGAAAAAAGGCAAGGAAATGCAAGCAATTAGAAGACGGATATGAACTTAATGCTCAAACCTTAAGTTCAAATTTTAGCAGGATTAAAAGCTGCAACTTAAGCAGGTTGAAGATAGATACAAGTTTTACCACTCTCAATTGCCAAGGGTTAATCCAAAAAATAAGGCAAAAGAGCACCGCTAAGGAGTGCAATCTGGGCCTAGTGTTGACACAGAACCAAAGTACAGAGCTGCAACCACAATGGTGGTAAAGCACTTAAAAATTTAAGCAAGAGGATGTATTTAAAAAAAAAAGAAAAAAGAACAAGAACTTCTCTCAGATTCTCATACATTCAAGACTAGATCTCACAAGGGTAAGAGATGGGGTTTATATAACTAAAGACCTCTCTGCAATGCTCATTAATTAATAGACACTAGGTTACTCCCAAAGAGAGAATATGGATCACTAATTCTTCTTGGATACTCAATTTCGGCTAACAACATATATTGGCCAAGCAGACTATCTTCCTAAGCTCAAGGTAGCGATACGCCTCATAGAAGAGCTCCAAACAAGGTAATATAACTGATGTTTTAATAATTGCTCATACCAAGCACGTCAATGGGTTTGAATATATATCAAAAGGGAAATAGAAATGTGATCTCAAAATGCTTCAGCATGGTAAATTACACTCCACTTTCTCTGCTCATTCTCACTCAACCTTAAACTATTCGACTTCCAAAAACACTGAGATTGACACCCATATCAGTAACTACTCATTGATTCTGATGGGGAAAAAGACCTCAAAGAAATCATCAGACTATTAACAAAACTTAATGAATTTGGTCAAGTTGAGCTAGACGAGGAAGCAAAACATGGAATCTCATGAGCTTCTTACAAATTCAAGCAGCAACTTGATTCATCCCTTAACTAGACTAGCAAATGGAACTCAATTCAGGTGGAACGAATCCAGAGGATGCCTCAATCCGTTTGCAAAAATCTCCCCCAAAAAACAGGTATGATCTGGTGGCATTGAAAAAAGTAACCGTAAGAATCAATGTCACTTTACAACATTTTTGTTCTCCAAACTACCATGAAATCAACATCTCCAATAGTTTGGTGTGCCTCCTTCAAGCTCCAAATATGAAGCAGTTCAAATTGATCACCCATGTGATCACAAAAGCTTGTAGGACAAGAATAGCGCTAAGAATAATTTTAGATGACTTAGAATGTGTAAATTAATTGAACCCCTTAAAATGCGTAAATTACCTGAACCCCTTCGCGTAGTTGTACTCACAATTTTACAGTAAAACCTTTAAATGTAGTAAACATTCTTAGTCAACAATGCTTAGTGAGGATGGAATCCATAATCAAAGCTGAACGGAAGCAGGTAACTGCTGAAGAAGTTAACTAGAATGGAGAATGGGAGGCTTGGCTTAAATTAATGATCATCAGCATTCCAAAGGTCATAATTGGGATGTTTGAGGGATGCTCCAACATCAGTTGGTCCTGAAAAAAAGAAGAAAATTCAATACTCCAGTTGAATGCCCTTGAGGCATGATTCATTTTTACAATCAAACACCCCCAAGAATCCCTGGAATTCTTGTTACGTGTTTGTTCCAAATCTAACCATAAATCCTCTGAAAGAAAGGAAAAAGTTTTATGAAGGCCTGTCCGCCTGTCTGAGAAGGTGGACCTTGAGCTTGATCCTGCGAATGGGACCAACAGGAGAATAACCATGATGCAAGCGCATCATTGACTCACCTACATAATTCAACAAATTAACTTTGCACATTTATTTTAGTAACTACTAAAATAGGACTGCAGTATCCAAATGCATAAGGACAACCAAAATCTTTATTTTCTACTCTCTCTCTCTCTATCTCTCTCTTATTGACATCTATGCACCATATTATTGTTCACATATCTTATTTGGCAACCATAGGATCCAAAAATAAAAAATAAAATATATTTGTATGCCGAATTATTTTTTTCCCTCACAAGCATATCGCCTTTTTGGCAACCTTAACGTTTCCTTTCAGTATTCACATCCAAAGTCTCTTTTGACAAGACAGTTTCAAAATTTATAAGACCATTCCTCATGCACGATGATGTGCTCGCCTTACATTGGATGGCACGCTAGCTGGGCCTGGGAGTCAATTTACAGATCCAACATTAAGGCAGGGGAGGCTGGGTTCACGTCACATACTTTACAAATATCTCTAGGCAGAGGGTATTCATCACCCAAAACCAACTTCTTTGGGAGAACATATTTCCCCACTATTGGCCAACTTCTTTTTTTTTGGGGGGGGGGGGGGGGTGGGGGTGTGAAGGGAGGACACATGCCAATGTTGGTGGGATTTGAAGCCAAGTCTCTAGTAATAACTCCCAAAGTTTTTTACCAATTAGATCAATTGGCATCCAAACTTATAGAAAGATATTTCAATAAGAATAAACTCTTTTCTTCATTTTCAAAAACAACAGGTTCTGGAAACTATCCCAATTGTTAAATTTGTACCAAAATTATGATCTTGTTCTCTTTCTTGTAATCTGTCTCCGCAAATGTGAAAAGGTGTACAGTAAACCACACTAAAAGAATGTATCACATCAGCAAGTAAACTATTCAACAATAAGGAAAACATGAAGTCTAGAGCAGCAGTAAGACATTGGATCTAGTTCATTATATGTTTTGAAAGTTGCTGAACAATGCTTTTCAGCTACATTGAAACAGACATAGAACATTGGGAATCTTTTCTTGGTGCATTTAGGTAAAAGAAAGGTATAATTCCCCAAGAAACATCTCTATCACAACATTAGATGACATAGTTTACCTTTCCATCACCCACAATAGGTAGATCATGAAGATCCTCTTACCCAACAAATGAATATCCCCCTACTTTATTTATTACCATTGTTTCACATCTGTGCACATGCACTTTTTCTTATTTGCTGAAATTGTTTTATCCCTCAGACATTGAATTCGATTTCCTTTTCCAAGCAAATATTCAACATATGAAATATACATGCCAACAGGCCCAACCCAACCCCTTCAAATTCTTAAGTTTTGTGAGCATGCAACAAGTCACACAAATGGCACATCAAAGAAAGGCAGGCAACAGAAATAAGTTGGGATGAAACACTTTAGAATAAGTACAGAACACAACTAAAACACCACTGCAGTGTCTCACTACCTGCATGAAGTGCTTAAATCATACAGCAACGGCATGAAAATACGACAGGAAGCATGGCATAGTTTGTGGCATATTCTCTTGCCTCCTCAATTTGGATTTGCATCATCTAGTGTTCATTAATTGTGAAGGGTGCATCCAGAGCACAAATTCAAAAGATCATTTCTTAACAGCCAGGTAGATAGAATGATCCATCATCATGATAGAGCAAAACTTAATGCAACTGTAGTGATATGCATCTGACTTATCAGCTTATAAAGCCTGGGACCTGATACCTTAAGGGCAAGGAGCAGAAGGAAGGTTTCAACAGAATAGAATCCTCTGTCCACAAAATCTCCCAGAAAGAGGTAGTTTGTCTTTGGACAATCCCCACCCACTCTGAACAGCTCTTTCATGTCGTAAAACTGTCCATGTATATCACCACATATCTGCACAACGAAAATAAACAATGAGAAATACTACAAATTCTCTCATATAACTGCAACAGGCTAAACTTAATCATATTGAAGCATGGTATGGAAGTCCAAATGTCCACAGCATTACCGATGCAAACCAGATGGGTTGTTTCAAATAGATGCACAAACAAAAATACAAGCAGTGACTAAGGTTCTAAGGGATTTTAAACAGGTACCAGCACACAAGGAAGAGAAATTGATGCACAATAGGAGTAAAGAATTGGTAAAAAGATTTAGAAAATTAGAATATTTTGATATTGGATATCTTTTGTATTTTTTTATTATTTTCGTAGGTTATTTTTAAGCACATTTTAGGACAACCAAAATAAGGATATTTAGTGATATTTTATTAAGATTTAGTTTCCTAGTCTATTAGGATAATATTATGTTATATATTTTTATCCTTTTCTAGTTTATATCTAATTATTTAGATTTCCGAATGCTAGTTAGCCTCTTGGTTATATAAAGCCCTTTATGTAATTAGAGAATGCAGATTATGAATAAGAATTGATATTGAATTTAAGTGAAAGTTCTTGTGTGAATTTTCTCGATGTGGTTATTGCTCTTAGAAATTAAAGCATCCTACAATCAATTATTCCCCTTAGTAGGAATTGCTCTTAGAGCATCTTATATCAATTTGGTATCAAAGCTTCGTCGATCTACCCTACCATTTTCCTTCTTTCAGTCTAACTCCCACTCCTTTCCTCTCTTTATTTTATTTATTTATTTTTGCATATTTGCCTCACTATACAAAAGAAAATCAAAACAAAAAATTTCCATATCAGAATTTGCTGCTAAGATTTGATATTCTAGACTTCGAACCGTCTAGATCAGTTTGATATCTTTTAGATCTACGGATGAAGTTTATGTTTTGTCTGGCTGAAGATTATCTACACTGAAAATGAGTTGGTGTGACAAACATCATCGTGCCCTTTTCGTGGTCATACATAACAAGCCATGGCCTGTTACGACAAGTGCTCTTAACCAAGTTTTCTCTCTTTATGGGGATATAGAAAACATCACTAGGTTTTGGACAATGAGTGAATTTCATGCTCAAGTGAATTTTTATTCACCAAGAGATGCGTGCAAGCTTCAAGGGCGTCAAATTTATGAAGATTGTTGTGAGTTGGATCTTTATTTTGCTAGTGAATTCCTTTGTGATTGTACGTCGTACATTCCTAGCCACAAATTGGATTGCGAACGTCCTAGAACTCCGATAATACCTTAGCAGCACTTCGTAGAAGATTATAAGATTTCTTCCCAAAGGTTCCCCAAGAAACAATCAATTTCTTATTTGGAAGAGACAAATCCAACATACTTAGAAGCACATGAAGGGGGAGCTGCCATTGGGGAAATCAAAAGGGAAACTTTTCAGAGTGAGCCTACAAGAGAGCATGTCCCAAGAATACAAGTTTTGGATCTAAACAAGACAATTGATGTTAAGGGAAGTTCTTTCAATCATGCGAACCACACAGGAGATTGCATAGTTGATTGCATTAACTCATCAATTCAAGATATTGCACATGGTCAAGCAAAAGTGATTGAGCACTCTAATATTGATGAAGACAATCTTTCCAACATTCAAGGCAGCAAAGAAGAGTTCTCAAAAGACACTTGTATCATCCCAAGAATTGTTGAGCATGATGTTGGATTCTTGATCCCTAAAAGGTTCTTTCAAAAAACTGATGTTCATCCACTACTCATATGGTTATTGGCGCTCGAGAAGAATTTGAAGTATCCAATTTATACCATCTTCAAGGAACTTGAATCAATTCCGTCTTCCTCATTCGCAATTCCTGCTCATGTCAAAACTCAAGGACAAGTTTTTTTCAACCGGGTGAGAATGATGCAGGATAGGAGTAAAGAATTGATAAAAATATTTAGAAAATTAGAATATTTTGATATTAAATATCTTTTGTACTTTTTATTATTTTCGTAGATTATGTTTAAGCATATTTTAGGAAAGCCAAAACAAGGATATTTAATGATATTTTATCAAGATTTAGTTTCCTAGTCTATTAGGATAACCTTAGGTTATATATTTTCATCCTTTATATCTGATTATTTAAGTTTTCTAATGCTAGTTAGCCTTTTGGTTATATAAACCCCTTTATGTAATTGGAGAAGGCAGATTATGAATAAGAATTGATATTAAATTTAAGTGAAAGTTCTTGTGTGAATTTTCTCGGTGTGAGAATTGCTCTTAGAACATCCTATATTAATTATTCCCCTTTTTAAGAACAGCTCTTAGAGCGTCCTACATTAGAAATTCTAAGAGAGCTAAGCATTAAAAAGAAAAGTGAGTAATTTCAAGGAAATAAACACATGCGTGCACACAATGGAGGCTTACAAATTCTCCCATATACTACTAACACTAAGTGTCTATATGTAACTAGATAACTAATAATTACGAGGAGTACAACGAGGGGGGCGGGTTCAAATAAAACACATTTGAAATACATGCTCCCCATGAATGTCCCACAAATTTGTATCATTTCCAACAGGGGTATTGTAAACTGTAATCGTACTAGGTATGACGTACACAGAAAACAAAGCGTCCCAGGGTTCAAGGTGCTAGGCAATGGTGCACTCATCATGGCTCCAAGGGGCACTTTTTTTGGGGGAGGGGGGTAACCTCTATGAAAATTTCACGAAACATGAACCCAGACAAAGAAAGGATTACTACCTAGTGAACATCTTGGCAGCTATAAGGTAACGATGTAGCAATCAGGGCAAAGAATTAAGAAGTATACAAAAAATTATGCAAGTCGTTCTTGACAAACATCTATGCCAAATGCATGATATCTTTTTTCTCAAAAAATACATATTAAATTGTCAATGTCATACCAAGCTCAAATCTCATGTCAATGGCAGTGACTCCAACTAATGCTAGCTCACGAAGCTTGCAGCAAAACCTACTTGATCTCTATCCTTACAAATATGACTATTGTTACAGAAACTTCAACGTTTGGAAGTTTTGCACCCATGGAAAAGAGGTTTCATTTTGTAGAGAGAGAAAAAGTGTCCCACATGAAAAAAGATTAAAGTGGGAGTAGTGCTTTTTATATGTGAGCTCTTTCAACCTCTTTGAATAAGAAAGCCAAAGGTGGACTTGGTAGACCACACACACATGCAGTCGTGCACGCCGCCCGTAAGCCAAGCTCAGGCGATGGTGTGGGCTGGGTTTTTACCTTTTTACTGTCAATCGCAATTAATGCCTTGAAAAATGTTTTAACAGCTAGTCTTGACTTGCGATGTAGTTCTCAAAGTTCGCTGGCTTACGAGACTGATTTCTTCTTTCCCAAATCTGATTGCTCTCTTCTCAAAACTGCTTGTTTTCTCAAAGTATTCTAGCTATTGCAGATTTATTTTAAAAAAGGAGTAGCCAACTTCTTCTGATTACACACAGAAAAAACCTTCTTCTTCTCTACTTCGCTTATTCTGGTTTTCTGGTTTGGGCAATATCATTTCAACTCCAGCCAGCTGATTAAGAGTGCACAAAATAGGCCGGAAACATGTAATCCTGGGAAGCGAGAGCTACTGGAGAGTTTGCACCTTTGCACAGGCAAAATCGCTTTCAGGACAGTGGTCCCAGCCATGCCATGGTGTTCTGTTCAGACATGCTACTATTTTATCTCAGTTAGTCCAAGAAAGATCTTTCCTTTATTGCTATGCTTCTTGTTCAATTTTCCCAACAACCATGACTAAATTCAACCCACGTTAAGGTCCAACAGTAGTACGTCAATGATCGAATAGAGAACCATAGCTCTGCCCACAATGGAGAACCCCCCCCCTTTTTACTTTTTTGGGTGGGGGGGGGGGGAAGGAATAGGCCAACAATAAATAAAATCCAATTATTTTTTTTGACAAGAACAATAAATAAAATCCAATTAGAGTAAGAATCAGAGACCCAATTGAGCAACTAAACATCAAAAGATTCAGTTCAATTTCTTTTCCCCAGCTGTAAGATGAACTAAAAGAACAATCTTCTTTTTGCAGATAGAGCTAGCAAATGTAATCACACCCTTGACACCCAACTTGGAGGCCCACACATCCACAATCTCTATTCACACCATCTAATACACCAACAATAGTTGCAATAAAATGGGTATAAGTTTCTTACCATAACAACCACTACAAATCTACCCACCACAATTTTTTTTGGTTGGGGGGGGGGTACCAATGAAGTGAATGAACAATAGGCCGAAATAAGCAAAACCCTTGAAATATTTGAGCAAATAAACCGAAACTTACAGTAACAGGAGCATCAACCCTTTGAACGTTGCTCTCTTCGACTAAAATTTCCATAGCTTTAAAGCAAAGTGCCTTGACTTCGGATTCCTTCAAGGGTTCGCACCTCTTCAATTGCTCAATTTGCCGGTCTAAATCCGACATCTTCCTTCCCTCCTTTGGGGCTTTTCTCTGTCTAGCTTTCTCTCTCCTCTGAGTTCGTAGATGCTCGGGGACCAGTAGAGGTAGGAGGAACGTGAGGAAGATGCAACGGAGGGAGAGTCGGAGAGAGCTCCCAAAGGTTTGAGTGCCCAGGCCCCCAGGCAGCTGAGCTCTGCAGAGGAGGGGCGTTCTCTTTATTAGTTTCTCGAAAAATAAATCAAGGAATTTCATTTTCAACAGTTGACCGCCCACTGGCTTGGAAATTAGACTTGACAAAACTACCGTGGGATTCACTTTTTTTTGCAAAATGCTTCCTCGATTGAAAAGTCCTTTTAACTATGATAATTGATGAATGTGAGCCGTTGATTCTTATCACGCAATCTCAACCATTAAACATAATGACTAGTTACCCAAAACTGAAGTTAAATTTCACACAAGAAATCTCAATATTTTTACGGCTTTCTTTTGCTACTTTTTAAGTCTATTTTGGGCCTGTTTTTTCGTGCATAAATTATGATGGATAAAAAAATAAAGTGGGTTACAGTAGGTTGAAATGGGTTGGATTTTTTTATGTGGTAAATTGAACTTGGTTAAAATAGTGGAAGTAGATTGAAGTGGATTAAAGTGGGTTGAAATAGGTTGAAGTGGGTTGAGGTTGGTATTTTGAAATTAACCCACGAATAGAACAGGCCCTTTATTTTATAGTTGTTTATATCTAAATTTTTTATTTCTGCGCTATTTTCCCGCTCTATCTTCATCCAAGTTCTAGACTTCCAGCCGTGCCATTGCCATGGAGGCCTTGCAATTTTCTTCTTCTTTTAGTTTAGTAACTCCCTTTCTAGCTTCCATTTCATAGCTCTAACTCCAATTAATTGTCTCTCTCTCTTAATATATCTTGCCAAATTAGAAATCCAAAAATGAAAGCAGACAACCAAGGATCCAATTTATTTTCTTTAGCTTTTTCCCCTCTTTTTTCTTTAATCTTAAGCTTTGGCCTTTTCTGATGGATCTCTGTCATTTCAGTCTTCCGCTTGCCATGAATGTTGCATGCTTAAGTTTGTCATTCCCTGGAGACTCACTCTCCGTATTAAACACCTTTTTGTTTTGGGGGGAGGGAGTGTTGTCGTCTGGTTTCGTGGGTTATACAGAATAGAGGGAACTATCTGAGTGCAAGTGATGTCAACTAACTTTTTGGAAAAAAAGTTTTAAATGTTGGAATTTCCAAGGAAAAAAACAGAAAAAGGTATATATATTATTCAGTTTGCATACAAAGCAGGAAATGGCTAGTGATCCAATGGTACGGGGTGCTTGGATGTTACCTATGTAGAGGGTGGGTTCGTGTGTTCGAGTTAGTACAACTGTAATTTTGTGGTTCTTTTCTAAATAAGAGATATATTGTTTGCCTATATATTATTTGGTTTGCATAAAGAGCAAGAAGCGGCCAATGCTTGAGTGACATGAGGCTCTTGGATGTTGCCTGTGTAGGGGCATAAATCGTGTGTTTGAGTTTAGTATAACTGGATTTGTATAGTTTTTTTTAAAATAAGATACATATTGTTTGCATATACATTTTGTGTCATAAAAAAATATGGTAGAAAATGTATTAAAAATTAGAATACAATTTAGACAAACATTAATTGTATAGCATCGTATAATTTGACACCCTAAGATTCGAACCCTGACTCCGCCTCCGCCTCCGCCACTGTTATACAGTAAATTATTTGAATTTGAATCAAGAAGTTAAGAAATGAAACGGGGGGAGAGAATGGCAAGCCTTTACATAAAACTCAAAGTAAATTGAACAAGTTTGCATACGTCAGCCTCAAACACACTGCATTTGAAGTTTTGAACTAAACCAAATATTAAATTGGGAGATGAAATCATAAAACAAATATTCATCCCTGTATTAATTCCTAGTAAAATGGTTTTGCTTCTTTCATATCTGCTTGATTTTATAGATAAAAATATGGTATTTGTCTCTAACTCTGTCCCACACAAACCCATTCCCCCTCGCAAAAAATAATTAAATTAGCCAAAGACCATAAACCACAGACCATTAATTTTACAGAAGTACAAATGACAAGAAATACACAGATTTTATATTCTTAAAATTGATTTAATTGATGAGAGAAGATGGAGAGCATTCCCAGTCAGAGTTCTCTAGCCTGCCATATCAGTAAAAGTTTTACAATATTGGAACTTGCATTTCATCACTTCTCCAACCTATAGAACTTCAATTTTAATCATCCAATAAAAATATTGGTTATGGACCTACCTCATAACACACAATGACACAATCTATTTTTTAAATCATTTAAAAATTATTTATTTACTCAAAAAAAAAGAAAACACAAAAAAATATTTAAAAAATCAAAAGTTGGCCTCGCGGGGGGAACGCTGGGCCGGTCTCCCACGCGTTTCCCTCCCCCCATTTCGCTGGCTGGCACAGGCCCTGTCCCACGCGTGTCACACGCGGGCCCCACCCTCTGCCCCGCGAGTATCATGCTGCGAGTGGGCGATATTGAGTGAAAATATAAGTAAATAAATAAATTATACATCTACCGGTAACTTTTAACCAATTATGGTAGGCTATTCATTATGAGATGGACGGTTATGATGATTTGGGAGTAGATCAGAGGCTACAAATAAACTCAATTATAATGGTTGAAATTTTTTTCAATTATGGTACAATCTTCGATTTTTTTTTTAGAATATTTGCAGTTTGACTTTTTGGGGGGAAGGAGGAATTATATTAATCAAAGTGAACTATTAAGATTACAGTCTTTTAGCCAAATCTAAGGCACCGGATCGTGTGATTGAAGGTAGGTTAAACTACATGTAACTTTATTATCCTCCCTCTTAACAATGTAAAAGACATGAAAATCGAAAAACGAACAAAGCGCGAAAACAGTCAAGAGGCAAATTTCAGCAGCAAAGGAATAATCCTCCTCCTTTAACTTTGTGATGAGATTTAAGCAATCATTTTTGAGAATCACGTTAGACCCTTTCTCATAGTTTCTATGCTGACAACTAGACAAGCACGGCTCTCCTACAAATTTCAGCCGAGACACCATGGACTTGGTCCACCCCTGACGCCACCACAATTCCAGTACCATCCCTAATCCTTCCTCAGCCATGAACCCACTAACAAGCTTAGCCCCATTAAAACAAACTTTGAAAATGTCAGGAGGAAGAGTCCATGTGCTAGGGAGCTCCGCACTAGTAATATCCAACTTCTCGTTTGTCTCCTTGTATGACCTGACTAAGGCCCTGTTCTTTTGGGTGGAAAATGCACTCAACCCACACCCACCCACTTTTTCTCCCTCTTCCCACTCTTTCCCACACTTTAAAAAAATATCACTCCTTCCCACATTCACCCACTCCTTCCCACACCTACATAAAACAACCATTTCCCATATTTGAATTTTTTTATACTTTACGTAATTGTGTGTGTGAATAATCTAATAGCAATTATGAGCAGTTTTAATTTTTCGGATGTTATGGAACAGTTTGTTTTTTTTCTTTTTCCTTAATTTTTTAATTTTTAATTTTTTTTAATTTTTTAATTCTATTTTTTAATGTTTAATTTTTTTAATTTTTAATTTTTTGTATTTATTTTTAATTTTTAATTTTTTAATTTTTAGTTTTTTATTTATTTAATTTTTTAATTTTTAATTTTTCGGATGTTATGGAACAGTTTTATTTTTTTTTCTTTTTCATTAATTTTTTAATTTTTTAATTTTTTTAATTTTTAAAAATTTTTTAATTCTATTTTTTAATTTTTAATTTTTAAATTTTTAAATTTTTAAATTTTTTAAATTTTAATTTTTTTGTACTTATTTTAATTTTTAATTTTTTAATTTTTAATTTTTAATTTTTCGGATGTTATGGAACAGTTTTAGTTTTTTTCTTTTTCATTAATTTTTTAATTGTTAACTTTGTTTTAATTATGTAATTCTATATTTTAATTTTTAATTTTTCAATTTTTCAATTTTTTAATTTTTTAATTTTTGAATTTTTTATTTTTAGTTTTTAATTTTTTAATTTTTTAATTTCTAATTTTGCGGATGTCATGGAATAGTGTTATTTTTTTCTTTTTCATTAATTTTTTATTTTCTAATTTTTTTAAATTTTTTGATTCTATTTTTAATTTTTTAATTTTTAATTTTTTTGTATTTATTTTTAATTTTTAATTTTTTAATTTTTAATTTTTTACTTTTTTGATTTTTTTAATTTGCAAAAACATATTATTACAAATTAAAAAATTAAAAAATTAAAAATTAAAAATTCAAAATAAAAAATAAAAAATTACAAATTAAAAATTAAAAATACAAATGCAAAAACACAAATTAAAATGAAAATAAAAATAAAAAAAATTTTAAAAATTTAAAAATTAGAATTAAAAAATTAAAATTTAAAAATTTTAAAAAATTAAAAAATTAAAAATTAAAAATTAAAAATTAAAAAAATACAAAAATAATAAAAAATAAAAAATAAAAAATAAAAAATAAAAATAAAAAATAAAAAATAAAAAATAAAAAAATAAAAAATAAAAAGAAAAAATTAAAAAATAAAAAATAACAAAATAAAAAATAAAAAAATAAAATAAAAAAATAAAAAAATAAAAAAATAAAAAAATAAAACATAAGAAAAAATAAATAATAAAAAAATAAAAAGTAAAAATAAAAAATAAAAAATAAAAAAATAAAAAAATAAAAAACAAAAAATAAAAAACAAAAAAACAAAAAAATAAAAAATAAAAAATAAAAAATAAAAAAATATAAATATAAATAATAAAAAATACAAATGCAAAAACACAAAAATGAAAAATAAACAAAATAAAACAGAACAGAACATAATAAACGAAACAAAAAAAAAACTTTATCATCATTAATTACTATCACAATAAAATTATTACATTATAAAACAACAAAAATATTAATAACTAATAGTTCAACTTCATTCAATTACTTTCAACTTTCACCCACACTCACCCACTTTCACCCACACTCATCCACTTTTTTTCACACTTAAAAAAAAAACCCACACTCACCCACTCCTTCCCCCCTTTCCCACAATCACCCATTCAACACCCCTCATTTCCTACTGAAAAGAACAGGGCCTAAATTAACAGTCCTATCACCTAGCTTAGATAAATCCTTGTCAAGTTCACCTATCAAAGAACGATGGCAAGTGTTCCAATGTCTCAAATCATAGCAAGCAATAAAGTCCGAGAGTCATTCTCCTCAAAGCCATTATATCAACTCCAGAACTAACATCCTTTGCAAATAAAACAAGCAAGCGGGCACTCGACCAAAGCATGAACATCAGTCTATTCCATTGCCCCACCACGTACCACATCGCATTGAAAATTATGGAATGCCTAAAGTAGCAACCCAGCACAAAAAGCTTAAACCTTGGTGGGACTTCAAGCGTGCCTACTGATAAGATGATAGGCCCATCTGACAAAGAGGTCCCCCATTCTTAGACGCACATCAGAAATTCTCTCTACTGAATGTTCAAAATTGTCTCCAAATCAACAAGGAAAAAGATTGCTTCTGGCATATTCATACTCCGACCCCTTCATCTCTATCAACAAAATCCCTAATCTTCAGAACTGAGGATGTAGAGAAGGAATTACCTTGAAAGAAGAGGAGCGCGAAAAATGTTTTGCATCCTATACATATAAGGAAAAGGCATCACCCACTGTCCAATGTGATCCTTCCTCCACTGCCCACAACATTATATAGACCATGTCAAGTGAAACTAGGTTGGTTGCCCCATAGAACTTTCCACATCCCACAATTTATGCAATACTTTAAGGAGACTCCAAATGAGAAACCCCTTATTATACACTGTGACTTAATTTAAATTTTGTGTAATTGCATATGATTATAAAATTGTTACATAGTAATTAGTTAGGTTTATATATATATATATATATGCCCTCATCAATTTACATACGCTCCTAACAATGCTTTAGGGTTCAAGGATAATATTGTATTATTATTTTTGTCACATGATTTACACTTTAGATTTTAAACTTTCATTGGAACCCACAAATCTCAAATAATTTGGGGAAAAGGAGGTGTCATCGTAGTTTTTCCATCTTATAAAAACATCAAACTAAAGGCTCTACTATATGAATATATGTTATAAGAAATCACCAATACAAGAAAACTGATATTGGGCGAGGCACACTTTCGTCACCCAATGTGGACAATTCATCGCCCTTTTATTAGGACGGCGAAATGGTTTTCATCATGAGTTCGACATATGAATGTCGAGGCCCGTAAAAAGGGCGACGAAATATTATGTTCGATGCGCATATGGACTTTGTGGGCCACAAAAATTTTCGTCGCCCTACTCCGTATAGGGCCTCGCTTTCCGTTTTTGTGGCCTACATGTGCTATAGGGCCACGAATATTTTTGCGGCCTCGTTTTGTATGGGGCCTCGCTTTGTCGTTTTGGTGGCCTACATGGGCTATAGGGCCACGAATATTTTTGCGGCCCCTTTTTGTATTGGGGCCTCGCTTTGTCGTTTTCGTGGTGCTTGCATTGTGTATGACCTCAAAATTTTTTGCGGCCCATCCTTTGTAGGGCCTCGCTTTTCAGTTTTCGTGGGCCTTACTAGGTGTATCACCTCGAAAGTTTTTGTGGCCCTTACTAGGTGTATCACCTCGAAAGTTTTTGTGGCCATCCTCTTTTAGGGCCTCTTTTTTTCGATTTCGTGGCCCTTTCTGCGTAGAGGAGTACGAAATTTTTTGTGACCCTTTGTTGAGTGAGCATTAATTTTTTGTGACCCTTTTTGACCCTTTGTGGCCCTATTGCTCACTAGAACATTGCCTTCATAGTTTTGGGAATTGAATTTTTTTGTATTACCCAATGTATGATTTCCTAGGTTGTTCAATACATCATAATCTGAACTATACAAATATGTCCAATAAAGCATCACTATATATTAACAAAATTCATGCACTTTGATTACTACTAATTACCATGGAAACATTCATACATGTATACACTTTAGTTTTTACAATACCCAAAATATGAAAATGGAACTAGCAATGATAGTTTTGTGCCCAAAAAAGGAAATCAAAAGCAGATACATACTAGACAAGTTAAATATATATGCGAACTGTACATAATACAATAAGATATATGCAAAATGATTTTTCACTTGTCTCTAAGGCTCCCAAATTGACCTCTTGCATTGTTTAAGAACATGTATCTACTCCTTGTTACCATGCCTTGTTGTGTATACCCAAAAAACTTGATGTCCATTGCTCGATTTAAATAAACCTAGCATTGAGCAAAAGGAAACATTGAACAAAGCAAAATAATAGATTGAAGCAGCTTCGAAAAGATTCAACAATCAAGAATGAGTACAAAAAACCTAGCATCAGAAGTATGTAAAGTAAACATTGAAGACATTTCGAAAAGAGCGTAATAATACCTTCAAATTTTTACATTCGGATGACAAAATGTGCCAGCATCAAGAGTAGCTTATCAAAACAAAAAGTCTCGATTTTTTAATAAGTCCCGATTTATGATTTTTTAATTAAAGATTTTCTCTCTTTTGTTATATATTGACGTTTGCTTCTTTTACTTCATGTAGGTGATTTCTTTGGCTGCAAGAGAAGAAGTCTAGCAATGGCTTGGGGATAAATGGGTACCAGCATGTATAAGACTTCTTAACTGGCACAAGACGTTGATAAACGCTAAGTGGCCTCAAGGAAAGAAGTGGGGCTCTATATCTGCATATATAGCTGCAGTTGCACTATCATATATATGCTTGGTATGACAGGAACACGATGATGTTTCAGCCACTTAAGCTAGAGCCTGTTACTACGACTGGAGCAAAGATCGATCAAGGAAATAGTCAGAGTTAGAGTGGATTTTTTGAATTCTTGTGGTTAAAAAAAGCACTGGACTGGAGACGATGTTGTGTAAAGTAAGATCCAGCATGTAGGAACCGGTCCTAGTAGGTGCCTGGCGCGCCCCCCCCCCCCCACCCCCCCCAAAAAAGATCGAAGTATATAGAACGTCAGTAGGGATGGCAAAAAGTTGGGGAATACCCGTCCCCGCCGGGGCCCCGCCCCGAAGTGGGGGAAAATCACCGTTCCCAAAGGGGACGGGGACGGGGACGGGGAGGAAAATTAATCCCCGCTCGGGGATGGGGACGGGGACGGGGACATAGTTCAACCCGTCCCCGTCCCCATTTCCCCGCCGGAGATTTTGCCCCGTTCCCATCCCCGTCCGCAATTCCCCGATTGGGGAAAAATCCCCGCCTCCACCCCCAATTTTAATTAAAATTAAAAAAATAACCTTATTTTCAAAATTTTTAAATGAAACAACTAAGGTTATATATGTAATTTTCTTTGAAAAAATCCTAGGTATATACTGGATTTGGTACTCATGGTCGTAAAGAGTTTAGAAGGTAAGGGAAAATCAGCGGGTAAAAATCCCCGTTGGGGCCCCGACGGGGATTAAATCCCCGCTGGGGATGGGGACGGGGGGGAATTTTTCCCCCGCAGCGGGGAACGGGGCGGGGACGGGGGGTGGGGATTCCAGCGGGGACGGGGACGGGGAATATACTCCCCGTCCCCAACCCGCCCCGTTGCCATCCCTAAACGTCAGACACTGACGGTTAATCTCGGAATGCTCAATTTTCTCCCCTTTTTGCTTTCGGCACTACTCGGTGAAATGGTTAGGTAGCGGATAGTAGTTAAGGTAGTGAATAGTTATCTGGGTAACGGATGACGATTCTAATTTAGCTGTTATCAAATAACTGTTTAGATGAGTGATTGTAGCAAGCATATTTGGTAAATTTAACTATTAGGTTAGCCAATTAATATAAATTGACATAAAATGATACAGATAATTTCCAAAGATAAAATTTTCAAAACGTATTTTTTGATTAAAAAAATATGAAATGCTACTTTTGAATGCGATTTTCAAAAGCGCTGCTTGAAACGTTCAACGTTAATTGAAATTATAGTCCATATACTAAGTTACCGAATGCTAAAAATTGACTAATTAGTATATTGACTTCATCAAAATGCTGAATGTTATTCAAAACATTGTTGCCAAACACCTCCTTCATCTATTTGAATTCTACCATCTTCTATGCTGTATAAATGTTCTAAATTGTTTTTTTTTGTTTTAAATATTTTTGTAGATAATGGCACTTTGCTATATAGCAAATTGAATTGACTAATGTGAATTGATAACTTATCCTATTTCTAAACATGATTTTATTGTGGATATCATACATATTGGAAAGCTATGATTCATTTTTTTGGGGGTGGGGGGGTCAAGAAAAGTTCATGTAAGCTGGACATTAATCATCATACCAGGTTAAGAATCCAGAGGCTGGACATTGATCTTTGTAATGTATAATTGATACCTGTGACAATTGTATGAGCTAGCTCTTAATGTAAGTTAAATACAAACCAACGTTTACCATCATATTTATTGGCAATTATTTCATCTAAGTCTTTGTTAGTCTTTGTTTTAAAAACAAACAACTTATAGGTAGCAGGTACTACTTTCTGTTATTTTTCCTACAAATTGCTCTAGCTTCATTTGAAAAGCACTAAAATATACATGTCGTGAAGACTACTGTCATATATAGTACTCCTCCTCCTCCTCCTCCTCCTCCTCTTCTTCTTCTTCTTCTTCTTCTTCTTCTTAGTTGTCACTACCAATTTAGTTGACTTTGTTTCTAATTGGCTGCTTTGAAATTTGGGATTTGTGTGTTGTTAGAAATTAGATGGCTGATTACTTTGAATTCACATACTCACAGTGATCACCTTGAAATAATCTTGTGTTCTAAAAGGTAACAATGGCTCCGATTTGAACTAGGCACCATTGGATGAAGGAATACAATGAAGCATCGAAGTTTGCTGATGATGTCAATGGTTTGATGTCTGAGATGATAACAATGTCGGGTTCAAGATTGGAACTAGAGCATCACTTCACTGCTCTACAGCGAAATATCACAGTCTTGAAGACGAAACTGAGTGGCCTAGAGATCCAGTTATCTGGACTCTATGGTGAGCATACCATGTGAGTGAGCCTCTGTCTTTAACTCACGTGTTAGTAGACATGTTTTGAAACTTAAGCCATGCCTGCCTTTAGAATTGAGGATCTTTCTCAATTGGGTACCTAAATTTGCATTAAGTACGAGCTAGATTTGATGATTAGTAAGTGAAGATATATAGTTTATCCAGGATGTTGTAGGACTGATTCATGTTAATTTTTGGCTGTATAACATCATCTTTGGATATGGATTCATCACATAGTCATATTTGAGTCCAAAGTTGAGTTTGACGGCAAACTCATGCAGAAATTTTGTGAGTTGCTTCAATGTTTTGGCGAATGATGGGCTTTTCCCATAAAAAGTTATGCCCGTCTCATGACATTTCAGAACAAAGGAAGAGATGAAGCTGCTCAAAGACATGCTTTGGATTCTGAGATCGAAGACAAACCAGATGGAGGTTGCTTTGAGCACATCAAATATTCCCAAAGTAGACTGCTTGATTGGCCCAGAGAATAGGCCTGTTGATCCATTGACTAGCACTTCAGGTTTGGATAAAGAGGGCACTCTAAAACTTCAACAACAGATCATAAGAGGCAAGTTGCTTGATTTTCTCAGCTCATATCTTAATTTCCTCTTCTTTCGAGTTCTAGATTGTAGCATTGGTTTTGGTAGTGTGGTTTTTAATATTAAAAAAGTTGCATATGGAACAGAACAAGATGATGCTCTCGATGACCTCGGGGAGATTGTTTTAAGTACAAAACATGTTGCACTTGCCATGAATGAAGAACTTGGCCTACATAGAAGACTCATCGTACGATTTCCCCTTTTGTTGTTAACATCTCAGTTCATGTGCTCTCTATCGTCTAGCAACCTGTTCATTCTATTATGATTGTGCTGTGAGCAGGATACATGGGATTGCAATGCTGAAACTAGAAGCTCTTGGATACAGGTATTCTTCTGACGTTGTTTTCATTTTTTTTCTTTCAAAGTTCTAACTGATCCTTAAAAGGACCAATGATTCTTCAAAAGCATTGTTTTCCCCCATAGTCTTGTCAACAGAAATCAGAGAGCCGTTTACCTAGAAAACCATTTTTCAGCCTCTCAAAGACACCTTAGTTCATCACAACCTCTTTTTTACTCGCAAAAGTGCAGTTGCTTATATGCACATCTCCTAGTTTGGATCTATCCAGACACTGTTTAGACGGGATCTGGTTAGGTTGTTTTGTCAAGTAGCAATAACAGCAACTCTTGTGTTACTCTTTTCGTTGTTAACTCCAAGCTTCTAACTTTTGTTGGTCACTATGCGAGCAGGGCATTCAGAGAAGACTGACAATTCTGAACAAGCGAATCAAGAGTGGGTGCTGCTCCTTCCTATGTCTACTGTTGTCATTGCTTGGACTTCTAATTCTAATTCCTCTTGTCCTCCAGTTGGTCAAGGATGTGCACAGAAACACTACCCAGTTTGGATCCTATCTAAGTAAGATTTCGAAAGATCCAGATATACACAATCTTATCTCTCATACGAAAGTTTGTTTCAAAGGTACAAAAATCATTTTGAGACAAAAATTAGCATGATAATCAGGTATATTTGCCACCTTATGAAACAACTCTTTTAATATGTAGACTCTTCTTCCTTTTCTATTTTTCCTTTTTCCGTTGTCCCTTTTTGTATGTATTTTTAATTACTTGGGTTGAACATCATATGTAATTTCAATTCAATCCTTTTTCCTCTTTCTTGTCTTCGACGTTTTAATGCATGACTTGGTTTGCCCTGCTGTGTCGTATCATACAGGTGAATTAAGTTTTGAAGCAATTGAGTGTTCATATCTCATAAACGATGTTTGGATTCTTTGTGAATTCATTTTTCTTTTCTTTGAATTTGTGTGAAACCTCCCTTAATTTCTTACTTTTTAACTGTACAAAGTAGTTTTCGAGGCGGTAAATCCCCCTACTATTTTGTTTCAAGACATTTTGAAGGGGAACAATAGTGTAACATATATACAATTCTTTGAAGCATAGAAGATGGAACTTCCCTCGTTTGTATTCTTATATAGTTTAATCAATAACATTTGCCTTTCAAAATACTAGATTAATCTAAAACATTTGTGATAATAATTTTCCATAGAAGATCGAGTTTATAGGATTTAATTGTTTGACATAAGATCGATCCACTATCAATCTTTCGAAGAAGATGACTATGTTAAGATTTCATTGTTTGACAGCGCATCCAACTATCTTTATCAAGAAGATGACTATGCAGGATTTTCATTGTTTGATACTGTATCCAACAATACTTGAAGGAAATGTCTTGATGGTTGACAAGTCAACCTGAAGGCAATGCTGTTGATGAAGTATACTTGGTAGTTGATGGTTCAACAAATCTAGAGTGAATTGATTACACATGGAGGTGGGGTGCACAAGTATGTTATGGTGACCATATAAAATAGTAAACTACCTTGTAAGTGTAGAAGAAGGTCAATTAAGAAAAATTATGTTGATAAAAAATCCGCATTATAAATAGGATAAAAAATATTGTTGATGGATATAGCTATTTATGTTTGTTATGAATAACATAACTAAGTTTCGATATCGTTCAAACTTAAAGGCAACGAAATATACTTATGTACAAAGTATGATGTCTTCAGCCGTCTGGCAACAAAATATAGTGATTGATGCAAGTCTAAAGTCTTTGAAGATGAAAAGGTAAATTTACATTGATGTATTTGTTGTCGAGCTAGTTTCCACCACTACTATTAGGTTTTTGGTAAACAAGATAGGCCCTATGTTATTTTACTTTTTTTGGATGCATAATAGTTCTAGAAAAATGTCAACATCGGTAAAATTTAAATTCAAATATTTAATAAAAACTCTCAAAAATTTTATGAATGGTGATAGTTGAAGAGAATAATAATACCCTGCAAGAGGGTGTAGCAACAGAAAGATTAGACTAGTTTGTTATAACTGAATGCTGACGTGTACAGAGGTGCAACTAACTTCAGTTTTTCATATTCTTAAGCATGTATATATATAGATGGTAGGCAGTTGAAGACAATGTAATTTCTCTTTCTCTGAATCATAATCTTTCACATTCTTCTCTCACTAAACTTTCCTCCCTCCAAGTCGTTGACCACATCAACCAAATGTAGCTGAATAACATGGTATCAGAGCAGTTCTTTACCAGATCATCATCATCAATAACTGTGCTATTGATTACCAGTTGAATCAGGTGAAAACGATCACTTGATTCTTGATCTTTCTGGTTAGACATAATCAATAGATCTTGATTCTCTGGTCAATCTTTCTGGTTAGACATAATCAATAGTTTTCGATTCTCTGGTCGAAATTTCCTTGATTCTTGATTGGATTTTTTGAATCGTTGATTTTTTTTTTAAAGAAATGGCTGAAGAAACTCTGAACTCAGTCATGGCTAATCCATTTCATGTATTGTTCTTGAACCCCTCGGACAATCCTAATATAATTCTTGTGAGTGAACAAATGAATGTAGAAAACTATAGTCATTGGAGAAAGGCTATGGAAGTTGCTTTAATTGCCAAGAATAAACTAGGATTTGTGTTGGGGAATTGTGTTAAACCAGCATCCACTTCTCCCTTAGCTGCTCAATGGGATAGATGTGACAAAATGGTCATTTCTTGGCTTCTTAACGCTGTTGTAAAGGATATTGGCCAGAATATATTGTTTTCATCTACAACAAGAGATGTTTGGTTACAGCTTCAAAAGAGGTTTGGAGAAGTGGATAGCACAAAACTCTTCAGAGTCCAAAGAGATTTGTGTTTAATATCGCAAAATAACCTTTCAGTTGCAAATTATTTTACACAAATTAAGAAACTATGGGATGATTATAATGGCATGATCACCATTCCACATTGTAATTGTGGAGCTGAATGTGCTAGCTTAAAAGCTGCTCATAAATTGGTGCAAGATCAACAGTTATTGCAATTCTTGGTTGGACTAAATGAAGATTACAAGATGGCAAGAGGTAGCATTTTAATGATGAAACCTCTACCAGATATAGATCAGGTCTATAACCTGATTCTACAAGAGGAAAAGCAGAAATCTCTTACTGCTATGTCTCAATTTTCACATGGCTCTGCTGCCTTCAATGTTAACCTTTATGGCAAGGAAGTTTCAGGCCTCAATCATACAACACTTGCAACTCAACAGAGGTCTTACAACTCCAGTTATGTCCAATCAAGGACCAATCCCAATCATTCTGGTTATTCTACTAGGTATAATCAGAATTACAGTCAAGGAAATATGAGTGCAAATTCTAATTACAGAGGAACACTAAGGTCTGGGAGTCAGGATAGAAGACAATTGTACTGTGATCACTGTAAAATGACAGGACACACTGTTCAGAAATGTTACAAGCTTCATGGTTATCCCTCTGGACACAGACTTTACAAAGGAAGGAAAGTGGCAGCCATTGCTCAAACAGATTCAATTGAAGGACATATTTTTGGTCAGAATCAAGACAGAGTACAACAAGTCTCACAGGATACAGCACCTGCACTGACAAATGAACAATATAACCAGCTTATGGCACTCTTGAACCAGCAAGCAAAAGGTTTTAATGAAGACATGAATGCAACTGGTTTTATGGCATGTAACAGATTTTGCTTCTTCACATCTATCAATAACAATACTTGGATTGTAGATAGTGGAGCTAGTGATCACATTACATATGATTTGTCAATATTACAAAAGGTTAGATCCATCCAGGATCACTGTTATATCACTTTACCAAATGGCAAGAGGGCACAAATCAGACGCACTGGTTCAATGACTCTCAGTTCTGATTTGATTTTGCATGATGTACTACATATTCCAGACTTCCAGTTCAACCTGTTGTCCATAAGCAAATTGACAAAGCAGTATTCAGCTAATGTGGTTTTTACCCCTAAATTTTGTTTACTCTAGGGCCCCACCTTACAGAAGGCAGTAATCCTTGGTAGAGAAGTAAAAGGGTTGTATTGCTTGGAGAAAGGTGAAGCACTACAGGCAGCAAATGCAGTTCTTAAAAGGCAGATTCTGAAGAATAATAACCAGACAGAAGACACTGTCATAGCTTGTTTTTCTGCTTCAGAACTTTGGCACTTTCGTTTAGGCCATTTATCTTTTGACCAAATGAGACATGTTGGAATTTCTCAATGTAATAACCTCAAATTTCGTGGGGTCTGTCAGATTTGTCCTATGGCTAAGATGCATATGAGCTCTTTTTCTTTGAGTGACACAAGAGCTTCAGCTAATTTTGAGCTTCTCCATGTTGACATATGGGGTCCTTACCCACACAGCACATACAATGGTTCAAGGTTTTTCTTGACCATAGTTGATGATCATTCCATAGCAACTTGGTTGCATCTTTTAGCACATAAAAGCAATGCTTTCCCATTATTAAAGGCTTTTGTTGTTTTTGTGGAAAAACAATTTGAAGCTACTGACAAAATTATAAGGTCTGACAATGGGCTTGAATTTAAAGATAATTCAGCCTTGGCCTTTTATAGAGACAAAGGAATTATACATCAAACTTCATGTGTAGATACTCCTCAACAGAATGGAGTTGTAGAAAGAAAACATCAACATTTATTACAGATTGCCAGGGCCTTGATGTTTCAATCAAACTTGCCTAGAAGGTATTGGGGAAAGGCACTTCTCATAGCAGTCTATTTGATCAACAGAATGCCCACTGCAGTACTTGATTACAAGACTCCATTTGAGGCTTTACACAAAGTTAAACCTTCTCATGATCATTTGAGAACTTTTGGTTGCCTCAATTATGCTTCAACTCTGAAGAGACAAAGAGAGAAACTTCAACCTAAGGCCCATCCTTGCATATTTTTGGGGTATCCCTATGGCCAAAAGGCTTATAAACTCCTTGATCTCACAACAAATAAGATCTTTACTTCCAGAGATGTTGTCTTTCATGAACAGATTTTTCCATTCCATCAATTCAAAGACCATTCGACATCCCCTCTGCCCAACATTACAGACTTTATTCCAGCCATTGAAGATTTTCAAGTGCCTGCACATGATCACTTCATGGACCAGTCTACTTCTGTTAGTTCTTCCCCTACAAATACTACATCAAGTGCCACATATGAACATACATCCACACCTGATGCTTCTCCCTCTCTTCAAAATCAACAACCAGTACCTTTGAGAAGATCTACTAGAGCCCACCATCAGCCTAGGCATTTACAAGACTACTTTTGTGGTATTGTTCAATCCACCAAGTTACCTGCTACTCATCATGCTTTGGTCACTGCTTTGACCCAACTGTAAGAGCCAAAGTCCTATGAACAGGCATGCAAAGATCCAGGATGGGTTGCAGCAATGAACACAGAGATAAAAGCTCTCATGACCAACAATACATGGGAACTGGTTCCACTACCACAGGGCAAGAAAGCCATTAACAATAAGTGGGTGTATAAGGTTAAACTCAAGTCAGATGGATCTTTGGGAAGATTGAAAGCCAGACTTGTTATCAGGGGGTTTACTCAACAATATGGTATTGATTACCAAGAAGTGTTTTCTCCAGTAGTGAAGATGGCCACTATCAGAAGTATTATTGCTTTAGTTGCATCAAAAGGTTGGCCTTTATCTCAATTAGATGTCAATAATGCCTTTTTACATGGAGATTTGAATGAGGAAGTTTATATGGAGGTCCCCAAAGGCATTCCCAATCCATCAAACAAAGTATGTAGACTCAAAAAGTCACTATATGGCCTGAAACAGGCCAGTAGGCAATGGTTTAGCAAACTGAGCAACACATTGCTTTCATTGGGCTATCAGCAATCTAAAAATGATTATTCCTTATTCATCAACAAATCTTCTACAGACATCACCATTGCAGCAGTATATGTAGATGACATAATGTTGACAGGATCAAATCCAGCAGAAATTGATCATGTTAAACAGCATCTACACAAGTGCTTTGGTATCAAAGATCTTGGAAGACTTCACTATTTTTTGGGTCTAGAAGTCAGCCATATCCCAGAAGGTATTGTTCTTTCACAAAAGAAATTTACTACAGAACTATTACAGAATTGCTCTCTGTCCAATTTGAAGCCCACATCAACTCCTTTGCCATTGCATTACAAGCTGTCCCCAGATGAAGAAGACCTTTTGACAGACCCCACTCATTATAGAACACTAGTAGGAAAGTTGAACTTTCTAACCCATACCAGGCCTGACCTGAGTTTCACAGCTCAAACTTTGAGCCAATTCATGCAAGCACCCAGGATCCCTGATTTACAGGCTCTTCACCATACTTTGAGATATATTCAAGGCACTGTTGGTCAAGGAATTCTCCTTAAAGCCACTGATCAACTTTCCTTACATGCCTACTCAAATTCAGATTGGGCTACTTGTCCCCATACTAAAAGATCTGTAACTGGATATATTCTATTTTTTGGTACTTCTCCCATTAGTTGGAAAAGCAAGAAACAAAGTACTATATCAAGATCTTCATCTGAAGCTGAATATAGGGCTATATCTCAAGCAGCAGCTGAAGTAACATGGCTTGTGAGACTTCTTGAAGAACTTGGTGTCCAGTCTTTGAAACCTGTCACACTGTTCTGTGATAATCAGTCAGCCATCAACATTGGCAAGAACCCTGTTTTTCACGAGAGAACAAAGCACATAGAACTGGATTGCCATTTCACAAGAGAAAAAGTGTTGGAAGGCTTATTACAGCTTTCCTACATGCCTACAAATCAGCAATTGGCAGACATCTTCACAAAGATTTTGACTTCTCCACAGCAAAACTATCTTCTCTCCAAGCTTGGAATGGTCTCTTACCCTTCCAGCTTGAGGGGGTGTGAAGAGAATAATACCCTGCAAGAGGGTGTAGCAACAGAAAGATTAGACTAGTTTGTTATAACTGAATGCTGACGTGTACAGAGGTGCAACTAACTTCAGTTTTTCATATTCTTAGGCATGTATGTATATAGATGGTAGGCAGCTGAAGACAATGTAATTTCTCTTTCTCTGAATCATAATCTTTCACATTCTTCTCTCACTAAACTTTCCTCCATCCAAGTTGTTGACCACATCAACCAAATGTAGCTGAATAACAATAGTTGATACCTATGTATATAGTTTCCCTTGTTAGAAAGATGGATTCGCTTATATGCTTATTGGCACCTCTGTACCACTTGTTATATAAGCATGAAATTTATGTTTCTTTTTCCACTCTAAGAATAATCAACAGCCGTAATGCCATGTAGGATCACATACCATAAATTTAGAAATATATATGAGTAAAACATTATAGATATGGATGACATATAGGGGTAACAATGAATCGGATTCGGGTTGGGTGAAACATCTTCCGCATCTATCACCCGCTTTCACCCGTTCCATCCAAAATCCACCCATTGTCAATAAAATATATAATCCATTTGTTCATTATGCACAGGTGAAATCGAGTATGTCGGGTGACAAACCGATGGTTAGAGTTACGTAACGTTCAACAAATGTGTGAAAAAAATGCTTCTTCAGTAAAATATAGTAAAAAATGTTTTAAATATAATAGATATATAAAAATTAGTTTTATATCTTTGGTTAGCTGAGGTAACACTTAATAAATATGTTAGATATACAAATACAAAAAAAAAAAAAATACAACTAAATACGAATAAGTTAAAACAAATTAGTGGTCAAGGGGGTCATGGATTCGGTACAACATCACCCTAATGTACCCGTCTCACCAAATCATTCACCCATCATCCACCATCATTCATTTATTTCAGGTGTTCACCCAACTTTTGGATGGAGTGAAATGAATATTCATTAGATACAGGTGAGACTTTCTGACCAAATTATGTGCAGGTATAACTCGATATACCTTCTATCTTTAGGCATATACTTTGGCCCTATTTTTTTCAACTTATCGTAAGTACTTATCATTAACATTAAGCATTCATCGATATTAATCATCATTCGTCAGTACTTAGTCATATTTCATACTCACAATTTCAGCACTGATCATCATTAATCAGCACTAATCATTATTCATTACTTATTGTAAATTTTAAAAAACATATCCTTTGTAAATTTTCATGAATTAACCCCTCCCCTTATTTTGGTGCATATAATTTGTTTGGGGGCACAATGAATTTGTAATTTTCACAAGTTACCCTTCCATTTTTTTTTTAAAATGATGCCCTTCCATTTTCAGTTTTACAATATCAAAATTAGCTCCAAACGAAAGCCCAAGTCAATATCATAGAACCAAAAATTAATCGGCATACAGTAATATAGCAATTTTGCTCCAAAAGAAGCCCCTGATCTAACATCAACTCAAACTAAACCATTTAACTAGCTTCCTCCATTCGATTTTCGATGAAAAATACTCGAAAGGCAAAGGCTTGTTTTCAACGTTCTCAGCAAGCTTAAACTATCGCCAATGCTCAAGACCGACTGAAGTTTTTGGTGTAAATTTTCGCGTCCTTCGTAAGTGGGATTCATGGTGCTGGGAGTTTAGCCAGAAATCAACCATACCCACAAATCTTCTCGCATTGTTTTCTTCAAGTACCCCAGAAATTTCCTCTAAAATAGACCGGAAAAGAGAGTCAGAGGAGTTTGATTGTGAAAAGGGATGAGCATAGTACAGAAGGAGACAATTGAGGTGATAGCTCAGAGCATAGGCATCAATAATTTATCCCCTGATGTCGCCCTTGCTCTTGCTCCCGATGTTGAGTATCGTGTTCGGGAAATCATGCAGGTATAACTGAAAAAAACCCTCTTTTCTTGGTGCTTGGATTCATTTTTTGTGTAAATTCTTAGCCTTTTGGGTGTTCTGGGTTTGCTACTGATTTTGGGGGAACAAAAAATTGCGAACCTTTGTGGGTAGTTTGCTAGAATTGAAATAGTTGATTTTCTGACAGTCTATTGTTGGGTGCCCAAGCTTGAGTTCTGAATCACATACATGTTTTTAAGATGTGGCTACTATAAATGTATGGAGGATTCCTTCTTTCTTTCTTTTTTTTGTTTTTTTGGGAGAGATTGCTATCTAATTTTATGCATTGTGAAGATTGGAATGAATAGTTGGGGTTTTACTATTGATTGGAGCAAGAAGGATTTGAGTATTTCCTCATGGGAATGTTCGCTTATTCAATTTGTGATCCAGATGTGTACATTTACAGGGATTTCTGACAGTTGATAGCTTACGCAAGGGTACAGAATGGATGAAAACCGTTCACTCTGGTTCTAACCAGTCGGAAATTGAGCAAATACATTATCTTTTAAGAATTTCGAATACGTTATGTGTGGAATTTGTCTTAAACTTTTGTTAACTTGGGTAGCTCAATTAATGCTAGATCAAATTACAAGTTCCTCATGAGGGTATGTGGTATGGACAGCTGCTTACCTTTCTGAAAATCAGAATTTCTTTGGCATCCCCAAAGGCCCAGAATTAATACTGAGTTAAAAGAAATTGAAATTGCAATGACTGACATTGCAGGAGGCCATCAAATGCATGCGACATTCCAAAAGAACTATTTTAACAGCGGATGATGTCGATGCTGCTCTCAAGTTAAGAAATGTTGAGGTAAAGTTCTTTAGATCGAAGCTTGCATTAGCAACAGATACGTGCTTTGGCTGCATTTAATTTTTTCTGTTGGTATACTTTTGCTGGTTCATTGGTATCCTTTGGCTGATTCATCAGTCTTCTATTAGTATCTGATTGCCTTTTAGAAATTGATTCGCATTGTCTGTGATTGCAGCCTATTTATGGTTTTGCCTCGAATGATCCTTTGCGGTTTAAGAGAGTCGCTGGACATAAGGATTTGTTCTATGTTGATGACCGTGATGTAGAATTTAAAGACGTAAGTTGTTACTATAATTAAAAAGAGACATTTCACTTATGCTTTTCATGATACGCACTGCCTTATCAAAAAAAAAAAAAATGATACGCACTGCCTTATACCTCCTTATCAATGTAGGTCATTGAGGCACCTTTGCCTAGAGCACCACTGGATACCTCTATCGCTGTCCATTGGCTGGCAATTGAAGGGGTACAACCTGCAATTCCAGAGAATCCTCCACTTGAAGGTATCCAGACTTGACACTGATATATTAGTTAAGACACTGTTATGTGTACTTTAATACTTGGGAGCTCAGAAATTCCTGTTGGATAGGGCTTGCTGATATCATGTAAACATCTACTTTTCAGGCATCTGGAAGATCTATTGTGAACTGATCTTTTTCAGCTTTGGACTGTAGTGGATTAATGTTAAATGTCTCACTTAACCGTCCTCTGCTTCTATTCTAAGGCAGCTAGAGGTTAAAATGAAACCAAAAGATTACCTTGAAGTTCCACATGGTGTTGGTTCCTCTCTATTTTTTTGATTTTTTTTGGGGGGAGGGGGGGTTCTTTGTGGTTAGGTGTATGCAATCTACTGCCTACAATAGAATAGTTCAGGGGTTGTTTCCTGACTGTATATTTAGAAGGTGTTAGGTACTGGGCTGTCAATACTTTTCAAATCTAAGGTCTAATGAAACATGTATGATTCATTGTGGAGTTAAGGCTTCATATTTGATCCCTTTTCACCTATTCTAGGGGCCCAAGTATTGGTATAATTTGGCAAATAGGAATTTATAGATTTTTTGATGATTGATTTTCTTTACAGCATTAGTAGCGCCTTCTGATGGCAAGAAATTGGACCCTAAGGAAGAGGGACTTCCCATAGATATTAAGCTCCCCGTGAAACATGTCTTATCTAGGGAGCTTCAGGTTTGTCTATCCACTTGTTTTGTCGTTTATCTTCTGTTGCACTATGTTTCTCTAAATATGACTAAATGGCACTTTTCGTCTATGTGTAGCTCTATTTTGAAAAAGTTATTGAGCTTACTACGCATCAGTCTGAAACTGTCCTCTTCAAAGAAGCTCTGCGGAGTTTGGCAACTGATGCTGGGCTCCATCCTCTTGTCCCTTATTTCACTTGCTTCATTGCTGATGAGGTAGAGTAACCTGATCTATCTATGTCTCTCCCATATTTCACTTTAAAGTGTGCCACCTGGGCATACATGTTTTGAACTCATTTTTAGCAAATAATGATCTTCAATGACTACAGGTCTCCCGGAACTTGAATAAGTTTAGTCTCCTATTTGCACTGATGCGTATTGTTTGGAGCCTTCTTCAAAACCCGCATATACACATAGAACCTTATGTAAGTTCATCTTCATCCTCTACATTCTATATTGTGAGTGCTATGACATTTTGTGACTGTTTTATTTATTTATTTATTTATTTATTTTTTGCCACTGACATGCTGATTCCTATAATCATTTCAGATTTCTTTTTTCTTTTGCTAGAAGGTTCTCATTACTGCATGTCTTCTTACATATAGCCACGGAAAGTATTCTGTGATCAGGGGTTAGTGCTTTAACAAGAGTTACATTAACTGAACCGGTGAAGTCAAGACGACATTGTGTCCGGTATCCTGTGGACATCCAAGTGGATCTTAGTATTAAAATCCTGCAAATAAAGCAGAGATGTCTCCCCCAGAAAAGTACTTCATGGTGCTCTCCTTTCCTATTTGTTCTGAAACTACCATCTTGGTGGAGACCAGTTGGTATCCCCCATTCCAAATGCCTTTTGTGCATATATGCTGAGCAGGCAACCCAGTGTAAAGAATAAGTCATGTTGTAGATAGGCTTAGTTCTATATGCTGGTCTAAAGCACATACTAATTAATAGGTATTGACAAATCAATCTCTATCCATGTTCTTTTGAAATGAAACTCATTTAGACTGATCTTTGGTCTGCATTTGATGCACTAAATCAAATGTGTCTTTAAATTATCTTACACTTCTCCCTTTGATGTGAAGTATTAGCCAGTTAACATCTTTCCAAAGCAGGTCTAACTGAAATAACCTCTTTGCAGTAGCATGGGAATGTGTGCATACTTCTAGGCCCTTTTCGCTCCATACGCAGACACGGAACCTTGAAAGAGGCAGTAGTGTACTGATGTGATCAATTGATCAATCATTTAGGCTTTAGTTTTGAAATTGTCATAGATGCCAGCTAGGGTGAGCTTGCCAAGATCTTTTATGTGAATGTTCTAGTTCTTTAAAACTAAAGATGTCGTCAAACTCATTTGCAGCTACACCAACTGATGCCATCTGTTATCACCTGTCTGGTAGCAAAGCGGCTGGGAAACAGATTTTCTGACAATCATTGGGAGCTTAGGAACTTTGCTGCAAATCTAGTTGCAACCATCTGCCAGAGGCAAGTACTTGAAATGTCTGATGGTCCATCAGATCTATCAATAATTCTTGCTATTTCTTCTTCCTTTGCTCCCAACCCCCTAATCTTTGTTTGTCATTGTTGACTCAACTGTAAACTAAATATTTATAAGGGGTCTGCTTTGTTTTACATAGCTACCAAAAAGAATCATGGGCTCCTGCAACTTGTGTTTATACAATTTAACATTGGGTTGCTGATTGTTGTGCTTGTGCCTTTGGATAATGCACTGAATGGCTTCGCTTCTTGGCTAACCCTTCACAGATTTGGGCATGTTTATCACAATCTCCAGCCTCGGGTCACCAGGACTCTTCTTCATGCTTTCTTGGACCCAACAAAATCATTGCCTCAACATTATGGTGCTATTCAAGGTCTAGCAGCCCTTGGACCAAGAGTGGTATGTTTTTGTAGCCCAAAAATTTCCAAAGAAAAGGGAATATAGATATGCATTTATTCAATTACTAGAATCTTATATTCAAAATGGTTTTGCTATAGAAATCCTTGTAAATTCCATATGTTGAAGCTCTTTTTTCAATGCATATGCTGCAATGCTGTCTGACATTTTATTTGCTTTCATGTCAAAATAGGAGTGTCTTTATCTTTTTTACAATTCTGTCTTGTGGGCTGATTTTATGATACTGACTTCAGGTTCGTCTACTCATATTACCAAATCTCGAGGCATATATGCAACTTTTGGTGCCAGAAATGCAATTGGAGGGGCAGAAGAATGAGATGAAAAGACAAGAAGCCTGGCGGGTCTATGGAGCCTTACTGGTTAGCTTTTATTCCTGCTTTTGTTGCTCCCAGCTTGTTACATATAAACCTCTTTAAGAGAACTGATAAATTGACAAAATTTGTAGTTTGCTGCTGGCAAATGTATGCATGATTTGCTAAAGAAATTCCCAAGTTTACCCAGTCCATTGAAGGAGGCCAATAACAAAGTGGTGACCATGCTGCCAAGTAAGAAAATTTTCTGTTCCAATCCTTTATTCTTTGCCTCTGTCGATGTTTTCCCATCCTTTTTTCTTTTTTTTGGTTGGGGGGGGGGGGAGTGTTGGGCGTTGAGGAGGCATATGATCCTCTGTCTTGTTAGTCTTCAGCTACTGCGTAAGAATTATTTCAATTCCAATCCTTTTCCCTTTTCCTCTTTTGATTTCCCCACCTCGTTTTGTAAAGAAATTTTTTTTGGGGGGGCGGGGGAGGTGGATTGAGTGTTCAGGAGGCATGTGCAGATGCTCCATCTAGTTACTCTTGAACAACTGCAGTGTCTGAGAGTTACCTCAACCATATGAAATCTGAACGAGGATGCTTTTTCTTTTTTTTTTTTCTGGGGAAGGGAGGGGGGGGGGTTGGTTTCAGGTTAAATCCTGCTACATGGTTACTGGAGTGTTTGGACTGCCTTAATATTTGCTTTCACATTCTGTTGCTTCTGGCTTTTGCCAAAGGCGGCTCGAGTTGTTTGGTGTTTACCAGGGGAAAGCATGTTGGGGTCCCAAACCAACAAAAAAAAGAAAAAAAATCATTGCTTTTGCTTATTGCTGAGCATGCTTTTCCCGAAATAAGGTATGGGCAAAAAGCAATAGCAAATCCAAACATAGCTGATCTCAAATCCCACAAAGGCAGCTTTGGCATTTTCGAAGCCAAAATATGAATAGTTGGTGACTTTTGTTCTTGAGTCTGACATGCTTTGTTTGTGGATGAATATGCGTATTAACAATGGAAAAGAACCACTGTGGTCGCCACTGACAGTAAACTCAGGGAATTGTACTATTGTTTCCTGTTTATAGTGCGACCTAGGTCTAGTTTCACATGTTTTCGAAAAACGGGGGTCTCTTGGAAGGTCTGTGTGTTTATGGGTGGCTTACCGCTAGATTTCCCAAAATCTCACATGGGTGGGATTTACAGAGTGGTCAGGCTACTACTGATCTCTTCTCCGGACCACATGATCCACTCCTTATATTGTTCTTTTTTAAAAAAAATTCCGTGATATACACCCAGATAAGCGAAAAGCTAGCATGGACAACTTACTACAACAGCCGCCACTGAAGAAACTATCAACCGATGGTGTCATGGGAGCAATGCCAATGAACCCCATGCAACAGCCCAACGTGCAAGGAGTCAGTGGAGGATTTGCCGGTGCTGTTGGGGGATCTGATGCTGGCCTCTCGGCAATTACACCACAACTGCAAGGTGAAAATGTCCCGGGAAGCAATGCTCAAAGGGAGAAGGCAGATGCTCAGGCTCAAAAGACATCATCCGTCCTAGCTCAGGCTTGGAAGGAAGAGACTGATGGTGGCCGTTTGTTGTCCTCCCTCTTTGAATACTTTGGTCATAGCATGTTTTCTTTTACTCCTGCTCCTGAACTCTCGGTGTTTCTGTAATTGGTTCTTTTTTTTTTGGTAAGCAATACAGTTTGTATTTTAAAATGTAAATTGTAGCATTTGCTGCATTTGTCTTCCCATGATGAATTTTCCCTAGTGCGGGCTTTTCTCACACATGATATCACGAGAGCCACGAAGAGGGTCAAGTTAATGGCTAGGTTCGTTGTGTTTGGATGTAAACTTTTCCATTTTAAATTAAAAGTAAGTTTATGAAGTCTAGGAGAAAAATAAAACTCGGTTGCTCTTAATTTCCAACGGGTTTGAAATTTTTTGAAGAGACAAAATGAGCTCCAGGCAATGCTTGCTTGGAACCCAAAAATTACACAACTGTAGTTGTACAAAAAACTACTTTGGGATACCCTTCATTCTTTTGAAATAATTTTTAGGGAACAATGTTATTATAATATATTTCGAGGTGCACAACGTTATTATGAAATAAATAAGGGGTTTCTTTCTGGTGAGGAATGCAGAAGTGTTGATGAGCAAATGGAGGGAATTGAAATTTAAGTATATTGTTCCAATTATGTCCTTCCTGAATGAGGTGAGTTTTAACAGTAATCTTCTTTCTCCTTCTTATATCCTAACCTAGCACATCTCCTCAGTCCATCAAGACTCTCAACTTCTCCCCTACAATTTCTTTCTCCTTCTTGGCGGTCGGTGTTGCGCCATCTCTGAAGGAAGCCATTGAAGCAGAGCAGAAGAAGGTAAAGTTGGGTAATTTTGTTTATGTGTGTGTTCATGGAGTTCGTGTGTTCTTCTTCCCTTCGAATCAGTGTGTTCTTCTCCCCCAAAGTTTTTAATGTGTTTGTGTCTCTGTTGTTGTTGAAGGTATGTGTTCACCTTGAAAGCTGTCTGTTGTCCACTTTAAGCAATTCCCCCTTACTTTCTTTTATTTTGAAGTCATTCTGTTTTGATGAGGAATTTTTGGTTGATTTGGATATGCTTAGATTTGAAGGTGAATATGCAAGGATCAACTTCATCCAGGAGAAGTGACCATGAACAAGGAACTATCATGTGCCCAAGGTGCAATATTGAAGGAATGAAGAAGGTGTCAAATTCAAGCCAAAACCCGGGTAGAATGTATGCCAAGTGTTTGAGATGTGAGAAGTTTTTAGGATGGGTGGATGAAGAAAATCCAAATATAGAAAAACGAATGTTAAGTGAGATGGAGATTGTGAGGAATGAGGTAAGGGAGTTGAAGATGATGTTGAAAATACTAGAGAAAGGGGAGAGCATTCTTGTTATGTTAGAGATTGGTATAATTGGACTACTTGTGCTTGTATTAGTAATGTGATTTTGGTACTTGGTATGTAAGGTTGGTTGTTATGAAGTGATTTGGTGGGTGTACTTGTATGTGGCAAATTACAACTGTGGTGTACTGAATAGAGAAATGCACTTTTAAACCAAGTAGAACTCTACTGAAATTGTACATTGAATCCATCCTTGAACTTAAGTTTGCCATCCATATAACATTGGATTTCCAAGAAGCATGACCTTCTGGTCATACTTGTCAATTACAAGAATTTGTCATTTAGCTCATACTTGCACTAACATCCATAACAATAACATTCGTAACATAATCCAAATACAACAACGAAACTGACATACTAAGTAACTAGTCACAGTAGCTGAAAACTAATACAATATTATCCAAACACAACAACCATGTAAAGTACAACCAATTTGAGTTACATAGCATGGCTAGACTGAGTTGGATTCCCTGATGTTGCAGCTGTTGAGGTAGAAGCTGGGGTGAGTCTTTGGATCTTCCTTGGCCTGCCAACTGGGTTGCCAGTCTTCTTTTGAGGCTTCTTCTTGTTGTATTGAAGTCTACCATTTTCATCCCTTGGCTACCTACATGTGAGGCTATTATGACCCAATTGCTTACACTTCTTGCATCTCTTAGTGCCAGTCAATTGGCTAGAGGACAGTTGTGGAGGGATGGGAGGTCTGCTTTCTCTTCTTATGTGCTTGTCTCGCCTTCCCTTCTTCCTAAGATGAAAAGGAGGATCTAAAGAAGGCAATGCAGTCTCCCCCCAGAAGCATGAGTCAGGAATGGGGTGTATTATGCCATCATAGAACTTCCTATACCTCTCAACATGAAACCAATGAGAACAATAATCATCCAACCTATGATTTAGACTAAGAATGCACCCGACATCATGCTTAAAGGGTAAGCCACTGATTTGCCACCTTTGGCAGTCATAGTATTGGTCTGCCAACTTCACTGTAAAATTTGTTGATCCCTCTTTAACATCAAACTCCCCCCTCCCAGCTAGCACTAGGTTACTATAGTTTCTAGACTCTAGCTCAAGCTGTTTAAGTTTTTTCTCCATAAATGGTGTCACTTTACCTTCCCAATCAGCTGACAGTTGAAACCTCTTATTAAATCTAGCCCCAATAAGCTTCCTAATCTCTTCTAACATAGTGTATGTTGGCTTTCCCCTTTGCTTCACAGTTGCATTGTTGAAACTCTCAACAAAATTATTTGTATTATCATCAACCTTTAGGGTCTAATCAAATTTGAACCTTGCCCAATGCTCAAATGGCTCATTGTCTCTTAACCAATTAAAAGCGGAAATATCCTTCTCCTTAATTTTTTCAATAGCCTTTTCGAAAACAAATTCTGAGTTTGCATTGGCAACAATGTAAAAGAAACAATGAAACCATGCACCTTCACCATGTTAAGGGTAGGAGGAGAAAAGATTTGTCAAAATATGGTAAACCACTATCCAAAGTAAACATAGAAAGCTTCAAATGTTCAAAATCACTTACGAGGGTAGTTTGAGGCAAAGTTTTTGTAGCAATGGAGGACACAGATCCTCCTTGAAGCTTGAGGCATGACATTCTTCAGTACTTTTATTATGCCATGCATCAGAAACAACAAATTAAGTAAGTTAAGTTGAAAAAGAAAAAAAAAACACTAAAACCCAAAAAATTGTCAACTTCACTTGTACCTTGTGCCCGTCAGACATGATTGTGTACTTGGAACTGTCTTCCCTTGCATCTAGTGCAGTTGTTAATCCATGCAGAAAAAAGGTCCATTCCTCCTTATCCTCTTGGGGTGCAACTCCATAAGCTAAGGGCTGCTGCCCATTGTTGCTATCTAACCCCATGACAGTGATGAGGATGCCCTTATATGGCCATTTCAGGTGGCAGGCATCAATGCCAATGAATGGTTTACAATGCTCTTTGAAAGCACTAATGGCTGCCCCAATACAAATTTGACATCTCTTGAAAGATGGGTTCTTGCCAGGGCCCTTATCCTTCCAATTGATAAAACAAAGAGAATTCGGGTTCTTTTCCTTAAAGACCTGAATATACTGAGGCAGTACCTTATACCCTTCATCATGTCTACCGTTGACCACATACTTCATCAATTTTCTTGCCCTCCAGCAAGTGTAATTAGGAACTGCCACCCCAAATCTCCTTATTAGAGTTTTTTGCATTGTCCCCTTATCTATATTAGGATTGTCCTTAAACTCATCCAGCAACTTTGTTGCAACCCATCTAGATGTGGCATGCTTATTGGATTGTGTGTTGGGACACTTGTGGCCCTTAGTCAAGGACTTAATCATCCAAGTGCAGTTATCCACAAGCACAGTTGCATGGATTTTGAATGGACATTTATTGTTGATACACCTTTGTGTGTATCTGCTCCTAGTGTTCTTGATTTTCCTTAAAGTAATGTCATGCTAAACACAGTAGTCCTTCATTACATTAAGCAAATTTTCTTTACTAGTGAAAATATCACCAACAACTAAACTCACTTTCCCATATCTGTTTCTACTCCATAACTTGCCTTGCCTGAAGACCTTGGCCATTTTGTTCACAATCAATAAGTCCTCGCCCACATCATCATCTATGCTACCATGTCCTAAGGTCATGCGCAACTGAGTGTCATTCTTAAGGTCAATATCATCTAATGATTGATTTTCATGCTCGAAACCACTTTCCAAACCATCCTCCTCATCTAATGACAAGCTCTCAGACTCCTTAGATCTATCTGACTCCCACTCCCTAAAGTCACTGTCCTCACTGTCATCATGGTCACTCTCTCCATCATTTCTTTGCCCAAAACTCTCATCTACATCACTATCAAACACATCAACATCTGCTATTTGTGGTTGGCATAATGAATGCACATCAAAATCATTTAAGCCTGATAAATCAACCCTCACTAACCCCAAATCAAAGTCTTCCCCTGGTTTTGAAGTGCCAACAATTATAGCTTTCCTATTTGAAGATCTAGGGGTAGCTTGCACTCTACTGGAAGGGGCTCTTGTAGGGCTACAAATTTGGGAGGGGCTCTTCTCTGCAGGAACGGGTTCACAAGGAGTGCGTACTAGGGTTAAAGATCAAGAAGGGGTTGCAGGGATAGTTGCAGATATGGTCAGTGGCCTTCTAGGGCTGCATTCTGGGTGGGAAGGGCAGTTGTCCACTGCTATATTTTCAGCAGTAGAGTTTGGAGTGATTGAAGTTGGAGAACTAGGGTTGTGATGGACAGTTTGGGATCTAGTGACAGGCCTTCTAGGGCTATTAGGAGCAGTTGCAGTTTGGGAGGTTGGGGAGGCAACAGGTTGGGAAGGCCTACTTTTAAAAGGTGAGGCTTGGCTGTTTGCAGTAGGAGTTGAGTCTGGTGAGGGAGTGGCTTTCAAGAAATAAGAGCTTTTGGCCCTTATTGAACAGTAGTGTAGGGCCTCATCAATTTCTACCGGAGGTGTTGCAGGTTGCTTTGCAGTCCTTGGTCTGGGTCTTCTCATTGGCAACTTATTGAGTTTGTTTGTTGTGACTGAGGCTGCTTTAGGTTGAGATTTGGAAGAGCTGCCAGTGGGATTCACCTTCTGAGTTGAAGGGGAAACTATCAAATTGTCAGCCCATGCCCTAGCTTCACTAAGTGTAGGCTCACTGTCACGCTGGGCTTGGAATTGGGCTTGGGTTTGGGCTGGGTTTTGGGCGCCCTTTTTGGCTTCATTTAACTTGTCCAGACTTTCAACTACCTTCTGCACACTGCTTGCCTCATGTAATTCTGTGATGTACAAAGGAATGACAACATTTTGTTTCATTTTCCCCTAGTGATTAGCCAACTTAACCTAGTCACCATCAGTACTAAGTGTCCACCTCTGGTTTTCTCTACCAAAAGGATGCCATCTAAACCCAGGAAACTTAGGTAACTTCACCCCATTTTCATTAGCTGAAGACCTCACATCCCTAAATAGGTCAATACTTTGATATGTATCTAAACTAACATCATGGATTGAAATTATTCTATCTTTACAGTGAATTACCAAACTTCTGTCACCCTGTTAACCAAATAGGAACTTGTTACAATCATGACAGCTACACTACACTACCTCGCAGTTAACCACAACAACTCATTCAAATGGAGGACATGCAATTGAACATCACATAATGAAGTCATTGCTTTTGCAACCCAAAAAAAAATAAAAAATTTAAAACAGAGCATGCAATACAGAGCATGAACTACTAATTTCATGCAATAATAAACATAACTACATAGAAATTCCACCCAATTACATACTAAGCACAAGACAATTACCATAAACGAAACCCTAACTACTTCATAAGCTTCTTCTTGCCCAGCCACATACATAAACCCTAACCCAACAAACCAACTCAAATTCATCATTACATGACTTCCACGTACAATTACGACTTCCAACAACAACAAAAAAAGGACTTTCTCAAACATTCGCATCAACACCACATCAAATTACAACAACATTAGGGTTCAAACAATCAACACTTACCATCTACACAAGCCTCCGATTTCCAACTGGAGATTAGCAAACTCTTCACCTCCTCCTTCCTCGGCGACCGACAATCTTCAGATCAAAACAATGGACATCCAACTTCAAGCACAGATTTTGTTTGGGGTTGAGGGAGAGAGAGAGACAAAGAGGACGAGATTTTCAGGGGGTTTGCAAGAAAGAGACAGAGACCTAAGGCTTTAGAAGACCGATGATCTTTCACGTAGACCACCCTTCCACTCCGCGGGATTTTATGAGGGCACTTGTGATACATTCAAAGCTCATTGGCACTTTTGCACTCCTCACCGGAAAGAACCCCCTTATTTATTACATAATAGCGCTGTGCACATCAGAATATATTATAATAACATGGTTCCCTAAAAATTATTTCCAAAGAATGAGGGGTACCCCGAAGTAGTTTTTTGGTAGTTGTATTGCATAAATATTGTTCTTGCTCCCCATAAAACCAGAAATTAGAAAAGGAGAACATTGTCTGTTAATTGGTGTGTGACTGAGTTACCATGTTATTACTCAATATATCTTCTCTTTCTGTCTTTTGTTTTTTTGAAGGCTGCCCGGGTTGATTCTGGAGTCATTTGGGTCAACAAAATTCGTAGACCTGACAAATGAGTCATTCGGCTCGGGTACGCGTTGGGTCAAGTTTGGGTCGGGTCATGTTCGGGGTAAGTGACATTTTGGGTCGCCTCGGTTGGGGTCAGGTATGGTTCGGGTCAGGTTGATTTCGGGTCAACCAATTTTTGTTCAAATACGTTCGTTATGCTAAAACAAACAACTTTGTTGAAAATTTCGGTCGGGTATGGTTCGGTTCGGGTCAATTCGAGTTTCAGGTCCACTTTCGGGTAAGCATATTTCGGATGTCGGATCGGGTATGGGTCCGGATCGTTCGGTTCGGGTTCAGGTTTCGGGTCAGTTTTGCCAGGTCTAAAAATTCGGTTCGATTTTGGTTTTGAATTGGATTGTTTTCGATTCGTGGTGACTTTAGATTTGGTTGATATTTAGTCCAATAGGCTTATTTTGCAAAGAAAAATAACTTTGGTGGGCTAGGGCTGGGCTCACTTTGGGCTAATTTGGGTTTTTGGTCCACTTTAGCTCGATTGGGTATGGATTCAAGTTATTCAATTTGGATTTTCGGTTTCGGGTCACTTTTGTCAAGTATATACACTGTTCCCATATCCACAGTAGCTTTAACTACATTTTGAACTAGTTAAATTTAAAATATTCGCAATAATTTTAACTACATTTCGAACTAGCTAAATTTAAAATATTGTATAAAACGAGTGTACTTAATGCTGTAATAAAAATAATCCGTTGAAGAGGAGGAAGATCTCTATGCTATTTTCACTGCAAAAGCTTTGCCTCTTCAAATAAAGCATACTTGCAGGAATGCCAAGGTAAGACCTGCAAAGGTAAGATCGGTACATTTGGATCCCCCCAGACTCTGCGTAAGCGAGACCTATACTAAAAACAATTGTCCAAAAAACACTCGAGGAAGGGTGAGGGAGGAAAATGAATATTTATGAGAAATAGTGCTTTCAAAACAATCAGCTAAAACAAGGTTAGGAAGGACGGGGAAGGGGGAGAGGCAGTCACTTTCGAGTTCTAAAAGAAGAACATTCTTCGAGGATGTTCAGGCGGCACAGAAATAGGGGCGCTTGCCAGTGACTTGAAAGGAGCAGGGAGTCTTTTGCTTTCTTGGTCAACTCCTTTGTTGAGAAGCCTTGAAGCCTTGGGATCTGTCAGAAGGGTTTTTTGAAATGATTGGGAGAAGCCCGTCGCAATGATCGTAACATGAATCTTTCCACTGTAGCGATCATCCACAACAGCCCCGAATATTATGTTAGCTGATGGATCTGCCAAGCTTGTCACCACCTGAAAAAGCCACAATTGGCATGCTAGTTAGTGATACTGAGAAGGAATATTAGTCATTTCAGTTTGTGGTAGGGATCAAGGCCTGAGGGGAGCTGTGGAACAAATGAACTTGCAGAATGGGCTTAGGCACTGAGTTATAGCTTTATGTTTGGTTATTCATTGTACAAATGGCCTATTGAGATGAAATCTACTTCTACACGAGGCAGTTTGGTGGAATGCGGGATGCCACTGTGTCTGTTACATGTATTCAGGAAATTTTCTTGGCAGACAAGACAAACTGGTTATTCATCCTGGACTTGTCAGTACTTAGGTCAAATTAGGGCTCATTGTCAATATGTCCAACAAAATCATGAAAATCCATGAATAGTTAAAACAAAACTTCAGTCGGCTAGATTTGGGATATGTTAATTGGTAAGCATTATTTGGGCCTGAAAGGAATTGGTCCTCGGTTTCGAGTGAGGCAAATGTTGCAGGTCAGCTTTCGCCATGATGGCTGAGCAAGCAAAGCAAAGTTCTCTTCACGTCAGCTGAAAGGAATTGGTCCTCGGTTTCGAGTGAGGCAAATGTTGCAGCTCAGCTTTCGCCATGATGGCTGAGCAAGCAAAGCAAAGTTCTCTTCAGGTCAGCTGTCAACTCAGTGCAAAAGACGCAACAGAACCGCATCATAGGAAAAGTAGACAATCTAAAGAATAGTACCTGAGAGACTCTATTAACTTCTTGCAATGTTATGTCCTTTCCTCCAGTTATATTATATACTACACCAGTAGCAGACTGAATCGATGATCCGATAAAAGGTGCCAAAGTTGCTTGCTCGGCTGCTTCTTCTGCTCTGTTCTTACCAGAGGATACGCCAACTCCAAGCATCGCTGTTCCAGAATCCTTCATTATGGCCTTCACATCTGCAAAGTCCACATTTACAAGTCCAGGAATCTGCAAAAAAAGGAATATAAAGGTGAAGAACTAGTCACTGATGTCCACAATGCAAGACCAACAATGAGAGCATCAGTCATATACATCAAGAACTGGCTCTGTAGTCTGTATATATATGCCAGCACGAAATGTGGAGGGGGGGGGGGGGGGGGGGGGGGGGGTTTCAGATACAATGCAACCGTTAACTCCTGCTACTCCAAAATTTAGTCAGACTTGTAAATTCACTAACAAATAGACAACTTGAGTTTTTCGCATCCTGAAAACATCAAGCAATGTTAACAAAATCTTGTAACCTTGTGCTAGACATCTCCTCACATATGAGTCACTACCTTATCAGCCAGTGCAATAGGGAGTGAAATTCTGTACTTATCAAACGAAAACTCAACATACCGTAATTATGTCTGAAATTCCTTGAACACCTTGACGAAGAACATCATCGGCCAACTTAAAAGCATCCTGAAGAGGAGTTTGCTCATCAGCCATATCCAGAAGACCATCATTTGGTATAATGATGAGAGTGTCAACATTGTTCTGCAGCTTTTCTATAGCTTCCAGTGCCTGGAGGGAATGCACAAGAAGAAAAATGACGATTGAAAAGTTGCCATGAGGCCTGTATTTAACTCATTGTGAAAGTTCACACTTTAACATGCTATATGTAAGAAAAGTTGATCAATGAGTTTAATTCAGCAACTAGAAACAAAGCATAGTAGCTCCAAATCTCAATAATGAAATGACTTTTCAATTACTAAGCTTGGAATGTATTAGTAGAGCCCCTTACCTGCACTGATCTTCTGCGCCCTTCAAAACTGAAGGGATAGGTGACTACACCCACAGTGAGACAGCCAGCTTCCTTGGATACTTGGGCAACAACTGGAGCGGCACCTGATCCAGTGCCACCACCCATCCCAGCAGTTATAAACACAAGGTCTGATCCTTGGAGTGCATTTGCAATTGCATCTCTGGATTCTTCAGCAGCCTTCTCCCCAAGGGATGGATCCCCACCAGTACCTGCATAACAACTTAACAAGTAAGTTATTTTAGTCAAAGAGGAGCACATACAACCAAGTAAATGAATATATGGGCAACATGGCTCCAAATGGCTTGTTTCATATTGTCTATAATCTTCATGCCAATTCAGATCATACTGCAGATTCCTCCAAAACGCAAGTCTTATCCCTCTGCCCCCCAACAAAACCCAAGTTCACGAATATCTTGCCTATTTCAGACCACACAAGTTTGGCTAAGATGAAGTGAACATAAGTGATGTGTTTCATACACAATTACCCAGTCAAACAGCATGCAAATCCATTTTCAAATCACAAATGTTTAAATGCTCATATTAAAGGAACCAAATGGATATTCTTCATAACATAAAAAAAGTGCCACACCTAATCCACGGGTCAAAAGCTCTCCAATTTGGATTGGATTTTCTGCGGCAGAGTGCAACAATGCCTGTGCATCTGTGTTTATGGCATAAAAATCAACACCCTGAGAGACATTCATGAGGCATGAAAGCCGACATTGCAAGTTAGAATTGTGGAGGAAATTTTCATGAAGAGTCATTCAATGTGGTATGGTCAATAATCCATCATTAAGCTTCGTCATGAAGTCATTAGGCATGACAAAACTTGACAATATTTTCGAATAAATTGCCAATCCATGGTACACAATGAATAGTCACAACATCGACCTCCACATGCTAACATGGCCATACATATCAAATATGAAAAGACAAAGTACATCTCATTGGTTTGGGAATTTCTATCCATTAAATGACTCAGATAGCTAACTGTTGCTGAAATTCCCATCATTAAGATTCAATAGAAGCCAACACAAGCCGCAAAACTAACCTTGGCCATTAGTTTACAGTTTATACGAAGATTTCTCAGAATTAAATGGTCAGACAGGGAAAAATAAACATCAACAATTTTCACAATAAATGATTAGCATAGAACAATTACATGCCAGCAAGTACAGGCGAAATTTCCATAGACAATCTCTCTACAACAAAAGCTGAAACTGCAAAAATAACAAGAATCTTCATACATCAAATTGGTTACAAAGAATTTGCATTTTTGGGAATTAAAAGTTTCAAACCATTCATATACTCAAATCTTCAAAACTCCATCATTAAGCATCAATAAGGAGGCTCTGAAATGACTATTAGAATTGAATAGCTGACTATTGATCTTGATTTATATCCATTCAAGAGAGCAATGGATATAAATCCAAGATATGAGATGCGTCACACTGCAGATGCGAATCCCTTCACCTAGCAGTCAGAGGCTACACTGGAAGGTTCCCCCCCCCCCGCCCCCAAAAAAAATCCAAGCTAATCTCAGTGATTATTAAGGGGGCACAGCAGAAGCCCCATTACTCATACAATACATCATTTTAGAAAAAGTACAAAGCAGCAATACAGTTCCCCGGGAGGGGGGGGGGGGGTTCAACTAATGCAAAACCAACGATCCCATCCCCAGAAGCAAGATACCACTTTCATTCATGAATGCCCAAAATCCCAATTCAACTAAATTAGAGTGGGATGCACTCACCAATCATGATATATATAAAATCAACTCACTATGACTAACATAATAGCAATCTATAGGGGGGGGGGGGTAAACCATGAATTGGAGCTGAAAAACAACACCTTTAAACCGTGAACTATAAGAAATAAGCTCCATTAGCAAACACCCAAAATCCCAAATCAATCAAACACAAATGGGTATCCTTCAATTACGTCAAATTCAAAAAATTAGAGGAGGGCAGTGCGACCCACAGTCGGCATTGTCATTATTTATAGTCTAAAACAGGAAAATATGGCAGAAAATAATATAATACCTGCAAACCACTATCGATCATGCGATCAACGGCGTTATTGCCACCGCCACCAACACCCACAACCTTAATCTTAGCAGTTTCCATGGCAATGGATGAGCAAAATACAGCATAAACTCGCCAATTTCTTCCGTGTGCTCTACGAGCGAAGGAAGTTCTGGAAAAAGAAGTGAAAAGCTTTTTGTTACAGCGAAATGGGGTGGGAATTGAAGGAGAAGACACCAATTCTTTGGCATTTGTGAGTCCAAAGGAAGCCATTTTCAAAACAACAAAAAAAGGAAATATCTCCTGTTGCAGAATTTTGCAGGGGAAGGGGGAGAAGTGTGTGTGTGTGTGTGAGAGAGAGAGAGACAGAGAAAGGAGGAGATTTTGCCGGGAGAATTGGTTTTGGTTTAGGTTTTGGTAGAGAAATACCAGGTTTTTACTTGTTAGGGCTTCAGACTTTTGTTTTTCCCTTTTCCTTCTTTTTAACCATGCTAATTTCTTTCTTTAAAAAAAAAAATGCAAATTACCATTCTAGTTTCAAATTTGCATTGTATGAGGTCCTGTATCTTTAAAAAAATTAAGATGAATATAGCTAATATACAATTAGGCCATGTAAGAGTTTTCAAAAGAAAATGAAATTATTTCTATCACATTTCTATTGTCAATGTACATGTGTGTGTGAATGAGTTTATTACGGCACACAAGAGTCGAGATACCCCAAACTCAAATAGTACCTAACACCTCATATTATTTCTCTAGTTATCGATATCCCTTAACCTGTTCATTCCTTTTCAGATGAATGGTGTTGGATCCTTACTGATAATGGTCATTTCTCAATAAAATTACCTAGTTGTGTCATGATCTTGATAGATCAACTACTTGGAAAGAAAATTGGATTTGGAAGACCAATATTCCACCCAAGTTGAAGATTTTCTTATGGCAAGTTTTCCATAATGGCCCTCCCCCTAGAGGTACATTGTCTAAGAGATGAATGAGTTTAGATAGACTTTGTCTTCTATGTCGGGAGAAGGGAGGGGGCATTAAGATATTTGACCATCTTTTTGTTCATTGCCCCTATGCCAAGAAGACATGGATGCTAGCACATTTTCATCAATGGATTAGAGAACTTGCTGTACCACGCACTACCAACGGGCATAATACACTACTTCTCCTCCATTCCTCCCTTAATAAGATTATGCTCCATAAAGCCACATATATCCTTTGAAGCATGTGGAAGGAATGCAATGTCACCATTCTCAAGCAAAAGTTCTTCAACCCAATCCAAGTAATCATTAGAGTAAAAAAAAAGTAAGTGCCGAGTGGAGACTAAGAAAACATTTAGAGGTTATGTTCTTCGTGATTGGAGAGACCATCTTCCACAAGCAGGGCCGCCATAACTTTGGCACAAATTCAATCATGATTGCAGAAGCTATGATGTTGAGATGGGGTTTCCAAGAAGTAGGGTACAAATTCATAGAGATTGAAGGGGACAATAAAACTGTCCTTAATGTAGTTAAAGGATGCATAGGACCACCATTGCAAATTGACTATCTCTTCAGAGATATCAAAATCTTTATGGAGTTTATTAGAAAAACTTTCATCTAGTATATATTCTGTGAAGCTAATAGAGTTGTAGCCTGGATGGCATGAAAGGGTCATATTTGTTCGCACCCCACTATTTGGTGGTTTAGTTGTTGCTCTTCTTTCCCAATCATTCTGTCTGATGACAAATTGGGTAGATCTCTTATGGGAAAAGCTATCTAAATTTCCTTGTATTTACCTTTTTTCAAAACAATAAAATCACATATCCGTTAAGGATTACAATGGGTCCTGGACCCGATCCAAATTAGAGGGTTTGAGTCCAATTAGATGAGTGTGGACCGTCTTAAGCAGGTTTGGGTCTAGGGGTGTTCATTATTCGGTCCAAACCCGGACCGGACCGAAGATCGACCTAGACCGGACCGGACCGGACCGAACCGAATGAATTCGGTCCGGTCCACGGTCCACAAATTTTTTTTATTCGGTCTTCGGTCCGGTCCGGTCCACCGGTCCGGACCGAGGACCGAATAAAAAAATTTAAAAACCGATTTTTTACTTACTAAATTTTAATTTTCTTTTGCAACTTATAATTTTTCAAACATTCAAGAATATTGATTTGTTTTTCATTGTGAAAATATGTAGAAATTGTTCATATTGAAATAAATATAAGATGTTCATATTGTAAAAATTTGCTAGCTTTATAATTCGGTCCGGTCCGATCCGGTCCTACTTTTTTAGGTCCGGTCCCGGTCCGGTCCTTGACTTATTCGGTCCGATCCACGGTCCGTAACTTTTCTCTTATTCGGTCTTCGGTCCAACCCGGTCCGGGTTTGGACCGATGAACACCCCTATTTGGGTCCAAGGGAAATGGATCCAGTCTGGGTCTGAAAAATTCAGACCCAGATCCAACTCGAGATCTATTTGAGACCCATTAAATTTTAATAAAAATATGACAAAGGTAATTCGCTAAAGTAATTCTAAACTAGTAAACTCTATAGCCACTTTCCTTTATATCGGTTGTAAAAGAAGACATATTTTGTTATGTTTGTTTAAAATTTGATGAATTTTGTCTTTGTAGTTTGTATGAAAACATTATTTTTGGTGCGTAAGGTTTAAGTAAGAATAGCTACTTATGGCATATGTTTAGAGGATGTTTTTTTTTAATTAAATATCATGACTTCTAAATTTAATTATCTGTCTTTAGAATGTGGTAGTTCATGTTAGGATGAGAAAAATAGTCAGGATCCATGGACTCGTTAGACCCATAGGGTCAGGGTCAGGGTCCCATCTTTCCAGACCCAATGGGTCTGGGTTTGGGTCTAAAGAAATTAAATGGGTCTGGGTCCATGTGGACCTGACCCATCGCTATCCATAATATCAGCACATTATCTATTTAAAAATTTTAACTCTAAAGTATTTTTACCAACATACATTTGTTCAAGTGATTAGTACTTGTTCTTCTTATGTAAGATATCATATCCAAGACCTGTGCGTCGAGAAAATGTATAATGGAAAAGTTATGCCCCCAACAAATTGACTTTAGTGAAATAAAAGATTTAAGACCCTAGAAAAGAAAATCCTAAAGTATTTTTTTTATTTTATCTTATTTTATTTAATTCTTGTTCTTCTCTATGGATTGGAAACATCCAACCACACCCCCTAAATTTCTTCACAGATCAGAATTAAGAAAGACAATATTGTAGACAACTTGATTATTAAGAATAAAGATGATCAAAATGGTTAAACTTCCAATACCTTTTTTTCTTTTTTGGGTTAAATAAACTTGTAGTGCGTATCCTTGACATACAAGGTATTGCAAATACCAAAAGATTTTTTTTTATATACAAATAATAGTCCATGATAACTATTTCTATAATGGAACTCATTATTAATTTTGATCGATATTACTCACTATATTTAATCAAATTAAATGAGTTTAATTGTTTGCCTAATATTTGTATTTCCTATATTATCTAAAATTGTTAGCATATTGAATAATATTGCTAGGTGTGAACGCGAATATTTTTCAAAATCACACAAGCACTTTTGACATAAAACTAGTTATCTCAATTCATGAAAATTTTTTCCAAGTTGAGTTGATCTCGTGAAATAAATAAATTTTTGCTAGTTGGATTGGGCTGGCCCACCCAATTCATGCTCGTACAGAGAACAAAATTTACTTTGCTAGAACTTGGTATTTCGTCCATACATGAAATCCAAAAGAGATGACTACATACTAATTTTTTTTGGAAATAAATTTTTTAAAATAAATTTAAAAAGATTGACTACATACTACTTCACAACGAAGCAGTTCGAAGAAAATTCGAAGATTATTTGAAATTATTAAAAAAAAGAATACTTGTCATCTGAAATTATCCATGTATTATCATCTCATGTTGTCAATGCTTGTCAAAAGTTTTTGAAACTATTTGGATCAAGGATCCAAACTAGGACAAACATAAACAATTTTGTATAACAACAAGCTAATTTGACAACATATCTCATTCCTATACCGAGCAAAACTATCTAATAGAATGTGACCAAATCCCAGAAAAGAATCTCTTTAGGAAAAAACACACCATTTGTTCTGCGAGTTGATAGTTATTCATCCAACTTAAAGCTCCAACAATTCAAGTGAGGTACATTACAGATCAGGAAAAAATCGAATTTCGATATTCCGAGCAATTACAGGATCACATAAAAATCCACTTTGAGAAACTATCCCCATTGAAGGGCTTTGAATGAGTTTCTTTGGTTGATATTCTGCAAAACATAAACATTTGATTTCTAGAGAGGTGCTCTTTCCTAATTATTTGCTAATATCACTCCCCCTCATTTAGGAGTCGATTAATGAAGGACTTCATTTGTGCAAGATACCATAGCCATTAGCCCCCATACACACACCAAAAGAAGAAGAGATTCACATTTAGCACATGATGATCAAAATACCAAATTTATCACATGGCAAACACCACAACTCTGTTTTGATAACATGGAAGCCTGGAAGGGAATGCAACACAAGTTAGGTTAATGAAGGACAAGAACACTAGGGTTAGGTAATACTATCACAGTAAGGCGAATTGTAAGAATAAGAGTGACATATTAAAATATAAATGGGCATAAATGCAGTGATTTTTTTAAGGTGCGGATTAGTGGGTTGCGCTAGAGGGTTGGAACTTCAACCATAACAAAACCCACATTAAAGTTGGGACTCTCGTTCTGATGATAGGATCAAATTGTAGACAAAAAAGGGGGGTCTAGACCCTCAATTTTTGCATATCAAACGGATTGAATCAGGTGGATCCTTGACTCTCTAGTAATTTCTAATCCTACTATAGTATTTTAAGTAAACTGATATCTCACATCAACTTATGTTCCTATGGCTGTGGTATACGGTGGAATAGCCCTTGTGCCCCTTCTTCATCTACTTCCTCGTCTTAAAATCCTAACTTTCATCGTTACTTTTTTCTGATCTTTCATATAATTGAGATTATTATTTTCAGTTATATTTTTCAGTAATATTTTAATATAGATTTGTTGACAACCATGGATTCTAGAGAGAAGAAATGTAGGTGTTTGTATATATATATATATAGAGAGAGAGAGAGAGAGAGAGAGAGAGAGAAAGAGAGAGAGAGAGAGAGAGAAAGAACTCATATTCTATTGTTATAATTACCTCTCCTTATCCTTATTCCATTTACATACAATCCACAAAAATGAGAACATAAAATGAATATGGAACACAACCGAGGACCTCTAACCAACTATGGATCCGCATACTAACAGACCATATGCCTGAGAAACTAGCAAGCTAACAAGCTAACTAACTTCTTTCTTCAACACTCCCCCTCAAGTAAGAGGCTAAAAAAGACATGAAGCTCCCAACTTGGATAATAGCTTCTGATGCTAATCAACAGACACAATCTTGGTCAATATTCATCAACTTGTTATAATTTGGTAGAAACACAGCTAGGACTGATAATACCTGCCTTCATTTGATCCCTCACAAGTTCACAATCTATTGTTGTGTGTTTTGTTCTCTTATGAATACTAGATTGACTATAATATGTAATGCAACTTGGTTGTGACATCAGAGACTAATTGGAGTCAATTTTCTAGATCCCAAATCCTTGAATAGCTGCAGTTACCAAACAACCTCACAACAAGTTAGTGCCATTGCTTTATATTCTGCTTCAGCTGAGGATCTTGCAACAATTTGTTGCTTCTTTGATTTCGATGAATTGGTGAATGTCTTGACAATAATGCAAAAGCATGTAGTTGATCTTCTAGTTGATAAACAATTAGCCCAATTTGAGTCATAAAATGCAGTCATCTGAGTTGCAAAGCTACTAGTCATAAGTATGATAACCTATCCTGGAGCAGTCATAAAATATCTAATCGCATTTAGTGTTGCTGTCATGTGATTTATTGTAGGACACTAAATAAATTGACTTAAGACTTGGATAGTGTAGCTAATATAAAACCTAGTAATTGTCAAGTATATTAATTTTCTAATCAATCTCTTATATTTGTCACCCTCTTGCGATGGTTTTCCTTGTTCCTTGTAAGCATCAAATGTGCATCCATTGGAAGCTTTAAGACTGGAGCATTAACCATTTTAGTTTCCCTAGTCAGATTCTCCACATGCTTATTTGAGAAACAAATATCCCTTATGATGTTCTCACTATCTTAAACCTAAGAAAGTATCCTAGTTCTCACATGTCCTTCGTATGAAATTGTGAACTTCACTGCTGCTTTAGCTTTAATCTCTCTTGCTGATAACCACTTGTATTTACCATATTATCAACATATGTCAATATAGTACTGAAGTTGTCATTGTTCTACTTTGTAAACCATTGTCTTAGAGCTTGTTAAGCCCATATGAAGACTTGAGCAGCCTACACACTTTACCACTCCCCCTGGTTGCAAAAGGCTGAGTTTGTAGTGATATTTTGCTTCCTAGGCTTTCAAATCCTAAAGGTAATTTCATGTAAACTTCTCAAATAAATCTTCATGTAAAAATGCATTAGATATAACCATCTGACATAGTTGCCAACCTTCAATAACTACTATTAATAATGCTCTGACAATGGTCATTTCAGCCACTAGGGCAAAAGATTTCTTGAAGTGTGCACTCTCTTATTGTCTATATCCTTCAATAACAAGTCCTGCCTTGTATTTGTTGATAGTGCCATTAGGGCTAAATTTAGTTTTATAGAGCCATTTATAGCCAGTTGCATTTCTTCTTGTGAGCAAAGTGGTAATTTCTCAAGTATCATTCTTTTCTAAAGCTTCTAGTTCTTGATTTATAGCCTACAAAGGTCCTTTGCCGCTATTAAGGTCACGAGGAAAGCCTAAAACTTAGGCTTCACATATGTAGCTGCAACAATGTTGGTTGCAGTAGATGATTGACTCTTGAATAGAATGTAATCTTGCATTCATGTTGGTGGTTCATAAGTCCTTGAAGACCTTCTCAGAGGTGACATGTCATTCAATTGCCATTTTTTAAATAACATTATTATGTTTTCTTTAGGATGTGAAGATTGCATAGAATCACGTACACTGATGTCATTTGAAATAGATTGGTCCTCTTTACCCCAGTTATAATCTATGAAGTTTGGCAGAACAGTTGATGTGACAGAGTGTTGCCTAGGAATGGGTTGCATATACTGTTGTGTACTCGTTGTGCTAAAAGAAATGCATGTTCTATAAAGTGAACACATCGAAATGCAAACACTTGACTTGTGAGCAAAGTCAGTAATGTATAATCCTTTTGAAGTTGTGGATGCCCAAGAAACACACGAGACATCCTTTAAGAGCTATTTTGTCCTTAGTTCTATTGGGATTAACATCAAAGTCAAACACCAAAAGACCCTAAGCGTGTGATAATCTGGTATTTTATGCAAAGCAAAATAATAAGTGTCTTGCTGCCAGACACTTCATGAGTGCCTTATTTTGACTAAAAAAATTATACTATTATGTTTTTAAATTGAAAAAAATAGTAGGATCAAATCGTGAAAGCATATTACAACTATGGGATCAAATCGTGAAAAAAATAATAAGCCTCATTTAGTTTGTATACAATATGTAGAAACGTGAAGAAAAGAAAAAGAAATTATAGAAATGGGAAGAAAAGAAAAAGAATCTGACGTATAACTCAGCATTTCTAACCAACTATGGACCCGCATGCTAATAAACAATCTGCCTCAGAAACTAGCTAGGTAGCTAGATAACTTCTTTCTTCAACAAGTTTTAACATGTTTCTCTTATTTTTGTGAGCGCTAATGCAAGATCTTTTTCTCAGTAATAGTATAATTTCTAGCAATATTGGGATCCAATTTATTCAACCAAAAAGTATACCTTTTTTGATACTTTATTATTGCATGAATATTCTTAAACTGTTAGATTTATTGTTGTTATTATATTAGAGGATAAGCCGATAGGGGAGTTAATGCTACGTATATAACGTGACCTATTAAAGTGTTTTTCCCTTTAAGTACAATCTATTTTGTCAAATAAACTTGTACTTCGTAAAGTTGACTATAATTCGCGAACGTTTAAAAAAAATGCACTGATGATGAGGGATTGTGGCCAAGCTAGCATTACAAATTTAGAGCAAATGCATTTATACTTATCATCAGCTTGTGGGGATTAAAGTTTAATTGATGCTCGGCTCTGGTCTTATTAGAAGGTTCTTGATAAAACCAAATTTGAGGTAGTAAAAAATTGCTCGTCTCATACACATATGGCTCAATGGGCTTGATTTGTATATAAACCATGCACACTTTTAATGGGAAACTACAACCTTGGGTTATCTAATAAGGAAACTACAATCTTGGCTTATCTGATAAGGAAGAAGAATAACTACTAATAAGAAACTAGATACAAAAGAGATGTAAAGATATATTCACAATATATTTGAGATTTTATCTCCTTAACATTCCCCTCATGGTGGAGGATGACTGGATGAGGGTCGATCATTGCCTGTTTTTCTTGTAGAAAATGAAAATTTTGATTCTCGAGTGCCTTAGTAAAAATGTCTGCAACTTGATATTTCAAAGGTATATAACCACTAATAAAGTCACCGGAAAGTATTCATTCTCTTAGGGTTTGTTTGGTCCTTAGAAAATTTGGTAGAAAAAAAAGTTGAAGGAAAAAAAAGTAAGGAGAAAATAAGTTTTTTTCTCTTGTTTGGATTGAGGAAAAAATACAAGAATTTGGATAAAAAATTTGAATGTTGATGAACTACTTGAATCATATTGATATCATTATAGCAATACAAGGTTAGAGGAGGTTGGGAATTTTCCTCAAACTTTCCTTATAATTTTATGAGGAAAATTTTATCACTTGTTTCTAATAATTTTTCCACCTAACTTTCCTCCATATTTTTTTTCTTTGTGATTTCCTTTAAACCAAACACAAGAAAAAAAAAGTAGCTTTCCTAAATTTTTTTCTTTCCACCAAACTTTCCTAGGCCTAAACGGAGCCTTAGAGAGTGACAATCAATCTCAAAATTATAAATATATACAATAAAGCATTAGAAAATCAAATATGAGACTTTTAGTACACTCAATATATCAATCTTAAACTCTTAAACACCAAATCAAGATCTCATTAACAATTCTGAATGTTGCTGTCTCGCGACTTTACAGGACGGTAGACAATTTTGTATGAGAACACTCGTTGAATACTAACCTTAATTTTAATTACGACCGACTCCTGAGCCACTTCAATTATTTTCACAATAAAAGAATAATATCACCTTTGTTAGAGGTGACGCAACACGTAGTCTAAAATCTTCATCTTACAAATGCTAGAATGGGTGGATGCCTAAAAATGCTTCCCTCCCTCAATCCAAGCTTCTCATTAATCCAAGCTTTACAACCGTTGATCAAAATCTTAGGCAATCTCAGCCCCTGGATTTATCTTAATAACCGCCAATCTCTCCCTTTTTGTTGGGTACATTAGGTCTCAGGTTCGATTCCCCCCTCCCTCATTTTATTGTACTCTTTACTGAACACTGGGTACATTAGGTCTGAGGTTCGATTCCCCCCTCCCTCATTGTATTGTACTCTTTACTGGACATATTAGGTTTCAAATTCTATTTGCCCCTCCTTCATTATATTGTATTGCCCTTTGCGGCTCATACGGACCAAAACGTTTTTGATTTCCATCATTATTGTTAATATTTTGTATTTTTCAATACAAATATAAATTTGAGCATGTATTATTAGAGATAATAGAATAATAAATACGATTTTCATGATTATTTTCATTATTACTATTGTTGTTGTTGTCGTCATTGTTGATATCGGCAATGTTATCTTCCTCTTTGAATTTGATAACATGGTCAATATTAATTATGGTCATCTAATTATCAAAGAGAGATTATGAGATTATAATGGATATAAATTTTTTTATTATTTCATTATTATAGAATAATTTCATATTTTAGGAGTTTTAACTTAAGGAAACTGAATTATAATTACTGAACAAGCCGTAAAACCTTATATGACACCTTATTGTTAACACATAACATAATACACACATTTATGTAGAAATAATAAACATTTTTGATTTCCATGATTATTATTATTATTATTATTATTATTATTATTATTATTATTATTATTATTATTATTATTTTGTCTTTTTTTGATGCAAATATACATGGAGCATGTATTACTAGAGATAATAGAAATATAAATATGATTTCCATAATTATTTCCATTATCACTATTGTTGTTGTTGTCGCCATTGTCATTATCGTCGTTGTTATCTTTCTCTTTAAATTTGATAACATAGTGAATATTAATTATGATCATATATATGTAAGGATTGTGCTAAAAAATTACATATTGTAAGCATAATATAGCATACTGCAAGGGTTGAACGTGAAATATAAAAAAATTAAAAATAAAACACGATCATCATATTAGGCCCGTGAAGCTGAATTTCTTTCACATTTAATATAATCTATTTAACATAAGAAAATAAACGAAATATTTTTCTTTTTCTTTTAAAGCATACATATCTCATAATTATATTTAATTCATATAAATCTTAAAAGTATAATTAATGTTTTAACGTTTCAAACAAATTGACCAAAATCTAATCTATTTAACGCATAAGAAAAAATAAAATAATTTTTTTTCTTTTAAACCATCCAAATCCAATAAGCAAATTCTCTTCATAAAACACCTAAAATTATAATTAATCTTTTACCGTTTAAAATAAAATGCCCCAAATCGTCATAATACTTCAAACTAAGAAATATCTCAACTCACAAATTTGAACTCAACCCTTCTCTTGCAAGACAATATAAGGGCATTGGAAGTTTATATCAAAGCCCATGAAACTATTACGTTGATCACCTAAAAACCAAATGTACAAACTGTGAACACATAATTATATTAGCACCCCCTCATGAACCACTTTAAATAGCCAAGAAAGTTATATAATAGCATAAATATAATGTTCAAATTATTTTCGTTGAAAGACAAATTTTATTTGTGTTACATGCGAAATTAAAACTAAACCGACTTTAAAATAGTTTCTACCTAACTTCACTTTCTGGGTAGTCTTACATAAGGCGCTTAGCTACTTTATTCTCCAAAACTATTTCATTAGTTTATTTTCATTTTCTGGGTAGAACATCTTACCTGACTTCTAGGTCTGTTTTGAAAGGGCAAACAGGCCTCAATTTGGACGAATTACATATGTCCAGGTAGCCCCGGATGTCTAATTTCCATCTTTAGATCTGAAGTATCGTAGCAGATATGGGTCATAAACCGAGCAAGATCGGTGCAGAGCTTGAAATTGCACTTTTTTTTATATAAAGGAATTAATGGACTAGCAAATGAATGAATTCGGGGCTAATATTTCTTGGACAGCTGGTGGACTTTCCTACAAGCCATCCATAGAAAAATCTTCCCATGGCTCATCTATTTCAGGTAGTGGAAGACTCATCCAATCTAGCGCCAATATGACCAATTCCAGTTGAACTTATATTCCTGTGGTCTGTTTCAAAATTGTACCACTGCACTACTTCGAAGTTCATTGTTTAATTTCCTTGTAATTCTATTTGTTAATACATGACTTGGGATGGGGATACTCTCCTATTTATTTGCTAGGTCCTTGTAATATTTCTCGAGTTTAGAATTAATGAAATGAAAGCTTAATGCTTAGAATCTCCTTAAAAATCTCTTATTTCTTTATCTCTCTAGTAAAGTGTTGAAATTGAGTCTTTCCTTTAATTCAATCTTAGGTACTTTGGCTTTAAAAGGTTGAAGGGTGAGTTGATTAATCTAGCCGGTGGTTTAGCCTTTATCTTAGATATATCCCCTTTGATTTTATTTGATTTTATCATTGTGTAAGTTTGAATCAAATCAAGAAATAGAATTATGAGTTTTTTTTTCTGTCTCTTGGGTTTTCTTGTGGAAGTTTGATCTTCATCTTTCACTTGGATCTCTTCATTAAGACTATTGCCTTTATTTGGCCAAGGGTTTTCTCACATGATTCATTTGGCATAAGAGCACAAAGATCATTCTTGTTGGGTAAGCATCAAAACCTTCAGTCATTGTGTTTGAGATTGCTTCTTCCAATTTCTTTACAATTTTTGCCTTTAGATCTCCCTCTCTAAATATCCTCATTTAGTCCACAAAGAATCCTAAAATAGCCCAAACACAATTCCTCACCTAAACACAATCGTAAAGTTTACAACGAAAGCCAAAAATTATAAAAAAATAGAAAACTAGAAATTTGGCAATGGCATCCTGGGCCACTTGGCATGCCCATGCCAAAATTTTAAGCTTTGGAATTTTGACCCAGAAATTAGGCATGAACACCCTGTGCCACCCAACTGCCCGTGTCACCTTCTTAACTCTCATTTTCTACTTGTCTACCCTTAGCACGATCATGCAGCCCCTGTTTTCGATCTTTTACCTCTCTTTTCACGTACAACCATGACCAATCATGGCCAATGAGGAAGATGTTTCTCACTAAGGACATTTTTTTTGGATAAATCCATAAGATGAGGAGAGATAGAGCCATTGTTGAACTTCACGAGCAAGTAAAGAAACTCACTAGGGAGCTTGAACAAGCAAAGGGATCCGAACAACAGAGCCCTTACTATCGGGGCTATGATGTTAATTCTATTGACATTGCATGCTCATCCTCTCATGAAGATTTTGATGATGAGGAAATAGGAGCTACAATAAGAAGAAGGCATCCAACAGATGACCTTAGGGATCTCAAAGTCGAGGCATAAAAATTTAATGACAGTCTTAACCCGAAGAACTATCATGATTGGGTACAAGTCATTGAAAGGATCTTTAAACTCAAAGAGTATAATGATGAAAAGTCCTTCAAGTTAACTATCCTCAAGTTGAAAGTGTATGTCTCTTTTTGTTATGAGCATTTGAAGAAGAATAGGGGTAGAGAAGCTAAATCCAAAATTAAAATATGGTCCAAGCTTAAGAAGTGCACAGACGAAAGGTTCCTACCATTCTTCTATAAATAAGAGCTCTATTTCATGACTACCTCCCTTAGCCAAGAGAATTTTAAGGTGGAAGAGTATATCAGAGAGCTTGAAGAACACCAAATAAGGGTCAGTTTGGATAAAGAGCCCAAGCTCAAATCATACATGGATGAGAGCTCCCTTAAAGCTACATTCAAATGGATTCCATATTGGTTCTTTCCTTTGAAGAAATTATGGCTGTTCAAGTTCAAGTTCAAATTTAGGAAGAAGGGGAGCCTACGAAAGTTCAAAAAGAGGCTAAGGAAGAAAATGAGATCACTTTAGATCTTGATGACAAAAGAGTTTAATCAAAGACAACCTTGGAGGTTACACTACATGTTGTCCCTCTAGTTCACTCTTATCCCCTCCATTCACTACTAAAAATTCGGTTTATTCCGATGGAATTTTCGGCAGAAAATAGGTCTGTCAGAATCTCCGACGGAAATTCGATGGATTCAAAAACATTCATTGGAATCCTGACAGACTTTCCAACGAACCTATTTTCGTCGGAATTCCGACAGATTCCAACGGAATTCCGACGAAATTTCTGTCGGAAAATAAAAAAAATTTCAAAAATTTTTTTTGGTCCAAGTTGAACGGAGGGAAATTCAAAATTTTTTGAATATTCCAATGGAAAAATCCGTTGGAATTCCGACGGAATTCGGGTTTCGAGGGAATTTCCAACGGAATATTTCGTTGGAAAATAAATAAATTTGAATTTTTTTTAAACCTCGAGTTGGATGGAGGGAAAATTCAAAAGTTTTTGAATATTCCGACGGATTTTCTGTCGAAATTCCGACGACAGAGTCCGTCGAAATTCTCTTATAAAACTCGCCCCATGCATCATTTTTTCGTTGCTCATTTCGTCAAATAAAGAGAGATGGAGAAAGAGAAGAAGCATCGTCACTGCCATCGCCCCACTGAAACTTGCCTCCATGCCACCGGCATCACTTCCTCTTGCTGTCATTCTTCGTTGACTTTTTGAGAAGAACTTCTCGTGTGTAATTTGTACAAATTTGTAGTTAATTAAGTATATACGTTGAATTTAATCATTTGTATAATTAGTTTGCATGTAATTATTTAAACTTAATAGTTTATATAGTTAGTTTGTTAGGATGATAATTTGTTCTCAATTTTGTACTTTGTTGTTAAAGAAAGTAATTTTTTATTGATGAAACATAATTTAATACTAATATCAATTTAATGTCAATGACGATAATTTATTGTCTATTAGATACATTGAAAAATGTTTTTATAGTTCGGTACTATATTTTTTTTATTTTTTTAAATAATTTTTAAAAATTCCGATGGAATCCAGCTGGTTCCTACGGAATCCGTAAAAAAATATTTTTTTTGAAATTTTCTACTGAATTGTTTTTTGCATACGGCGAATGAGTCCATCGGCCGCCCAATTCCGTTGGAGAAGTGGTCGCCGATGGACTTGCTATTTCCGTCCAAACGTATTCCCAACCACATAGGTGGATCTCTATTGAGGTTAGGGGTGTCCATGGACAGCCTAATCCCACAAAATTTTTAATGAGGCCAAAAAATTTTAATGAACTATTTTAAAGGGGGTTAATTTGGTATATATGGCAGTGGCAGATCCATGTTATAGCTAGGGGTGTCCATGGACATCCATAGGCCAAAAAAAAAAATTCTATTTAAAAAGTGATTAATTTAGTAACAATATTGATTAATGGACACCTCTAAAAAAAATAGTGTATACTAGTAACGATGTTAATTTATGGACACCCTTATTCCAAATGTCTGGATCTGCCACTGATATATGGACACTCCTAAAATAAGCCATAAGAGTTATGGTTTATTTTAAATATACCCAACCTACATACTAACATTTTTGTTTTTTTAAATATGAAAGTTACAGCTGTAAATTCCAAATTTCATAGCAACATAAAATAGAGTTGAATGCTCCAATGCTCAAATTTCTCTCTCTCTCTCCCTTTTCTTCTTCTCAGGCAAAACTGCATTCCACTTTCCCAAATCTCTTGCTCTGTTTCTCTCCCTCTCTTATTTGTATTTTAGACTTTTTAATTTAATCTAATATTAGTTTCTTTGATTTTATTTTGTTGTTGGTATTATTATTTTGGCTATTCAGTTGCAATGTGTCCTTGATGCCGAATTTTCTTTAACTTGGCACTAATTACTTATTTGAACTTGATGCTGATTTTTTTCCCTTTCCTTTTGGTGTAATTAGATAGTGGAGATTACTTATTTGTAGTTTTATTTCATGTTTGACTTGTTCACTTCATGGCTTAATTATTTTTTGTTTTATTAATTGGTGTTGATGACATGTGCTTTGCAACGAATGGTTTTAGTAAATGATACGTAATAATAATATTCCATTATTTCAACACCATTTATACGCGAACTATCAAATATTAGAACCGGAAAAAACAAACATAGTAGTAGACTATCAAAGTTTTTTCTTTTTTTTAAAGTAAAGAAGTGAGGCATATTATTATTGCTCATCAAGTTGCATTAGTGTGGAAATATGAGATGGACGGTTGAAAAAAAAAATCGAGACGTAATGTCTCTACAAAATAGACTATTAAAGTATGTATCACATGACCCTTTTTTGGGAGTGTATATTAATAATGATGTTAATAGATGAACACCCCTATTTTAAATGTCTATATCAGCCACTGCCCGACTAGCCTTATTTCGACGGACGCTGTTGGCCGAAATTTTCTTCGAAAAACTCATTTTCCTATGGAAAATGTCGCCTTTTCCGTCGGAAAATCCATCGGAAAAAGCTGATTTTGCAATAGTGATTGTCCTAATTTGGGAATTGAGGCAAATATCACTAAACAAGCACTATTTTCATTCTCGATGAACAAGTTTAGAAATGAGGCCTTGCATGGGATATTTCCTTTGAGTGCTAGTCATGTCTTACTTGTTCAATCATGGATGTTTGATTATTATGTGAGTTGTCATGTCCATAATCCTACAAACACCAAGTGCAAGTGTTAGCATTTTTGCTTCTTTATCGCTACCTCACAAATACAAATCAAGGCATGGATGTGAGGAAAACTTCCACATGAGTGAAATACGGGATGAGAGAAGCATTAGTAAGAGCAAGCCTCTAATTGCCTTACTCTTAGTTGAACCAATACGAGTGAGGAATTAAAAACCCTGCATCCATTAAATCAATTAACCTTGAATAACTTTGGGAATGTCCTACCATTCTCCATTGATCAATTTTCGGATGAAGCCTCTCATGGTGTGTTGCCCATTGAAGATTGCGATATACCCCCTTGAAAGTGAGCTTCCATAAGTCAAGCTTATGAATCGTAATGGAATCACATTTGAGACGAGTTGTGATCAGCAAAATGAAATTTTTAATAGGCTTATACATGTTGGAAATATCATTCATCCCGTTGGAGTATGTCCTAAATCCTTCAATGACACGTACATGTTCAAAAAGGCTGGTACTCTTAGAACAATGAGTTTGCTAAAACTCAATGGGTGCAACAAGTTATCAAGAGTTGTATACTTAGATTACCAGTGCAAGTATTTGAGGTCAAATCCTCTTTAAGGGGGAGGTTGATGCAGAGCCAAACTCAAGGATTGATATACTCCTTCAAGGAAGGGTCTTGAATGAAGTGGGAACAATGTTGACCTTTAAAAGTGGGGGTCAAGGACTTGGTCCTCCAAGATCAATGTTGACTTTGGGCTCTTGAAGAGGCCCAATTAAGCTTAGGAAAGGTGGTTGGGCAATTGATAGCCTCAAATAAGTCGCTTAGCTACTTTATTCTCCAAAAGTACTTCATTAGCTTATTTTCATTTTCTAGGTTTTGGAATTGCACATTTTTTATTAAGGTATTAATTGGGCTGGCAGATGAATGAATTAGGGGCTAATATTTCTTCGACAGTTGGTGGACTCTTCTAGAAGTCACCTATAGAAAATCTTCCCATGACTTATCCGTTTGAGGTAGTGAAAGACTCATCCAATCTAGCACTAATGCTGCCAATTCTAGCTCAGCATATATTCTTGTAGTCTCCTTTAAAATTGTACCACTAGTTAGAATTTCATTGGTTAATTTCCTTGTTATCCTATTAGTTAGTACGTGACTTGGGGAAGGGGGGGGGGTACTCTCCTATTTATTTGCTTGATCCATACAATATTTCTCAAACATGGAATTAATGACGCTTAGAATCTCCTCAAAAATCTCATATTTCTTTATCTCTCTAGTAAAGTGATGAAATTGAGCCTTACATTTGATTCAACCTTTGGTGCTTTGGTTTTAGAAGGTTGAAGGGTGGGTTGATTAATTTAGGTGGTAGTTTAACCTTTATCCTAGATATATCCCTTCGATTTGATTTGGTTTTATCATTGTACAAGTTTGAATCAAATCAAGAGGTTGAATTGTGAGTTTTCTTCTCTTGCTTGTGTTTCTTATGGAAGTTTGATCTTCATCATTCACTTGGATCTCTTCATCAAGATTATTGCCTTTATTTGGCCAAGGGGTTTTCTCACATGGTTCACCAGGGGTGTACGCATGTTTCGTTTTCTTGCCTATAGAAGAGCAAAAACTTGAAGGTTATATCTAGCAAATGCATTAGTTGGTTTAGCTTTGATCAATTTAATTTTGAGTCGAGTCAAGTTCAGGTCAATATGATTCGGTTCGGGGTACTGATTTCAATTAACATAATTCTTTATTCGGTTGATTTCAGATCGGTTGATATTTGATCTATGAAGCTTGTCATATAAAGAAAAATAGCTCTGATAAAAAATATTTAGGTTGGGTTCAATTTGATTTTAGTCATCATATGTTTTGGGCCTCCTTTGAATTAATTATTTCATGTGCTGATTTAGGTGTGTACTTGGATCATTCATTCAATTTGGGATGTTGGCGCCAACCCTAGGGTACTAGGGTTGGGTAGCCACGAACATCACCTAAGTGGTGGCGGTTAACAGAGCTCTAAACCTATACAAAGAGAGGTTTAGAGATTTAATTTGTACAAGTTATAAAAATCACTCAACTAATACGCTCCCCGCCTCTCCCTCTCTCTCATGACTGCCCCACCATCGCGAGCTCGGGTTTGGGATATGAACTACAAAGGTGATTTTGGTGGCCACCTATTGTTCTCGTTATTGATTTCGTGGGTAATTTCTGGGCAACTTAATCCTTTGCTTTCACAAACAAATTAAAAATCAGTCCTTTGTCTACGTCCATGAGACACCCTGTAAGAATAATCTCAACCAAAAGCTCGAGTTCATGGTCAAAGGCTCAAGAGTAGATTTTATATTTTAACACATCCCCTCACGCGAGTGGCCTTTGGGCTTGTGGCGTGGTTGATATAAAGGTCCCCTATCTTGCATAACAATTCAACAAGGGGCTTTTAAGATTCAAACTTGAGTCCTTTTGTTTATAAAGACTTTGATACCATATTTGGCAACTACTTAACTAAAAACTAAAAACGATGGTTAAAAGATCATGAATAAATTTTATACACTCTAATGGAGTCTTTAACGAGGTCTAACAACCAAATATAAATTACAGACTTGTATTATAATGGGTGGAATGTGTACATCACTTACAATATTTGCAACTAAGAAAAGTCTTAAAAAGTTTTACTTGTCTGTTTAAAAAAAAAAGTTTTATTTGTCAGTTTCTTAAATTGTATGAATCACAAAATTCAGCTCACTAATTTATTGGGTTTCTATTTTGTTTGATTTCTCTTCATTACTAGTATATTTGGCCCGTACAAGGCACAAACTGCAATTTTTTGAAGTTGATTTAAATAAAATTAAATTTAAATTTTCATGATTTTTTAAAAATTACTCTCATTTGTATATTTATGTATAGTTGTTTAAATCCATAGCGTATTAAAGCTTTATAATAAAGTAATAATAAATAATAATTTAGAAGAACATTTGGGGCAATATTTAAGTTGCTATAAATAAAGTGAAATCATAATCAATGTCCAAAGTAATATTAAGTATGTATAATAAAATAACAAATTTTTTTAAAAAAAAATCAAGCTACACCTACATCAAGTAAAATCGTTAAATTTTGTAGTAGTTATCACAAGGACTAAACAATTTGCATCCAAATTCAATAACAATACAACTCAAACGTCTAAGAGTAAAATTCAAAAGATATATTTATAAGAAAAACTCACTTGAATTGTTTTGTTCATGGAGTTTGATTAAAGTCAAACTTGAAATAATTTATAAAACTTTTTTTACTTATAGAAAGACCTAAACTAACATCGTAAGAGTTGAATTTGGATATTAGAATTAAAACTTTAAATCAATGTCAAATGAAAAATTAAAAAATTTTAATCCACAAATCTAATCATTGAATCTTATTAAATTATAAATATGTAGGTTAACATGATTACTCCAATTTTAAGTATCCTTATATGTGCTCGATAATGATGACAGGCAAATAATATTATCAACATCTAGCAATATTGTTTTTGTTGTAGGAGAAGGTAGCGTGAAAAGGTTGACTGAAGATGCATATCATTATGCGGCCTACTCACATGAATCCGCACAACTAAATGCATAAGATAGGGGAAAAAAAGGCAGGCAAATAGCCCGGTGGAAATGCTAATGGGATAAGTTGTAGTAAAATAAGACAAAGAAGATATCATTCTCACGTAAGGAAACTACTAGTAATTAACATTTAGGACCACCACTTCACATCAATTTGCCAAGTAAATATTCAAGCTGTAAAGAATTGTTGCCCACAACTCC
>JACYFF010031957.1:105879061-105894564 GCA_017589665.1 Selenicereus undatus | reverse complement strand
ATATATATATATATATATATATATATATATATATATATATATATAGACACACACACGGAAAGGAAAGGAAAATTAAGAAAAGTCATAAACACTCCTGATTAATTGTAGTTTATAGTATGAAATTACACATATCAAAATCCTACAATCGTATAAAAAATCCGACAGCCTTCACAATTCCACTGTAGCATTGGTATTGTGTCCCCTTTTCCGACCTCAATATGCTTTCTAGTTTGGTCTTGTCCAAATCCAAATGTATATCTTTTAGATAGATCTGACAAAATTGACATGAGATTTAAAATTCGAACTGAATGACCGGACCCATATCCGACCCTGGTATTCGAAATAGGCTCACTCAAAAGTGGACCCGAAATCTGAATTAACCGGAACCGAACTCTATCCTATCCAAAATTTCCGACAAAGTTTATTTTTGCATGATAAGCTTATTGGACCAAAAATTAGTTAACCCGAAGTCGATTTGAATCGAAGTTCAACCGGCCCAAGTCGAATTGGCCCAAAATATCACTTAACCCGAAATATGACCGGACCCAAACCTAACCCAAGCTGTACTCGAACCGAATGACCAATTTGTCAGGCCTACTTTTAAATGGTTGGCAAAATCAATGGAACTATACCGTTTAAAATTGGGACTAAATTTTTATGAAAAAGAAACCATATGAGAGATTATATTTGCACCAACAAAAAGTATACGGAAAGTACATAGATATATGGTGATTGGTTCTTTTTATTTTTGATTATTAAAACTCCCTATTTTTATGGTAATATTTTCCATATAATTACACCACATATTGTAGTTCTAGAGTCCATTCATTAGTGTATTTGGAATAATTGTTGTAGAAAGTCGTAGATATTATGTATGATTAAATTTGAATTTACCAATGAGTCTTAGTCTAATGATAAACACTGAAGTCTTGGACACATTAGCTAGGTCCCAGTTTTGATTTTTCTCTCCCTGATTATATTGTAATTTTTTTTTTGATTGGAAAAGGAGGGGGTGTTATATTATATTTGTGTCAATGAACACATACATATCGTCTGTGGCCCTGAATAAAATGTCATCCGGGACTACAGATTCCCATGAAACACCCTCAAAACTGTAGGGTTGCCTATGAGCAAGGTCATGGGCTACCTTGTTACGCCCTCTCTTGACGAATGACCAAGAAATCAAATCAAAATTTGCAATGAAAGAAAGAATATCTCTGATAAAAAAGCCTGCAGCAGTGTTTGGAACCTGGTTAGATTTGAGCATATTGATCAAGGGGAGACAATCACCTTCCACTATAATATTGCGAGCCCCAAACTGGAAGACGCACCTCAGAGCATGTAGGAAGCTTTGGCTTCTTCAATGAATGGCTCGGCTGTGTCTCTGCCGTGCTTGGCTTCGGCAAGAAGGACATCTCCGTTGTGATTCCCGATGAAGATTATGTGGAATATCTGGATTTATTTGATAAGATTTATTTGATTGATATTATCTCAATCTTAAAGATTATGTGGAATACCTTGATTGATATCTTGATAGATAATCGGTATTCTAATTGATTATTTAGATTGTCCCTTATAATTTTTGAGATTTGAAATTGAATTAAAGTGACTGATTTTACTTCAATTCCTAGCGAAATCCCAATTTTGTGGGATTTGGGGAAATCCAGATTTAAAATGTCTTATCTTTAGAAACATTTTTCCAAGCAGTGAGACTGATTCCAATGCCCATGGAAAATTTTTTACAAGCATTTTTGTGAAGTGGACAATTTTTCAAACAAGATATGAAGTATTTCAACAACAACAATAAATAATATAACAGAAAATCTTGTTAAAATCTTTTAAACAAGTATCTAAAGCATTACGTACTAAGACCAAGTAGTAATATCATATAGCAATAAACTGATACTACCATACAATTACTAAACATCACCGATTATGTTAGCCACAAAATCCTTATATTCTCATAGCGACCGAGTACCAGAAACAAGATAAAGGCCTAGCTCTAGCTATGTTTAGTGACCCTAATTCTAGACCTCAAGAATCTCTTATTTTGGGCCATGCCCCAAATGTGTTAAATTTAGTTTAATAAGCACATTCCAATGCTTTTTTGGGCTTCCTTTACTTCCATACAATTCAAAATGTACAATCCTTTCACATCTCCCTATCAGTACATCTATTACCTCTTTTTGATGTGCTCAAGCCATATGAGTCTTATCTCTCTCATCTAGTCGTCTATTGGTGCTATTTCTACTTTCTCTCCAATTGTCCCGTTCCTTATCTACACGATCTCATATGCCTGCACACCCAGCGGGTCATTCTCATCTCTATCACCACCATCTTTTGAGCTTGACTATTCTTGATCGGCCAACACTCTAATTTGTATAAAGAGCTGACGTAATCACCATGTGATAGAGTTTTCCTTTTAGTCTTACTAGATTCTTCTTATCACACAACAGTTCAAAAGAAATCCTCCATTTTTACCACCCTACATTTATTCGACGGGTAATATCTTTGTTGATATCCCCTTTAGCTTTTTTAATTATAGTGCCCAAGTATTTAGACTTCTCAACTTTTGGGATTGTCTCCCCTATGAGTAGGGCTGAATGTGGGGCAAGTATGGGGCGAGTGGAGTTATACCCCCACCCATACCTATTTTCAAAAGTCATCCCCGTATTCCCATACTCATACCCATTGGGTTTTCGAAATCTATCCCTATATCCATGCCCATTCAGTATTTTGGGTATTCGAGTTTTATTTGGGTATATACAGATATTAAAATATAATACCCATCGGGTAAAATAATTTCTTTTATCTAAAAAATTCATAAAACTAAATTCAACTAGGCAGAATATTGTAAAGAAATACAATACCCATTGGATTAAGTGCAAAGTTCATACTTAGCTTATGAGCAAAAACTGCATTCTCGAAATGACTGGAATGAGGGAGTGAGGGACACCATAAATGAAGGAGTGATGGACACAACAAATGAGCTACGATTTTAGATTTGTAAGTCATGAGTCATGTGACTTCATGTATCAACATACAAATAAGCAGCACAAATGGATGCATTGCATAGTTGAGGATAGGTCGAGGTATGGGACCTTTTTTAAAAGTGAATTACAAACGCTTAAAGTTCAAAACTCTACTCAACAATTTATTTTTTCTCCCAAAAAACATTCAGATATAGGGCGGGTATCAGTATAGGGCAGGTGATGCCGTTACCTAGACCCGTACCGATACCCATACCCGTAATCAGCGTACCCGCCCGATACCTGTTTTTTTCCCATTTTTTCATACCAACCTGCTATAAATGGGGTAGGTTTTTTTGGGTTCAGGTAGAATTTCCATCTCTACCTATGAGTGTTATGTCCTCTACAACCCCTTCTTTTCTCCCGTTGAACTTACATGCTAAATACTCTATTTGTAACCTAGTTAATCTTAATCCTTTTGTCTCTAGAGTATATCCTTGCATTGCTCCAACATGATGTTATAATTCATTATCTAGTTTCATAGATTAGAATAATGTCATATACAAAAGCATACACCATGTACTCTATCTTGGATCCCTTTGCTAAGCTATTCTATAAAAACCATAAAAAGAAAAGAACTTAAACCCAATCCTTAGTGTAACTCAAAAATTATAAGGAAATTGCTTGGATCGCCCTCTAAAGTCCTCACACATGTCCTTGTTCTTCGTACTTATATTTGACAATTGGAAAATATGAGAATGAGACACTTTTCTTCTGTAAGCACACATAGAACTCCTCTCTAGTTACCTTGTCACACGCTTTCCCTAAATCAATAAGCACCATATGTAGATATTTCTTTATCTCCATATAATACTCCATGAATTTTCATATAGAATGGATTGGTTTTTTAGTAGATGAGCTTGGCATAAAACAAAATTGATTATGAAAGATAATTATGTTTGTCTTTAACGTCTTTTCTATCACTTTTTCCTAAAGTTCTATGGTGTATCTAAGTAGTTCAATACCTTTGTAGTTATTGTAACTTTGAATATCACTCTTATTTTCATGCATAGAAATCGCCGCACTAAGCCTCCATTCTTAGGACATCTTAACCCTTTTAAAAACAATATTAAATAGCCTAATTAACACACTGAGACCTTTCTTTCCCAAACATTTCTATACTTCTACTGATATTTGGTTTGGGCCCCCTCCTTTACCTCTTCTCATTTTGTGCAAAGCCTCCTCGATGTTGCCTTTAGGAATCTATCAGCATAACCACAAACTTTAATTTTCTAGTGCTCGACGTCCTGTTCTTCACTGCAATGTGAGTCACCAATGTCCTTACCATAAAAAAGCTTACAAAAATAACGTCCTCATCTATACTTTTTGTTAGCCTCTACTAAAGTCTTACCTTCCTCATCCTTAATGCATCTCGGATTTTTCAAGTCTCTTGTCCTCCTTTCTGTAATCTTCCTAGCTTAAACATCCCTTTGTCCCCAATTAGAGTCTTTAGTTTTTAGCATAGTATTTTGCACGCTTTATTCTTCCAAACTTTGGGGGGGATTTGGCTCGCCAAGCTGAGCCAATCTTAAAATTTAGATTTAGTTTTCTCTTTACTTTATTATTATTATTTTCGATTAATCTTTACAATGTATTCAAAAAATATTTTAAAAGAAGTCAATTAAACCAATGTCCATGTATCTGAACCTCTGTTCAAAAACTTATTCATCTTTCAGTTGCAGAGGTGATACAACATTAATCTAAAAAAAGAATAAAATCAGTATTGCATGTCTATATGGAGAAGGGGACGAAAGAAAAGTTATTAACAATCGGATGTCTTGGAAATATAAGGACTTACCTTGATGTGGAAACGTTGCCTGGGGCTTGTCTGGTGAGTGCTACCCACAAACATGGTGGCTACTAGGGTCACCAGTGAAGTTCACACCCCAAACCCAGATCTCTACGATGGCTAGATTTAGTGTGAGGGATACATCATAAAGAGTATTGATATAGGAATGTTGACTTCTCAACTATATCACATTCCTTACGTGTTTATCCCCCTTTATATATAATAGCACATAGCTTGTAACAGAATTAGGGGATTAATCTAGCTGATTAATACTTAATTGATCACCTTGTAACTGATGTATTAATGAGAGATTATGGTGCCATAATGTGACTGTTATTCTTTGGTCAATAGCTTCCCCTTGGTCACATAGACCACAAATCCCACGTCTCTCCGCCATTAAATCTCCTCACACTTCATACTACGAATGGAGTGTGTGACAAAAAACAAAGAAGTAGTATTATATCAAGTCACTATCTAACTGACATAACACTTTTAAAAAAAAACGATACCCCAAATTATCCTCAACATCACCAGTGGCATGCATAGTCCCTTTATGCCATATGATATATCATATGATTATATACTCAATATAGTCTCCCGGGCTGATATGGTGATGATGGATAGATTTTTTCTTAAACACTTATGAAATTCCATCTCAGCTTAACTGCTTTCCTAACATGTTCTCCCTGAACCGTATACATCATGGCCCTTGAGAAACACATTAAGGTAGCATAATCAAGCTTCGACTTCATATCATAACTTTAAGTCAAAGGGTCATCGTCCAGGGTCACACAGTGACAAGAGATAGGAAGTCAATTACCACTCCATGTATGGATCGTCTTATAAGCACATACAGTATGAGATATGTGTCATGGGATGGCTCCCGCGAAACTGGGCGTGTCACTCTTCTATACCATGCGAATCATAAGTCTGGCTTTTACTTAAAAAACCAACATGAGCCACTAGATCAACAAACCTAATGTTGATCTTGACACTCAAGATTTGGATATAAGGCTTTAATATGAAATTTTATTTCATACTTGACTCCCTCGAGTCTCATCTTAGACTCACTAAGGCGACTATATTCATTTTACTCATATAATTTCAGTGTGAGTAATCAATATTGCACACCTATTGCCAATATGATTTAGTTTCATCCTGCCCACTACTAAAGCATTAGGGCAATTACCTATGTGACTAGGGTAATCAGAAGACTGTGGCATTTCAATAGGCCTAACATGTAACAATAAATCATGAGTGCTTTATTCAGCTCGATCGCTTTACTCAGTTACCAAAGAGTTGTGTCCATCACATAACAAGACACATCCAAGCACTAAACCTTATGAATTCCTAGACTCAACAAATGAGCTTTGAACGCATCACTAGGAATACATTTAGTTAAGAGAACATAATCACCTTGTTAGTGTATATATACCTAATGGAAGTGGTTTTTCACTCTATGGTAACAAGATACACAATCTGCCTCAATAACTAACATTGTTGTGTAGTTTTTGCTTCTTATGGCACCATGACATGACTCTCCCCACCAGGGCGAAGGCATGTCCTGAGGTTTGACCTAAACTCATCTGGGTCACCAGCTCAATGGTCATTTGAGTATCCTCTCAACTTGAGGTTTCCCCTTGATAGCGTGAGACTAAGTATGCTGTACCACGAAGGTACCCCTCGACTCTCTTGACGATTTGCCAAATAGCAAGTCCTAGATTACTTTGATAACAACTTATCAAACCAACCGCAAAGCAAATGTCAAAGTGTGTACATAACATGGCTTACATTTAGCTTCCTATGATACTAGCACAAGGGACATTGTCCATTTCATCATCTGTTTTAGGGCATCCAACAAGACTCAAGGTCAGACCCTTCTCAACTGGAGTATCTACGGGTTCGGAATTATAAATCTAAAATCATTCCGAGATATTTTGTTGCACGCTTCTTGGGACGGTTTTGGATTATTTCCACTCTAGGACATACTTAGCTTCACCGATGCCCTATATCCCAAAGATATAAGATCAACTACTTTTAGTAGCTTTGATCATCTCCAAGTTGTTTCCCAACCATCAGTATTCCATCAACGCGCAGAATAAGAAACACAATCCCCCTACTGATCTTTTGACATACACACAATGGTCTTCATAAACCATGGATAAGGCAAACTAAGTTATGCCTTCATGGAATCTAAAGTAGCAAGATTTGGAAGATTGCTTAAGATCATATATGGGTCTTTTAAGATAACACACCTTATCCTGTTGTCCCTTTGATACAAAATCAATGGGTTTGTCCATATAAATCACTTCCTCAAGATTACCATTGAGGAAAACAGTCTTTACATCCATTTCAAGCATCTCAAAATCCAAATGGGCTACCAAGGCTAGGAGTAGCCGGGTCTGAACTTATCGATCAAACCATCTACTCGACATTTTATCTTGAAACTCATGTGTTTTCGATAAACTTGCGTTGGGGCGGAGGATCAACAAATTCTAAAATCTTTTTCTTGACATTGAGTCCATTTCATCCATTCACTCTTTGTGATTTGGTGAATAAATCACATCTTGATAAGTGTTAGGTTCCTCAACTTCCAAGGAAGTGCATAGGAATACGTCCACTTCAACTTAGAAATATTATACAGGAATTCTTCCATGCCCACTCCTTTGGATCCTGAGACCTTCATTATTTGTCTGCTTAGGTGAGAAATCCCCCCACCTTTCTATAAGAGGTATGCGACTAGGAGCACAAAGAGAAATAATCCCACTATCCCATTGGAGGTAGGATCCTAAAAGGGTGGCCTAATTGCATATTCAGGAATAGGAGATTGAGGATGAACCTCATTCTCATTTTGACTCTCATCAAAATTTGGAGAATGAATCTCATTCTCCTTAATAGATAAATTTTCACCATTCGTATCAAATAAGGAAGGTGTACCATCCTCAGTCACTTAGGTAGAATTCAAATCCTCCCCCTCACCGAGAGATGTTGGAAGATCTTGTTGTAACTCGTACAATTTGAAGTCATCTTTAAATTTCGCCAAAAATCCTTGGAACTCATCCTCAAGAAGATCGACATTGTGGGAATTCATTTCACGATCTCAATTGGTTTGAAAAGGTTTAATACTTCATTCCAATTGAGTCCTACCACCGCTATAAAGTATATGAACACAGCAAGTACCTAATAGCAGTGAGATAATAGGTAAGTGAGATAATAGGTACACATACCTACATTATGAATATATCACTCCATGATGTGCTTTCACATTCATGGGCACGTAGATGTCCGGAGTGAATGAATCACTAACGGAATCGATGCTCTCGAAGCCTTAATAAAAGAATCTATAATTGCTTTGCTAGCTAAACTTGACTCACACAGAGGCAACTTAACCATAATGAGTCAGTCTTAACCGTCCATATTGAGCGAGCATGCCTTAAAACAGAGTTGAAAATGAGGCAAATAAGGAAGACGTCTTATTTCGTCTAAAATATTGAAAACACCGGTCAATGTGACATGGCTAAACAAATTGCCATTGTATACAATATCTAAGACATCTAAATGAAAACTAATCTCATAAACAAAAGACACAAGGGAACATCGCACCCAAGGTGCATAGAAAGTGTCGTGAAGAAGCTACACATTCTCTTCATGGAGATATGTCCTTATTTTAAGGACATCCTTTTCACAATCGTTACCTAAAACGACAGTTTGTGAACTCACCGGGTAGCGATGAAAGTTCACAAAATTAGCTCTGTCCTAAGCTATGTGCTTTATTGTTCCTGTGTTTACAATCCTCTAGGAACCATAGTAGGCAACTAATGCTCGAGGGCTCACAAATTATTCAGGAGCAACTGTTGATAAACCTCAATTTTGACCGATTTTCGATCCTAATATGCCCCTTTTCCTCCACAATCTTTTAACTAATCTTAGCAAGAAGAGGGTGAATATGCTTTCATTAGCTCATTTTGTACTTACGAGTGGTATTTCTCAATTTTCAGGTATCTTACCCAAAAATGAAAGAGTTTTACCAATTTGGCCGAAAAGAGGAGCATTAGGAGTGGAATTCCAACAAGAGTGAAGGTTCAATGAAGCCCCGGGGACCAAAAGAATCAGAACTAGTGGCTGCTGCAGGCAAATGCAGGGTGCGCACAACCGTGCCTTGAAGCCAGAAGTTGCGCACAACCGGGCGCTTCGACCATGCATGATCTCTGGGACGCACGGGTGCTCGTGCGTTTAGGCACGATCGTGCGGCCCCAGTTTTTTTCGCGACTTAACCAGTTTTGCAGCCGACGGTTACTGATCTTAGGTTTTGGCTTTTTTAGAAAGCGGGGTTAGGCGATTTTTCTAGGGCTTTTTCTCCATGCTTTAGCATCAATCTAGATTGAATTAAAGGTTGAGAATTTTGTTTTTGGATCGATCGATAGACGTTCGCAATCAATCAAAGTACGTTTCCCTTTCTCCCTCTTTGTGATTTTGACCCAAGTTTGCATCTTTAATCATGTTTTTGAGTTTCTTGTTTGTGATTGAGATTATTGAAATAATTAGTGGCTAAATCCCCTATCTTGGGTTGGGATTAGCCCCTATTATGTAATTTGGATCCATGTCCTAGGTTTTTGTGAATGAATGTCTGTGCTTATGATTGAATTCTCACTTAACGCACCATGCATTCGATGAATTGCCTGAGAGGGTTGTATTCATGCTCTTAACTAGGGTTAAGGAGATCAACGAAAGTTAAATCCTTAACTTAGAGTTACTTTGGAGCGATTGAATTACTTAACATGAAAATAGTTAGGATTTCAATTCGGAATTGTAGGTTACCCGATTCTGTAGTTATGTTTATCCTAGTTTCATGAAAATAAATAACTAGGATTGCTCAACCAGTCTAATGACCTTTAAGAGAAGGCGTAGACATGCTTTAACTTGTAGCCATTTCACTTAAGCTATTTATGCGGGCGAATTCGCATGACTTAGTGTTTGATCCAAAGGCCATAATAGTGTGGTGAGTCCTAACCTGAGATTTTTTCTAGCATTGAGTTAGATAATTTTCATAGTATTCATATTCATCGACCTGAATTAGTTTCTGCCTGAATTGAGTGTTGTAGTCAACGTGGTGACTAAAACCAAGTTCCCAGTGGATATGACCCGTATTTATCATTGCTCGCTACAACTAGCACCGTGCACTTGTGGTAATAATTTTAATGTAACAAGTTTTTGGCGTCGTTGTCGGGGAACTTGTTCGTTTTAGAATCAGAGGCGACCAACGCACTCTAGATTAGGCATTTCTTATTTTTCTTTCCTTTATCTCCTTTTTCTTCTTTAGGCTTTGCTTAGGCTTGCTTACGCTTGGTATAGTTATTGGCTTTGTATGTACAGGCGAAGTCAGAAGGATCAACCACTTGTTCCTTTTGACCCAGAGATCGAAGCCACTGCTCGAAGGCAAAGGGGTGCAAGGAAAAGGCAACAAGCACAAGTTGAGATGGCCGAGAGAAATCATAGGGTGCTGCGGGACTGTGTCCTACGGCATGCCACTGGCCTCACCTCATCCATGGTAAATCCGGCCATCGAAGCGAACAACTTCGAGCTGGGGCCTGCTCTTATATCCTTCGTGGAGAAGGATCCGTTTAGTGGGCAACCCACGGAGAACCCCCACATTCACCTTCACAACTTCCTAGCGAAGTGTGACACAATTAAGCTCAATGGGGTCTCCGTCGACGCTATCAGACTTTGGCTCTTTCCTTTCTCGCTAACAGACAGAGCCAGTGATTGGCTCCTCAATGAAGAGCCTAACTCCTTCACAACCTGGGTGGCCTTATTGACTGCACTCCTGAGCAGGTACTTTCCCCCAGGCAAGACCGCTAAGTTGAGAGCGGAAATCACCTCCTTCTCTCAACGAGGCGATGAGTCACTTTAGGAGGCGTGGAAAAGGTTCAAGGATCTTCAACGCCAATGCCCCCACCACGGAGTACCCGACTGGCTTATAATCCAAACCTTCTACAATGGATTTGACCAGTCCCTGAAGATGTCCGTTGACGCCGCAGCTGGCAGTGCACTTATGGGGAAGTCGATAGAGGTTGTGAAGGCCTTGTTGGAGGAGATGGCCTCCAACAACTACCATTGGGCCAGTGAGAGGACATCCTCGAAGAGGGCCAGTGGGGTTTATGGGATTGACGTTGTAGACTTGCTAGCTAGCAAGGTCGATACCTTGGCACAACACTTCGACAGACTTGGGACTCCTCCTCTAGGGAGTTTAGTGGGGGGTCCCTTATGTGCGATGTTTGAGGTCGAGGCCCGTTGTGAAATTTGTGGCATTCAAGGCCACATTGCTGCTGAGTGTCAATCCATTTTCCTAGGCGTTGAGTATGCCAATGCAATGCAAAACTATGGTCAACGCCCACAAAATAACCCCTTCTCAAACACATATAACTTTGGTTGGAGAAATCACCCAAATTTCTCCTACCGCAACAACAATCCCATGCCACCCAATACTTCCCAATCACAACCTCCTGGATTCCACTACAGGGCTCCCTACGCTTCACCTCCACAACAACTACCACCTCAGCTAAAATCCAATCTAGAGAATCTTATGGAGCACTTTATAGCAACCCAAACCAAAACCAATGAAGCATTAGGTGAGTTGGTTAGTTAGCTGACAGCCAACTTTGAAACTGTGACCACTCACCAGAAGATGATGGAGAACAAGATAGCCCAGATTGCCAAGCAGGTGAGCCATTGGTCCAGGCCCTAAGGCCATCTGCCAAGTCAACCTGAGACCAATTCTAAGGGTCAGATGAATGCTATCACACTATGAAGTGGTAGGGAGTTAGAGAGTCCTCCTATGCCTATGAGGGAAGCAAGGAGGGAGACCGATAATGAGGGTGATGCTACCAGGGAGGTCCCTATTGAGATTCCCAATGAGATGGCCCATATTGAAAAGACCCAAGAGGTTAGAGATGAGCCTATTTCACCTCTAGTGAAGCCTTACAAGCCTCCTATTCCATATCCTCAGAGGTTAGTAAAGGCTAAGGAGGAGCACAAGTACGGGAAGTTTCTCGAAATGCTGAAAAAGTTCCACGTCAACATTCCCTTCCTGGAGGTTATTACTGACATGCCTTCTTATGCCAAATTTCTGAAGGATTTATTGTCCAACAAAGAGAAGTTGTTCAAGAATACTACCGTAGCACTCCCTGAGGAGTGCTGTGCAATTATTCAGAACAAACTGCCTCCTAAGCTTTTAGATCCAGGAACCTTCTCCATCCCTTGTTCAGTTGGGGATGTAACTACCAACAGGGCACTATGCGACCTTGGAGCTAGTGTGAGCCTTATGCCCTATTCCATATGCAAGAAGCTGCAAGTGAGGGAGCTAAAACCCACTACCATCTCTTTATAGCTAGCTGATAGTTCTGTCAAATACCCTTTAGGTATTCTTGAGGATGTCCCACTACAAGTGGAAAAGTTTTTCATACCATGTGATTTCGTAGTTATGGAGATGGATGAAGACTCCCGCATTCCTATCATACTTGGGCGACCTTTTCTAGCCACTGCGGGAGCATTGATAGATGTGAAGAACGGTAGGCTTTCCCTTCAAGTAAGGGATGAAAAGGTAGAGTTTAGCTTGCCACAAGTTATGGCCTCCCCTACCTCGGGCGACTCATGCTGTAGAGTCGATGTGTTGGAGAAAGCCCTCATCCAGGAGGCCAAGGCTCGATATTCTGTGGAGGATCCTCTAGAGGCCGCGCTGGTTGGTTGCTATGCAACTTACTCCTATTTGGGGGAGAATGAGGAGTATGCCAAACTCCTCAATGAGTCTACTGCCTACATGCCTAGGCAGTCCCGCAGAGAGATCCTTGGTGTAGAGGAGCTCACCTCCAAGAAAGAAGAGGAATGCCCACCGAAGGTAGAACTAAAACTTCTACCTTTCCATCTCAGGATCAAATAGGCACTGATTTCTGCCCCCATCATAGAACCACCGAATTGGGATCTCCCATTTGAGATCATGTGCGATGTTAGCAACCATGCAGTGGGGGCAGTTTTGGGGCAAAGTGTAATGCCCCCAACCCTAGGGATAGAAGTGTTAGGATTTTTCTTTAAATTTTGGGACGAAACGGACAGAGTTTTCCTTGAAAATTAACCATTTCCCAGGCTTAAAGCCTTACATTAGATTCCCTGCACTGAAACACAGCAATAAAGAACTAACTAACTCAACGGCTACCCGCCGAAGTTCACAGCTCTACGGGCCACCCGCCCGGAGCACAACCATCAATGCAATTCAATGCTAAAACAAATGAACAATGCAAAGTACAACTCCACTGACTACACGTCCGGAGTACTGGGGTTTACATCCTAACTATACACAGCCTTAGCTAAGACATGATTGGCAACTTAGATGGTTAGCTCACATGGCCATACAGAGCGACTCTAGATGATATGCAATACATGCACAAAAGGGCTTAAATTACATAGAAATGAGCTGTTACATCATAATACGACTTCACAACTCACATACACGCTTATAGCTTCACTCCTACGCTAGCAATGACTCCATCTCGACTTATGTGGGCCAACTTTTACCTGTTATTTCAGAAACCTAGGCATGGAACAATAATAGATGGGAATGAGCAACTACCGCTCAGTGGATAACCCCCTCTCCCAAAGTAATACTTTAAATGCAATAATAACTTACAACATTCGTTTGTAATTCCTTCTCTTTGAAGAACTCACCTATCGTACAGTATATTCCAACCACAATGCAAGAGAAATAGTATTTGCACCAACAGCTTAAACTTGAGAATCGCTATATGCAATTGACTTACCTTAAGAATTTCGTATGAACTCATAGACTCAATGAAAATAAAGGGGTTTAAGCTATAAACACCACCTGTCGGGATTTATGTTACGAAAGGCTTATATGTTACCTATAAATCGCCAAAACTGTACACGGAATGCTCAGTACATCATTAAGGCTTATTCCAGTTCATATAATTTATGTCGTACATAATCATTAAAATTCATTGAAGGTGCTGTCATGTAATAAGCTATATGAACTTAGCAATTACACTACAACAATCCTCATGCCCAATGCGATGCAATCACTAGACTGATGATTTCACTACATCATACTGTAACAAGTCATATACAGGAGTAGATCTCCTCTCTAAAACATGGAACAATAACCATACAATGAAACATATAGCTATGTCGTGTGATTAGTAAACAACAATATGACCTTTGAACTTTATACGCTTGTTTATTAAAGTATAACGTTTTATAAACGGGCATATGAACTGGGAGTCTCCTTTGACCTTGTTTCTTTACCAGTTGACGGGGTTTTGTAACGTATGACTTTGACTTGACTGCCCGTTGGCGGAACTATAGGATTTATGGACTTTGAATTTTCTACATATTGATAGAACTATAAAACATTAGACTTGAGCCTTTTGCCTACCGACAGAACTATGAAACATTGAACTTTGAATCATTTGCCTACTAGCAAAGCTATGAACATTGAACTTTGAAACTTCTGCCTATTGGTAGAAAAATGAACATTGAACTTTGAAACTTCTATCTATTGGTAGAACAATGAAACATTGAACTTTGAATCCTCTGCGTACTGGCAGAGCTATGAAATACTGGACCTTGAAACCTTTGCCTACTGGCAGAGCAATGAACACTGAACTTTGAATTTTCTGCCAATGAAACAATAAGTTCTCGTGTAACTTCGATGAAGGGTACTGGGTTGCCTAAACTGAGCATAACAAATGATACGATGTAACTAGACACTCATTACTTAAGTCCTTTTTAAAAGAACTCCTAGACCTATTGACGGGTCACCTATCAACTGGTCACTTGCCTCATTTGGTTGAGCAATCCTATGATTTAAGATTATTTCATTACCAATGACTTGTCAATTAAAACAAGAAACTGATAAATATTTAGAAACGCTTTAAAAACGTGCTAATAAGCAATCACGAACCTTTGAGGATCTCTAAAACTTGAAATCAATGCCATCTCACGCATTCACCAATTCAGGGGAAAAAGATTTCACATAGCACGTATGATCACGTCATCAAATCATATCACCAACCGATTCCACAAAATCATAACGCAATCCACACGATTACAATTAATTTCAAACATTGCTTTGATATATACACACATATATATAATCATAATTTCGTAAGCAACGCTAGCAGTGATATCGACGCCCTTAATGGTTACTCGTATAAAGGCTTTACTAGCCTTATTCGTTGATCCTTAACTCATACACCATGATTACACATAATCACAGCTTGCCAAACCACCATATATACTTACGAATTGCTATTAAACGTCCTGTTTTACATCTGATCCATACACTGAAGCTTAGTTCATCAACTGATGCATAAATGTTTGCAATCGAAACATGCAACTAATAAACCACTAAGAAATGCCTTGGGCTCATGTAAATCAGTATTCACGCTCATTTATAGGGTTTCAGAAGTTTAGAAACCCCCATATCACCCACTTCTACCGATTAGGGAGTGGGAGATTCACATAGCACGTTAATTCACTATATAAAAGCAGTTTTCTACAATCACTTCGCAATCCACACGAGATTGTGGTACACCTGAACAATCTAATTACTAGCTCAGTCTAGTATCACAATGATTCAATCGTTTAATTCACAATTAGCATCCATATCATTTCTA
>JACYFF010031957.1:105815181-105878661 GCA_017589665.1 Selenicereus undatus | reverse complement strand
ATATATATATATATATATATATATATATATATAATCGATAAACTTTTGTTCAGTACAAACTATATATATGGATATTAGATATCGTTTGGTTTACTCTACAATTTTCTAAAATTACTGATAATCAGTTCAAATTCAACATGAACGAACTGTAATCAATAAACTTTCATCGAAATTAACAATAAATAGGAGGATGAGGAAACCCACCTCACCTCTAAGCTAAGGGCCCGTATAAGGGCTGAGTTTTTTTGAGGTTGACTTCGAAGCCGAGTTTCGACCGTTGACCCTCATGCTACTGCTGCTACACATCCCTCAAATCACATGTGTAACCCATCAACTTTAGTCAATTAGTCATTATAACTCACTTAAAACAACTAACCAACCATAATCAAGTCAGTTATATCATTCAAATCACAAACCCTAGACTCCCCCTATCCATGGCAATATCACCCACACATTCCACACTTAGTGTTCTCATTATTTTCATTGACAATTGATTAGGATGTGCTTAAACACCCTCAATTCAACACAACTGCATTGAAATTCATATCCACCCTACAATCCTTTGTTCACTATGCTCCCTTCAATTCCACAACTACAAAACTCCATTTAAACACCCAAAAGAATCCAAGAAACTTATCAATAAATGTTTATCGAAGCCAAATACATCATTGACTACCAACAATTTAAGCATAGGCACCAATAATTGAATCAAGAGGAGATTAGGGTTTACCTCTTCATCCCCTTCATACCAACGCAAGAGTGAGAGAGAGGAGTTGTGGTTTCCGGTGGGTGGTGGTCGGGATGGTGAGTTGTCGACCGGAACAGCAGCAGCTAGACTTGGCAAAACTCACCTGAGACCCAAAACCCGAACTAAATGACCCGGACCCGTACTCGACCCGACACCCGAAATATGTTCACCCAAAAGTGGACCCGAATCCCGAATTGACTCGAACTGAACCATACCCGACCTAAACCGAAATGATCCGAAATGTCACTTAACCCGAACATGACCCAACCCGAACTTGGCTCTACCCGTACCTGAACTGAATGACCCATTTGCTAAGTCTAGCAGCAGTTGGCCAGCATCTTACCGACAAAGTCAAAAACAGAGGAGGCAAGCCGCCTCTTTACACACACACATATGCGAGCAAAAGAAGGGGAGAGAGAAAGGGGTGGTGTACACGGCTGCCCGGGCGACCAAACGGCGGCCGGCGACCGACGAACGGCCGACGCTATGGCCGGTAGTAGCGGAGGCAGAAGAGATGAGGGGGGGTCGCGCAGTGTCGGCCAAAAGGGGGGGTTTCATGCATTTTTGGCCACCTTTTCCCCTTTTATTTCATATATATATATATTTTATTTTTATTTTTTTTTGTTAAAACTAATAAACACTTACCAGCTCGTTAAACCCAGGCCTCCATTGATAACCAATACTAATCGTTAGTAGAGTTGCTCGCCCTTTATTGTATTAAGGATCAATTCAATAAATTGCAGGAATATTCCCAAGGTTCGACATTCTAATCGTATTCGGGAATCTGCTCAATGTGGTACCCAATAATAGTCCTTAATAATAATAAAACTAACAATAATGATAATGATAATATTCTTTTCAATAAAATCAGCACTTAAGCAAGCACATCGATATTATTTCAATTTATCAAAATAACCCAACAGGATTTTATAACGATATAAAATAGCGCAATCAGCTTAACAAAGGGGATAAAATCCCAGGTGTTACACAAAGGAAGAATAAGAAGCCAGTGGTGATCTACTATGCTAGTAGAACATGGATAAGGCCTAGCAGAACTACACCACGACTGAGAAGGAGCTACTTGCGGTCGTGTACGCGATGGAGAAGTTTAGACCTTATTTCCTATGTTCTAAGGTCATCGTGTACATTGACAATTCTGCACTCAAGCACCTCATTGAGAAGAAGGATGCTAAGCCTCACCTCATCCGGTGGATTCTGCTACTCCAGGAGTTTGACCTGTAGATGAAAGATAAGGCGGGGGCCGAGAATGTCGTGGCTAGTCATCTCTCCAGGCTCATTATTGAAAGCCACGACACTCCCATTGACGATGCTTTCCCTGACGAGCATCTCTTGGCTATCTCATCTAGACGAGCCCCTTAGTTTGCCGACATTGCAAACTACCTGGCCTCGGGAGTCATGCCACATGACTTGTCATCTCCTCAGAAGAAGAAATTCTTCTATGATATCAGGTACTATTTTTGGGAGGACACCTTCCTCTACAAGTTGTGTAAGGATGGGATCTACAAGGGTTGCCTCCCTTAGGAGGAGGTTCAGAGCGTGATTTCTCATTGTCACGACTCTCCATGTGGGGGCATGCTAGCACCTCCAAGACCGCAGTTAAGGTCCTCTAAGCTAGGTTCTTTTGGCCCTCACTCTTCAAGGATGTTTACATGTATGTCCGCTCATGTGATTGCTGCCAGCGGACGGGGAATTTATCAAGGAAGAATGAGATGCCCCTTAACTTCATCCTTGAAGTTGAAATTTTTGACGTCTAGGGCATTGACTTCATGGGTCCTTTTCCATCATCAAGGGGCAACAAGTACATCCTTGTCACTATAGACTATGCCTCCAAGTAGGTGGAGGCAGTAGCCAGCCCTACTAACGACTAGAGAGTAGTGGCCAAGCTATTCAAGCGGATCATCTTTCCTTAATTTGGAGTCCCAAGGGTGCTAATCAGTGACAATGGGACGCACTTCATCGAAAAGAAGCTGGAGGCCTTTTTGAAGAAATACGGAGTGCACCATAAGTATGGACTCGGCTACCACCCTCACACTAGTGGCCAGGTGGAGATTTCCAATCGTGAAATCAAGTCTATTTTGGAGAAAACGGTTGCGAGATCAAGGAAAGATTGGGCGGACAAACTTGATGACGCCCTTTGGGCGTACCGCACGACCTTCAAAACTCCCATCGGCACCACCCCTTTTCGCCTTATCTATGGTAAGACTTGTCATCTCCCCATGGAGCTTGAGCATGAAGCTTACTGGGCTATCAAGCACTTTAATTTTTGATTTGAAGTCTGCAGGGGAGAAATGGATGTTGCAATTAAACGAACTTGAGGAGATCCGATTGGACGCCTTTGAAAGTTCAAAGCTCTATAAGGCGAGGGTAAAGAGGTGGCACGATCGGTTTATCAACAGGAGAGTTTAGGGAGGGTGACTTGGTTCTCCTATTCAACTCTAGATTGAAGCTCTTCCCTGGGAAGCTTCGCTCCCAATGGTCGGTTCTTTTCAAAGTGCTAAAGGTGTACTCTTATGGTGCTATTGAGATGGGCACAGACACCACAAGATCCTTCAAAGTCAATGGCTATAGGCTCAAACACTAAGTTGCTGGTGATCCAATTGAAGGAAAGGTCTCTTGTAGCCTCCCCGATGTTCCCTCCGCCTAGGCATTATCCATGGTCAAGCTAAGGACCTAAAACAAGAACTTCTTGGGAGGCAACCCAAGCTTTACTGCTTTTAAAAAAAAAAGTGGGGTGGAACGGAGGTAGCAGAACATGATTTGGGACCTTTTACAGTAAATATTGGAGTTCTTGGGAGGTGTGCCTGTGCTTTATAGGCGCACGGTCATGTAACAGTGACGCACAACCATGCCTTAGTACCCATAAGCACGCACGATGGGAAGCCCAGTTGTACACCTCAACCGTGCGCAGTAGGGGTGAAAGCCAGGATACGTACGACGGTGCGCCCCATTTTAAAACTAGTTTTCTCTCTCCTCCTCGGCCAGTTCCCACTCGACTCCTTCTCTCCTCACTCCGAATCTTCGCTCTCCTTCGCTGCAGATCCAACGCCTCTCTCTCCCACCGGCGCTCCTTTGCCGGTTCTCCATTTCCTTCTCCTCATTTCAAACTACCTGGCCCTCACTTCTCTTTCCCCCTCGATTTCATCCACCCTCGCTTTCGCCCTTTCTCTCCCCCTGAGCCTCCCACCGGCGCACCATTGGCGCAACACCGACTCCCGCCGGCGCCAGCGCCGCCGCCGCCCCCTATCCTCCCTCTCTCACCCCAACCTCTCTCTCTCTCTTCCCTCACCCCAAAATTGAACCCTCCCTCCATTTTCCTTCCATATTTGGGGCTCCATTGGGTTTGTGCTTGGCCATATTGTGCAATTGGGTGTCTCTTTGGGTCTTCTCAGGGGTTGGTTAGGCCAATTTAGGTGTTTGTTGGCCGGAATACCCATGGCTCCCAAGAAACGGTTGAAGTCAACCGCTACCTCCACTAATCGGGCCACAGCGGCCCGAGGTAAGTCATCTATCCCTCATGTGCTTATCAAATACAATACTGTTTCATGGATGCCGCACATGCCCGTTGTTATGAAGCCATAGTTAGTAGAAAGCTTTGTGCCCCTAACTACTTGGATGTCTAAATGCTTGCTACCTTGTATCTATATGACGACCTCCTGATTTTATTGCGTAATCTTGGTTGGGAGCACTTTGTCACATTGCAAGAACCTGTTTATGAACGGATTGTTTGGGAATTTATGAGTTCTTTAGTTGTTGACTTTTTCCGTAAATTTGATGAAGTTAGAGGGTATATCCGCTTTAGATTGTTCAACCACACCCATGAAATGCACCTTATGAGTTTTAATGAGCTGTTGCAGTTGCCGTCCTCTAGGGCCACCACCCCTACCCATGCTGAGTATAACCAAAAGAAATTTTGGAGTACCTTTACTTGTTCTGGATAACGATATAAGGCGTGATCTGCCAAGGCTACGTGGATTTGCAATCCCATGCTTCGCTACCTCCAGCGCCTCACTGCCAACCATGTTTTTTCCCGAGCTAACAGTCAAAATGGGGTTTGAGCGGGTGAGGTCTTAATTCTATGGGCGACATGGAATAGAAAGGTCGTCAATACTGGTGCCTTCATAGCCGACCACCTCGACAAGCACACTAAAACTGCTAAGGTGGTTATTAGCGATGGTGGTATCATCACAGCTTTGGCAAAAGCTTTGGGCTATGGCGCCTAAGTTGCCGCTTTGAGCGTCTTGCACCAACCGGGCTGTATTGATCTTATCACGTGCATTAACACGAAGCTTTTTAAAGCGCTCGGTGGCGATCAGTTGTGGCTCAATCACCATGGTCGTGCCCTTTTTCCCCTTCCCAACCGGACTAAGACCACCATCACCAACCCTTCTAACCTGGTTTATGATGATGATGTGGATGGTGAGTCTGGGGGCGAATTTGATGGGGGTGGTGATAATGGTAGTGATGATGATGTCAAGGACATCCCTCGGGGTCAGGGTGCTCGGTGGCGCCCTCTTGTCCGCCCCGACGCGGGCCCATCTGGCACTGCTGCGGCTCTCACTTCTGGAGCCATGGGTCCCTCTATGTTTCAGAGGGCTCTCGACTGTCTTAACCAGTCGTACATTCAGAACCAAGAGATCCTCCGCAACCAGCAGAACATGGCTCACCTAGTCCATTATGCTTACGAGCAGCACCAATGGCCTTACCCACCCCTTGATTGGCGAGCTCGAGGCCCCCCAGGGCCTTACTGATTGATGCTCTGTAAGTATCTTCCCTACCCCTGCATTCACATGTTTTTTTCATTCATTGGGGACAATGAAATGCTCAAGTAGGGGGAGCAAGTTCTTTCTCGGGATATTTGAGGTGCGTCTCGGGGTTTGATGACTGTGCTTTGGGAATGTGTTAATGTAGTGTATATACATATTTGCATATAGTATAGTTGCATACTCATTTGCATGATTAGGATACATTAGTTGCATTTTCATTTTAGTTTAATTGAGCATGTAGCCTAGTGCATTTAGGATAGACACTTGCATCATAAAGGAGACTTGGTAGAGTTGGGCGCGCACAAACTTTCAAGGTAATCTTTATCCCCTCTCTTCATTTTCCTTTGTGTTCCTTATTGCTTTTATAGTTAGCTTTATTGCGTTTCCCTTTCAAAAACCAAAAAAAAAAAGATTGTGAAAACCCCTCCTATGATGAAATGCAAGGGGTGATGACTTGAATTGCTAGTTGTGGTCGTCCCTGACGAATGATACTCGATTTGGGCGAATTCTTGTGAATTGGATTGTCAAAAATGGTTTGATTGTGTGGCTATGTGCTTGTGTATTTGCGCATGAGAACTATTATGACATGGACATTTGAACCTTGGCAGTTGGATAACCTCTTGAGCTAGTTTCAAGACTGTGGTAGAATAACCAGTGAGACTTTTTGAGCCATCATGACTATTCATTCTACATAGTCTAAAAAAAAAAAACTTTCTTTCATGAATGCATGACCCTCTAATGCTTGCATCTCTAGAACTTAACACAACTCTCCTCGAAATCACATTTGACTTGTACATAGTGCTAATATGATTGATGCATTCTTTTTGCTTTGTGAACTGCATGAGCCAAAAAGCCACCATATGACATTGTCCCTTTTTGCTAACCCTCTTATGCCTTTCCTTTTCGTTGCTTCACCATTATTCATTTAACCCTTAGCCTAAAATAATCTCCCAACCCTAAGCCAAAAAGTGGAGCGACATTGATTTTAGTATAGCGTACTTGGGCATTTGTCTGTTGGTACATTTTTGATAATTTGCGATGGTTTGTAATCCTTGTTTTGTTTAGTCTTGGATTTGGGAGTCAAAGTTTTATTGACCCTTGCCATTCCCTCTTGTTCCTGAAAAAGAAACGAAAAAAAAAGGGAGGAGCAACATGAAAAAAAGGGGAAATGAAAGAAAAAGAAAAGCAAAAAGCCTGCATTGAAAAAAAAAAAGAAAATGAGCAAATAAGTGTTTGGCATAGGTAACCCTGAATAAGTTGTTTCACTCCCTCCCAATTGACTTTTGAGTGCATGCTATAGATGGTTAGTTGGTGTTTTGTTGTGGATGTGGCACCACTTGGCTATTTGGCTACTTAGCTCCACATTCCCAAAATAATCCCCTCCTTACCCATTAACCTCAGCCTTATTACAACCCTTTAACAAGTCCTTATGATTGGCATTTGTGTATTTTGTCCCTAGGGATGGAGTCGAGACTTCTACTAAGCCTATGGTAGCTTGTTAGCATTTAGAGCGGTTCTGAGCCACACCCTGTCAATTTTGGGATAACTACTTTTTCTCTTCAACTTTTGATGTTCTAAAGTTTGTTGATAGTGTTTTTGTAGACTAATTAGCTTCTTTGACATGCTTGCTTCCCATCCACTCTTTTTGCTAGCTAGGGTAAAAATATTTTTTTCTTCGTGCAAAATGTTAAAAACAATTGGAAATAAAAATAGTCCACTGGCTTATAATGTAGTCCTTTTAAACTCAATCTTTTATTTAAATCCAAAAGGAGAATCCTAACTAATATACTACATTCACATCTAGCATCACTAACACCTTTCTGGATCCTCTTAAAATCTACTTCAGGGGTCTTAGCGAGTTAGGTTCTTCTCGTTCTTCTACATTAAGTAACAACCAAGAAATAACTGCAACAACAACAATGATAGTCCCATATGAATTTTGTTGAAGCGACAACCAATAAATTAAAGCATAACTGTTTCATTAACTTTTTTTTTTGGAAAAAAAAAAAGAGGAAGACAGCAAATGCAATATACACTTTAGAAGAGCCTCGAAATAAAACATAACAAAAAGTAGACAAATTTTGCCGATGCAATAACTTACATAATATAATATCAGACAGTTATGCATTGAAGTGCTAAGGAGTTGAGTCAACTTGTGGGCTACTTCCCAACTCGGCTTCAACTCCAACCACATTAGACCCAACTTTAGTTTGAGTGTAAATTTTGGCTAAATGAATTAAGCCGAGCTTCGATTGACTGAAATTGATTTTATTTCTATGCTTGAGTATTATTTATTTCATTCTAAGGAGGATCACAAACCTGTTTTGCAAGTATTGTTCACTTAAGTATTAGTTTCTACTTTTTGGTTACAATGAACTTTCTAGAAGTGTAAGTATCAAGTTGTATCATTCAGAGTGCTATCTTCAGGTAGAGTTTATAAATATGTAAATCGTTTATCTTTTTTACACAAAATATTTATACATATATAATTTAAAACTTCGGTACTTTGGGAAAGCCACAAAAGGGAAGAATTCGTGTCAAGGCAATATTGCACTAGAGTACAAGGGGGGTACAAGTGAAAGAAGTATAGGTTTAGCTTTATAATTTCTTAGCAAGTGCAAGTTGAGTTCAATAATAATGAAGCTTCATCCTAATCATTGACATCCACAGATGTGATGTTCATAAGGTATGTCATTTACTCACCTTGATGAGCTTTCCACTTGATGTCGAAAACTTCAATTTTGTAGACCATACTCTTTTAAAATCTGGAGGTGCCTAGTATTGATCCTACAAAATAGTCACTGAAGATTAGACATTATAATTATCTAATAAAGGAAATACAACACATTTTAAAAATCTAATAAAGGAAATAGAGTGGGCTTTTGCAAGTATGTAGACAAACAGAAAAAACGAGAACAATGAATGTCAAACCATAAAAATGGGGATATATTTGCGTACTACTAAAATTCTAATATGCATCTCCCACCGGCACAACCGCATTGTTAGGTGAAATTTCGAGTTTAAATAAATAAAAAGTGCTGCAAGTGTACAGCTTTCGTTGTAGTACTTGAGGGGCAAGTCCTCGGGGACAACAAAAAAGGTTAAGGTCACGAAGTGAGGATTAACTAGTTAGCTACACTAAAATGAATTCATTCAAAGCCAACCTCTACCCTAACTCAACTAATCGATCACCCAAATACTCAATTGAACTAAAGCACGCAACTTTAAATTAATGCACCTAAATGGACTAAACCTAAGCATTCAACTCAATAAAACATTTTAGCGAGACTATGCAAACAACGCTATTCAACTAAAATCGAAACCTGGAATTTGTTTAACCTTTAATTTGAAGTAATTTAAACCCTATAGTTAACACTATTTATCATTCGATTCTACCAAAATCAAAGTACTTTCCAAATCAAATCAGCTAGCCGACATCATTCATCATCCATTCAGACCAACTTGCCAGAAGCACGATACCAAAAACTCACATCATTCAGCTAACAATATTAGTTCAGGATGAATAACATCATTCGGTCATTAACAGCAAACAATGGCTACTAACATGTATACTAAAGCTAAAATGAAACTCAATCCAGAATCAGAGCTGCATTTAACTGATAAACAGTACTAACATGTCTGAACAGAACGCGAATTAAGGAGCAGGGGACGGGGGTTTCACGCAGTGACTAAAACAGGGGAGGGTAGAACACCATCATCATCCGTTATCAACAACAAGCTACTAAAATCTAGAACAACCTAAAACAGTCTACAATCAAAGGCAACTAAACATCCATCATCACATTCAAACCCAGCTCAACCAACCAGAATAATCAATCAACCAAAATCAACCGTTAATTGAAACGATTAATCGAACCTAATACAACTGATAATAATAGCAACTCAAACCAAGCTAAATCAGGGAGAGGGAGAATCAACAGTCCATAACTCATTATAATCAAGCCTACGCCAAAAACTAAAATTAAGCTAAAAGAAATTGAACCTGGTCGATTCTGAAACAGAGGAGGCTGCAACAGGGGAAGAAGTTTCTGCAGTGCATCAACCCGAATGGGGAGAAGGAGGTTGGGGTTCAAGGTGTCCTCGCTCTTCAGCTCAGCCAACTCCCAACAATGGTGGAATTGCCATTAACGAATACCAGAGAAATTCGAACAGGGGAAGGGGGTGATTAAGATTCACACGAATTAACTCCAAAACTTCCAAAAACGAACAGAAAATTTGAAATTAACCAAATTGTACACTAATTACATGGAATTCGAGAAACATACACCATCTAACATCAAACCCTACCTAATTCGAGCCATAAAAATTGAAAAACAGCATTTGAATTTTTGAGGCTAAAATAACTAAAATGGAACTAAACTAAACCTAGAAAAACGTCTAACCTCTTCAATGGTGCTACTAGCTTCTGATTTATACCTAAATTTCTTCAATCTCGACCCTTGAATCAGAGATGGCGTGGATGGGTGGAGATTGAGGGATGCTGGCGTTTGATGCGAGAATTCCGGTGATGGTTGAGAATGATGGTGAGCTGGTGTTGTTGTGCTGGTGGTTTGGCAGTGAACGAAGACAGAGCTAGAGGAGATGGAGAAGAGATGAGGATAAAGAGGAGATGGCGATTGGTTTTCTTGGTTCTTTGGGTTGGGACTTCGGGTTTCCTTAACAAAGAGGGGAGAGAGAGAGTGAAGGGGAGGGGGATTAAAACTCACGTGCTGTGCACGCCTGGGAGAAAAGAACGCTAGGCCGGTTCATTTGCTTTGGGCCGGTTTTTTGTTAATTCGGCTCAATTTTCCATTCCCGGCATTTTCCACCATTTTTTCTCGCATTTTCTTACATTTTTTCGCATGTATTCCAAACCTACAAAACAAAACAAAATTAAATAAAAACCTTAAAAATACGATTATAACGAGCATAAAATAGGTGTAAAAGTATCTTAAAATAGCATATTTTTGGTACGAACATGCATCAATCTAGGATATACAACGTAGCCATCTCTAGTTTCATCTGGTCAAAGTCTGATAATTCTCATTCGTTCGGCCATTTCATCATAATTCTCAAAATTTTGTGCATATACATAAAGGTTGTCCCGATTAGACTACAATAACTACTCAAAATGTAGATCCCGCTTTCACGAGGTCTTGGGAGATCTAGATATATGTTTCAACAACGGATCAAAATAAGAAGCATTAAGGACTGTGAATTTCTCAATCAATTTCCCTATTCTTCCGAAAGGGAAGCCGAAATGCATGTGGAATTTCGACCAAAAGAAGGGTAGCCCTAATTCGTTTTTCAATTCATGAATTGTGAGTAAATCACTAAGATAATCAATTATTTCCAAAAAGTTGGGGTGTCACCTTCCACCTTAATAGCTCCGCCTGTTGCGCGCTGAGCTATTTTTGCTTTCTTGGGGGAATGGGCGGGCAGAGTACCCACTTAATATTCCATATGATAATTTTATTTTGCTAGATATTTTTGTATTTTTTTGATTGTTTGTTTTATTCCTTTGGCTAATATATTTGGATATAAATATTTAAATATTTTGTACAAATTAACTCATTAACATAATAAAAATTAATTATAAAAGCTCTTTTTAATTCCCTATACTTAATGAGTATAGGAATATGTTCATAATTTACCCACACTTGTTAAATGTGGAATCGAGAAAACTACCAAATCTTATTATTTTTCTCCCCACACTTTAATCAAGTGTGATGATACAAATGCGGGAGGATGTATTATTTTTTGTAGTGAATTCATTAGGCATGTAATATTTAGCATATTAGCATTTGCATATAGCCGAGATTCATGTTCTGTTATCACACAAATTTGTTGATTAAACTAATTAATCTCATATTTAGGTCAACATGAATTAGTCGGAGCTAGCAACAATCAGATAAAACTCTGATAGCGCTGTTAGAAATATAAGAACTTACCTTGATGCGGAAACGTTGCCTAGGTTTCACCTGTTGAGTGCTGCCCACGAACATGGTGGCTGCTAGAGTCACCAGTGAGGTTCACACCCCAAATCCAAATTTCTATGATGGTTAGATTTAGTGTAAAGGATACGACATAAAGAATATTGATATAGGAATGTTAACTTCTCTATTATATCACATTCCTTACGTGTTTATCCCCTTTTATATAATAGCACATAACTTGTAATAGAATTAGGAGATTAATTTAGCTAATTAATACTTAATTAATTACTTTATAACCGTTATTCTATAGTCAGCAGGATGAAAACACAACATTTGCGTGGATCGGTGGAGGGAGGCCAATTGAGACAAAATCGCCGTCATATTTTACTCACAGTTGGATTTCATGCGCTGCAATAAACAATGAGGGTGTTGGTCAGTGTGCCGTGGATCAATTTTACATCTGCTAGTAGTGAGACAAAACCCTGCGTATAGGGGATGCTAACCCGATGGCCTACACAGAGGAGATTGATACTTACGAATTTTCTTCAATCTGATGTTTATGACAATTGACTAATTAACATTTTTGAAAGAAAAAATTAATGTGTATTTGAATTATTTTTAACAAAAAATGTCATAAAAAATATCCTCGTTCATTTCTTGTACGAGATATATTTAAATAAAATTTAACGACATCTTTTACATTTGTAAGCTAAGTTTTTTTAAAATTATAAAACATGAACTATATTGGATTATAAAATTACATTTGATACTTATTTTATATTAGTTTCTTTAATTTGTATTTCTTTGAATCCCAACCAAATTAAAAGTTTGACTGTCGGTGTTATGGTCACTTCAGCCCTTTTCTTGTCACTTAAATGTGTTGATCTAATTAAAATATTAGTTTGTTGATTTGGGTTTGCCAAATTTAAATTATATAAATTTATAAAGTACTAAATTTTACTTAGGATGTGTTTGGTAAGGGTGGAAATCATTTTTCTGAAAAATAATTTTTTTATTTTACGATGTTTGGTAAAACAAGGAGGATAAATTTGTTTTAAGGGAAAAATCATTTTCCCTAAAATGAGGGAAAATATTTTCAGTTTGAATAGAGCGTAAGTTGATTTTACATTTTTTTGGCACTCATACGGTTTCTCATTCTTTCTTTCTTCCGTGTCTATTTCTTCGACATATGGTTCGAAGATTAAGGCACTGACATATAATTCGAAGGTTAAGGCAGCATATTAAATATTAGTGAAATTGTATCATCCTTATGTCAATACCAGTACCGGTGTCGGTGAGTCTAATAATTATGATTTCATCGAAATCCGAAGCGCTCTGCAATTTATCATTAGGATTAAGAAGATAGAGAAACTCACTGGGTCTTTCCTCTTCTTTGTTTGGATTCCTACCAGAATGTGAAAAATCAATAAAGTATTGCTAGCATCAAATTGTTGGTAGTTGGTGAAATAAAAAAAATTAAAAATATACATATTGTCACAACTTTGATATGTATACCACTATTATAATATAATTCCCTAAAGAATAAAATATAAATTTTCATTTTTCTAAATATCTTATTTTTATTTTTTCACTAATGTGCCTTTTTTTTAGCTTTTTTTGTTCATTTTTTACTAATCAAACTCATTTTTCCGAAACTTCAATTCCCTTTTTACTAAACAACTGAAGATATGAATTGAAAATTATTTTACATAAAAAATAATTTTATAAAAAAATAGCTTTCAATCCTAACAAACATACCTTTAATTTATCAACTTCCCTGGCCAGTTAGTAAAAAATAATGCAATTCAAACTATATCGACTGTACAGATCAAAACACGAATTGAATTATGTATATCTGGTACGTCTCTTGGAGTCAACCTCTCTATGGGTATGAATACTGATAGAGGCAAGGTTGCCTACAATTGGATCTCCTCAGGCCCCGAGAAAGCGGGACCCATACTAGAAGGTGTTGTTATTGTTGTTGTTATTGTATATCTGGTACGTCAAGTTTGACCTTATCCATGGACCTCCTTCAATTAATCTCTATCTCTTGACATTCTGGGGTAGTTTTTCACTACATCATCATCATCACAGCATCAGATAATCTTGTCTTTCTCTCACATGTTTTGCCTATAAATAGACTGCACCCCACAGTACCAACATATCAAGGCAGGATTCACTACTCAGGGTAATTAAAGTACTGTTGAACAAAAAAAAAGGGAAAAAAAATGAGGGGTTCGAAGCCTTTTGGATTGCTTGGCTTACTTTTTGTGTCTGTTGTTCTTATTTCCTCTGTAGTCTCCGCTCGTAATCAACCTGCTCAACAACCACGTACGTTATTAACCCTTTCATCCATGCATGAATTTGCATGTGTATGTGTAATATTTCCTTGCTAATGGTTGATGGTCTTCTAAATTATTAACTTAATTAGTGACTTAATAATTATTGTGTTCTTACTCCCTTAGTTTAAAAAATTATATGAATATTTTGTGGAGCATAGTTTTATTGTATGAACCATACCGCGAATTTATTCGTCATTCAATCGCCTTCATATTTGGATAACAATTAAGTTATTTATAATTGTGCATATGGATCGATGAGGTGGAAAAAGTACCACGAGTTAATTATATTTCATCAGTTTGTAAAATATGTAGAATACTTTTTAATTTTAATAACTAGTGCATACGATTTGTCTTTTGAGTACTTATAGAGCTATATTGACTTTGTTATGAATATTTGATAAATACAGAGAAAGTTGTTGATCTTGATGGACTCGGTGGATATAACCAACCTCATACACAAGAGGTAGAAAATGCTGTGAGCCTAGATGGATACGGTGGTGGATATGGTGGTGGTGGGTATGGCAGAGGACATGGCGGATATGGTGGTGGATGGTGCGGTCCATATGGAAGACGTTGCGGTGGTTGGCCACCCCAAGAAGAAGCCCTCTATTATGGCGGTGGCCGTGGTGGATATGGAGGAGGATATGGTGGCCGCGGTGGGTATGGTGGCGGATATGGTGGTCGTGGTGGATATGGAGGAGGATATGGCGGCCGGGGTGGGTATGGTGGCGGATATGGCGGCCGAGGTGGATATGGTGGAGGTGGCGGCCGTTGGCCTCCGGAAGACCAAACCAATTTCAACATAGATGCAAGTGCTAATCCTAAAGACCTTGCAGGAAACAACCAAGTTCAGCCGGATGAAAAGGGCTCCGCTGCTGCTACCACCACCACTGCCACCAACGTAGACAAAAATGTTAATGCTAATAGTCATCATGGTGGCGGCAAAGGTGGTCGACGTCCCCCAAAAGAAGAGACGACGGCCAACAATGGCCACTAGATCATATGCTAGTGTACTTACTAGTTACTAGTGTTTTCTCTTAAGCTCTATCCTAAAAGTGGCGGTTTCCTCTTTCTTTCTTTTTTTTAAGTTTAAATTATAAATAAAGCAAGCGATTGTAAATCCCTAGCTAGCTAGTAGTTAGAATAAGTGGCTTGCCTATGCTTGTTTTTTATATAAGAGCTTGCGTGGTTTTATGTAAGTCTGCCTTTCCTTTTTTCTTTTGTTTTGTTTGAGTAACTTTTCCATATTAGGTAATAAGTAGTATGAAATTATATTATTTATGTGAGTATAATATGTCTTGCTGCTTTTGTTTTTCCTTTCTCTTCTTTTTTATTTTTATGTTTCCAGCCTTCACCATCGAAATGTTTAAGGTTTGAAAGTAGCATTTTTATATTTTCTTTTAAAAAACTTATCGCTAAGGAAAAAAAAAAAAAAAGAGTCCAACCTACAAAATATTCCTATAAGTTTCTGGGTACTATCAAAGTTTGTCTTGTTTTGTTTGGTATGAATTTAAATGCCATTATTAACAAAGGACTTTATTTTATTTTTATTTTTAAATCGAGGAAGGCTATTTAGTGGAACTGCTACACTAAATTCAATGAGAAACCAAATAAAAAAAAGAAGGAATAGATAACAACAACTAATTACTAAAATCTAATAATCTTAGTAAATAGCGGATAGCTAACACAATACCATAAACTTCATCTTTACTAGATACTTTAATTCGTAGATTAAATATCTCACAAATCAACGTGCAATGCAAATGGCAAAATTAATCCCAAGATAGACTTTCTCTGGCCCATTTCTATGGATTAATAGGTAGTCTACGAATTTTTAAATATGGGATTAATCGAAACTAATCTTTCTGTAATTTTACAATTCAGGGGTAAGACTGCTATATCAAATTTCTCCCACACCGCGCCTGGTGGCAGGATTTTTGGGGTGTTGGATTTGTGAGATATTTAATCTTTGAATTGGTAGTACATACTATTATTAATTGTCATGTTGTTCATATCCTAGTTCTTTTTTCTTTCTGGATATGAATTTCATTGTACATGAAATTAGGAGATCTTAAACATGTAATATACCATATTGTTTTCTCCAATTGGTAAATGTTTACAATAAAGCAAGGTTTTAGTTCTATAAGAGAATTTGGAATATTCGTATGAGCTTGAATCATGTAAATAACTGTGGGAGCCAGTTTAGCCAAAGTTATAAAGGCTAGCTGAAAGATGAAAGAAGCACGCATGGCAAGACTTCGATGGGTATTTATGTTTGTTACTTTATATTGAAAACATTAACTATAAAATAAATTCCTACTTAAGGACATAGAAATGCCAAACTTAGCGCTTCTGACTTCAACCTGAAGATGCCGATAAAGATTGATGTTTTTGAAAGAGAGATCCACATCATTGGTAGTCATGTTGAAAAGTAATAATGTATAGTAAGGGGTGATTTTTTCCTAAAAAGAAAAACCAAATCAAAAAATGAAACCCAAAAAAAAAAAGTTCTTCACAGCTCTCAAAATTTTCTATTTTGATTTGGGCATATTGAAAAGTTAGCTAACCAATGGTTAATCTAGATCGGAACATTCCTATTTCTCCTCATTTTCTAAGCCAAAGCCTGCAACCGCCTCACCTCTTATTGGGTCATGGGAGTTATCCGGAACAATTCAAAGGATCGATCATCACCAGTATTTCTAACATGCTTTGTCAACACTCACATGCACACTATAACTAAGAAAACTTCTAGGAATTCTTAACAGTCGGCTTCCTAAAAATGAAGGTGCACATTTGTTGATATAAGCAGTTATACCAAATCCTTTAACTCATACTGAGGTGTATTACATTCACCTCCTACTTGAATAACACAATGCCTTGTTGACCAGTGCTCCACTCTTAGAATCTTCCCTTGTTAGGCGACTGCCTAAAGCTCTCTTGTCCATTGACGCAACTCATGGATGCGAGTCGGCTCTAATGCCACCCTATTAAGTATCTTAAGATATAGGTGAGCTCCTAGGAAGCTACCCCAAATAGGGTGTAAGTTAGAATAAAACACGATGGAGAGGCTCATGGTGATTTGTAGGGCAAATTGTCGAACCTAAAAGCTGGTTTGTGAGGCATAACAAGGAGGTGTGCTATTTTTAGTGTGTGAATGTAATAGGTTGAGTACAACTTAAAGGGTCCGGAATGACTACTTATATTTTACTAAAAGGTGAACCTTCCTCTTTAGGGATCTCTCTCTTAAAATTTGCATAGTTAGGTGTGTTTATTGTAGATTAGTATTTGGATGGGTGACCTCTTAGTGAGTTTTCTTAGATATCATGTGATTAAAGACAAAGTATGCAGGAGAGGCTTGTGGTAATCTGTAGGGTAGTCATTGACCCTTGAAGATGCTCCTTGTAATTGTCTAACTCAAGAAAGTGTCGATCTTTAAAGAAAAATTTGAACCAACCCTTATGTTAAATTATTGTACAAGGTAAGGGGAACCTTTACAATAGCCATGCTTTAAGCTCAAAGCGCACTCGTATAAGGCGGCATGTTGTAGTATAAACCATTCCTCAACCTTCAACTAGTAATTTAAACTTTTTATTGAGATTGCTTTTTAACATATATGATAGCTAATGTGAAATCATGAATCCTTTATCCATTGCTAAAAAGTCATTGAAGCTGTGTTACAAATACCATACCGTACAACCCGGTATCGATCGATGCGTACTGTACAAGTGAAGAAACGGTACAAATTATTGTCTGGTATTGTACCGGTCAAATATCGATTAATACCGCTCTATACCGTCAAATACCGAGCGATACCAGTATTTTCAGTCAAATACCGTCAAGTACGCTAAAATTTCAAATTTTTAAAATTTTTTGAAATTCAAAATGGAACGAGCCCGGTACAACGATACATAAATTCGATATGTCTCATTCCAGTGAAAAAACGGTACCATGACCTATATGATATTTATAACTTTGCATTAAAGTTCTATGGAATATACTAGTGGATAATATTTCCTTGCACACTATTAATGAACATGGGGGCCAATAGCTTCACCTGCGTTCTAAAATGATAGGCATTTGGATAAAATATTGACAGGAATTTGAAAGGAAATTCGACATACATATATTTGATTAGTTTATAGCAGCAAAATTTCTTATCAAAGTTCAAAATATTCAAAACCTCCCAAATCAAACACTTATAGCTAGAGAAAGTAACTTTCATCAGTTTAAAATATCTTGCATGATCATATCCCATAGCCATTCATAATGGGATGATTTAACAAAAAAATTTATGCCAATATTGGGTACCCATGAGGGCCAAAACTCCTTTTGTGATCAATTAGTTTGAATTTGTCTTATGTGAAGAATATGTAGGTGGATATCGTCCCATATTGATAAAATTAAAGGGTTTGAGCATGTATATAAGACTGTAAGTTACTCTACCCATTACCAATTAATTTTGGGATGCAACCTTATTTGAGCTTATATACATGACTCTTTCTTGAAAGGCCAATTGACATATAAAAAATTTAACATCTTATCACTACACCTTTAAATGCCAAAAATCTTCCATTATGCTCTGTTACTGTTTCACTCTATAGTGATTTAAGTTATTATTCTAATCCTCAGCAATCTGGGATGTTTTGGTCTTTACAAGTAATGGACCAATGGCGGTCTCAATCATCTTGCTTTTTGGGGTCAATAATTCATATGCAACATTAAAAGAAGCCAGTCTTGAATCTGCTCCTTAGTTCCTCTTTCTTCTCTCCTACATGGTCTCTCTCTCTCTCTCTCTCTCTCTAAAGATGGAGGATTGGTTTTGAGCTTCCCTTGTTTCTCAGGCATGGCTCGCTTGGTCATTGAAAAGAGGAGGAGGGAAAGAAGAAGAAATGGACGGGGTACTCTCTCTTCGAAGTTCTAACCCTCCTAGTTCTGTTTTTGCCACTCTCTTTTTGGACGAGGGGCTTGTTGGGCTTCATTTTGCATACATATGTTCAGATTTAAGAACCGTACGTAATTGTTATAGTGTAGGGGCAGTATTGAGGATACATAATAGAAGGTATACCGTATTTGACAGACAATAAAGTGACAGGGATTCTCCACTGCTATCCTCCTTCGCCATTGGTATGTCATTAAAACCCTTACCCTTTTTATTCTTACTCTGTTGTACTTGATATTTTGCGCTGAATTTAGGCCTAGATTCTTTTATGGACAAAATGAAATTCGAAATTCTTGATCGCCTATATTTGTAGGTTTCTAAATCTTATATAATCATCTTGATCTTGCAAATTTTAGCTAGGTTCCTCTTTTTTTTTTGGGTTGAAGAAGAGGGAAACATAGATAAAGTGACAACTGTAAACCCTTGAACTGAATGGGGGATGGCTCTTGAGAGTTTGTTGTATGTTCCTTAATAGTGGTTGATTTTGCTATCAAATTTGACTTGGACATTGTTCATCTTTTTATTTGTAGGGAAATAATTGATGCTAAGTCCAAGTTATGTGTCCTTTAATTTAATTTAATTTTTTCTATCATTATTACTAGCACTTTTTTGTCATATCCAAATTAAAATCTCTAAGATTGTGTAACATTCTGTACATTTCTGTTTAAGGTTGGATTTCACTTGGTGAAAGTATGTTTTTGCATTCCTCATTTCAACATTTTTGTCCCTGATCTTATTCTTTGTGTGTGTAGAAGCAATAGGATATGCATGGACGAATGTTAAAGTGATGTTGTGTAGGTGTTGATATAAAAAGTAAGTCGCAAGCACATAGTGTCTCATTTGTCGTATAATCCAGCGAATACAGGTCGTTCCAACAGAGATGACAGTATTAAATTTAATCACTCAACTAGCTTAGCTTTTAATAACAATTAAACTTATTGAATAAAATTGACGGCTAAACTTATACTACGACTTATTCTACACCAATAAATAAGGCAAGAATAAATAAATGAATGAATGAATAAAAATGAAGGTGAAACAAAGTGATGGCACTACTGATGATTAACTTGTAAAAGTTAAATCAACCTAAGCCATAAAACCCTAACCTATGATAATTAGAATAGTGCAGAAAAAGTAAATTTATAGAACACAGAAGGGGATATTACTGCAAAGGATCAGCATAAATAATGAAAGTGAAAGAAGAAGGACAAGGGTGAAATTACATTAAACAAAAATTTGAAAATAGCACTAGTGGTGTTCTATTTAGCAAAAACTAAATAAATCTAAGGCCCTGTTCTATTTCGCATTTTTTAGGATTTAACTAAGAACTTACATTTACTTACAACTTCGTACACCTTCTTACAGCTCCTTACATCCTTAACATAATCCGTACATCTGCTTTCATCTCCTTACATCTCATAGATTTTCTATAAAATTCAATTATTTTAGTTACATAAATATGTATATGTTTTTAAAGATACTACCAATATACAAAATTTGTAAATATCTTATGAACACAACACCTCAAGTGGACGAAATTTTATTCACCAAATTTTTGGAGATTAATATATTTTATTATTGTGTAATTAACTTAATTAATTGTTTATTTTCAATAAGCATATTATTTTAATATTATTATTTTACATCCAAAACGTTCATTGTAAAACAAATTATACTATACAACTCTTCAATAATTGAATAACCCCTTACATCTATCCTTATAGCTTCTTACAGCTTCTTACAGCTCCTTACATCTTCTTACAACTCCTTCTATCTCCTTACATCTCCTTATATCTATCTATCTATCTATCTAAGTTAGATATGGCCAATAGAAACAAGGCAACCTGCTACTTTTGTTATCTTGTGCATATGATAAAGTAAAAGAGGCCTACAGAAGTCCACTGCCAGGCTAAAGCACGTAGGTTTTGTTCCCCAAAAAAAAAGGAAAAGGTGAAGTGACAAAAAAAGAAAATAGTCAAATTGGGCTAAATTAAAAATTGAGGCAACTGGAATTTGGAAAAACAAAGCATGCGAAGCAAAAGAACAGAGTAGGCCAAATGTTGTAGGTTGACGCAAAAGACTCAAATTAATCTGGCATAAATGGTAATATTAATTAGATCAGAAATATGATAAATTAGCATTCAACAACTTACAAGTGCGACAATGACTTCTCGGGCTCTTGAACCAACAATGGAGTAGAGCCCAAGAACTATTAAAATCTGAAACAGAGGAATGGGAACAATTAGGAAACTAGATAACAATTTATTGTGGATATTCTTCTCTACCCTACCCACCTCATTCCATCCCTATTTATACATGAACTTGCCAAGGTCCCATTCCCAAAAATTTGGTGAAGGCTCCATTTCTCTCGCTATGGATCCATCTCGGTTTGCTTGATCAATCAAATTCAACAAGAATGAAGAATGGTGACTGGATCTTCGAGAGTTTGCTCCAACCGTTCAAGCCGTGGATGACAATCGTGGTGATGGGGTTGGATGGAGCAAGGTGAGAAAAAGAAGGAGATGAAGATTGGTTTTCTGATTTATGTGGGAGGAGAGAGAAAAGACGGGGGGAGCACGTGAGTAGGTGGAGGGGTGGGGAATTTGGGTTTTTTTAAAAATTTATTTTCTGATGGTAAAAGAAAAAAAAATATGAGGTGGGTTGGGCTATATTTCTCTTGGATTTTAGTTTCAGCTTCTCTTCCTAACCCAATTCATCACTTCAATTTTTTTTTATTTTTGCTGTGAAAATAAACAAAACCCAAATAAAAATTCTAAATTAATAATTATTTTGAGCCAAAATCATAGGTTTTGAAGTATAAAATTACATGATCTTTTGATCAACAAATACCCCCATACTTAGATTTTACTTGTCCCTGAGTAAAATAAAAAATCCTAGAAAAATGGGAAGAAAGGGAAAAAAATTGAAAATGAAAAATGAAAAAAAAATCCTTAACTCATTTTCGTATGAATTATGGTTGCATTTAGTGTATGCAACAGGCCCTTTAAACCCCTAGGATCCCTATAGTAGACGAGTAAAATCTCGTGAGAGTTTGCAAAAGATATACGCACAAAATCTTTAAAAGGAAAAACAAAAGAAAATAAAGAAAAGTAGGAAAAGAAAAAGGAAAGAAATTCTTTACATAAATGTATAAAGGGGGCTAGTATAAAATTTCAACAAGATATCACTCCTATTATTCAAGATATTAGCCTGTATATAAACAAAGTGTGCACTTCAAAACTTTTTTTTTTTGGGTGCGGAAGAGGGGCTATGCCCTCAAGCAAATATTATTATCCTTTGGTAAACCTTGTCTAGGCGGCTCCTGTACAATCAGCGAAATATGCATCTTTCGCCTCTAACAGGGGGTTCCGAAATTTAGTAACACCTAACCTAGTTGTAATTCCCATATTTGCTAACCTATTCGCCACTTGGTTAGCTTCTCTAAACTATTGAGTAACTTGCACTTCCCAACCTTCCCAATTAATCAAGTCGTGGCAGTGTTGGAGTATGAACCTATGATGCGGGTACCACTCCATGTTGCCTTGTAGCATTTCTACTAACACTTTTGAATCCAACTATATCCATAGTTTTGTAACCTTAAGATCCTTGACAATTTTAAGGGCTCGTAGTACCGCTCGGATCTCCGCCTTCATGGATGAGCACACACCCAGGTGCTCGGTGAAGCCCAACATCCAATGTCCTCTGTGATCACGAAATACTCCTCCTGTGGCAACTGGCCCTGGGTTGCCTCTGGTGACCCTGTCCGAGTTTAGTGCCACCCATCCCCCCAGAGGTGCTTCCCATCGAATGAGTACCTCTGCTCGAATGGATGTATGTTGGGATTTCCCGTCCGGGTTGCTCGTGTCAATCGCTTGGGTTATGTCCTTGAATCTTGCTAACAGGAAGTCTCCTTTATCGGTTGGGATTCCTTCTCTTGTACTAAATTGAGCTAAACATCTCCACTTCCATATGTACTATAAAGTGATTAGGAATTTGGCAGGCCAGTTGTCATCTTCATGCATGCCTCGCGTATGATGGAAGAACCATTCTGTAAAGTCCAACTCATCCTATAGAAAGTCCAAGTTGTTGATTTTAAGAAATGTCCATACTTGACTAGCTATGGGGCACCGACAAAAAATATGCTTGCTATCCTCCACTGCCATTTCGCATGACTCACAATATGGGTTTGTGGTCATATGTCTATGGAAGCGGGTGGCATTGGTAAGCAACTTGCCGTGAAGTAGGAGCCAATTGAACATTTGGACTCGTTGCGGCACCTTGAACTTCCACACCCATCGCCACATGGGATTTGGTGACGCATCATACTCATTGCGAATTATCGCCAAACTTCAAAACTTCAAGTCCTCGTGGAAAGCATCTAATTCTAAGTTTTTACCTTACTAACCAACACAACAATGTACCAATCCTAGTGCACGGTGTGCAAGTGCACCATCACCCTAGAAATTAGGCTAACTAGAGTTTGACTCATTCCCACTTGTTAAGATATAAACTGCTTTATTGACTCGTTGTCACAGAAAACAAGTTTTTCCAGTCGCAGTATTGCCTCAAAGGATAGCACTCAGTAACGTATGCCTCAAAGGTATACCTATCATTCCCAATTTTATAACTCTTTTTTTTTCTTTGTTTTGTATTGAATGTAAATTCAAAGCAATAATAAAAACAACTGTACAAAGACAAGTTGGAGAGTCAATTATGGAAGCTTAAGATTCTAGGATAATAGTGATGTTTTAAAGAAAGGATTAGATTCATAGTTATAAGGGAATAATGAGGATAGAAGTGGAGTATAGAATGTCACTCTTCGGATTACGTCTTTACCATGTACATCTTACTACATACAACCTAATCCAAAGTCACAAGGGGTTAAGCTCGTCAAAATAGTATACACTCCCCAAATCAAAGCAAAACAAAATAAACGAAAGAAAAAGAAAAGAAAAGAAAACCTTTTTGGTATTTTTTTTAAAGAAATGCAAAGGCCCTCACCCCCACGCTTAAGCAATGCAATGTTTGTATTGCATGCAAAAGTATTAGAATGAAGCACAAAATAAATAAAAAAACAAAGAAAATAAAATAAAAGGAAAATATATACAAGATAAGATTTATACAAAGGAACAATAGTACCAGGTTGAATGCTGGATGCATCCAAGCTAATCTCCACATCATCAGTCTTTGTACTCAGGTTTGTAGAGCATCAGACACTCTACTTCTCTCTCCTCTGCAAGTAGCTCCAAAAATGGTTTCAACCTCTATTCATTCATCTTGAAATACGTACCTCTCATGGGGTCCTGTATCTCGATAGCACCATGCGAGAAAACGTGAGAAATAATAAAAGGACCAGTCCAACGAGATTTCAACTTACCTGGAAAAAGGCGCAGTATGGAGTCATAAAGTAACACCTTTTGACCTGGGAAGAACTCTTTCCTGTGAATGTGGCCGTCATGGAATAATTTCGCTATCTCCTTTTGCATCCTAGAGTTCTCATAGGTCTCGGCTCTGATTTCTTCTAACTCACTCAACTATAACTTCCTCTCCGCCCCAGCCGCCTCTAAGTCAAGGTTCAAAGTTTTTATAGCGCACATAACCTGACGCTTAAGTTCAACTGGAAGATGACAAGACTTACCAAAGACAACAATAAAAGGAGACATGCCTAAAGGGATCTTAAATAGACCTAGGTAATAGGTCGTGTCGGGTTGGGTTCGCGTTCGTGTTGAACTTAAACGGGTTGAGAATTCCTCGACTTGAACCTAACCCGTTTATTAAGCGGGTTGAAAAACCTTGACCTGTACCCATATAATTTTCAAACGGGTTGACCCGCTGAACCCGTTTAAGATAAACATGTCAAGTTCAGTCGCATAATTACTATTTACGCATTTAATATTTTCAACTAATACGTAATTACAGTCTTAAACATTAAGTTTACATATCACATTAAATAATTACTCTTTAAAATTCCCCTGATACATCATAATTCGTAATTTTTAAAAAAATTTATATTCATAATTATCTAATAATAAGTGAATGGACAAATGAAAAACGAAAAAAATGAGTTGACTTATTTAACTCATTTAATTAAATGGGTTAAATAGGTACTTTTTTGTGTCGAGAATGTCGACCTAAACCTAACCCATTTAATTAAACGGGTTAAACGTGTCAACCCATTTAATTAAACGGATCAAAAATTTATACTCAAACCCACTTAATTTCGTGTCGGTTTTGGGTCAGTAATCGTGTCGAGTCAACTTTTTCCAACTCTAGTCTTAAAAGCTATCCTATAAGCCTAGAAAGCATTAGTGAGCTTATCTATCTAATCCTTGTGGTTTCCACTCAGTCTTTTCCAGAATCTGCTTAATCTGCCTATTAGAAACCTCTACCTGACCACTAGTCTTGGGATGATAGGCGTTGGCTAAACGATGAATGATTGAGTACCTTTTCAACAATGCATCAAAAGGATGATTGCCGAAATAAGTATCTTGGTCACTAATAATAGCCCTGGGCATGCCATATGTTTGAGCTAAAAATGTGCTATTTTTAAGGTACTTTTTCACCGATTTTATGCTCGTTTTAATAATATTTTTTAGGTTTTTAATTGATTTTATTTTATTTTGCAGATTTTGAATAAATGCGGAAAAAGGGCTTAAATGGCGGAAAAAGTGAGAAGAATAGAAGAAATGTCAGAGGTTGAAAACCCGGGCCAAAAATTCGATAAAAACCGGCCAAAGAAAAAAAAAAAAAAAGACCGGTCCAGAAAAAAAACGGACCGGCCCGGTTCAGCAAGTGGACCGATTCTCATTTAAAACTTCCCCTCCTTCGTTTCTCTCTCCTCTTTTCACTCTCGACATCTTCTCTCTCCCCGACCCCGTTCCCAGAAACCCTAGAAACCTAACCCTGCGACTCCATACCCAGCACCATCTTCGCCATTTCACCTCATCTCCTCTCTCTCTACCCTGCTATCTCTCTTCCAGCACACCCCCTTCCCGAAACCAGAAACCATCTCCCACCCACGGTTTCACCTTAATCGCCCCATCCCACTACCGTCAACCACGCTGCTACTGCCACGAAACACCTTGGCTGGCTTCCATCTCCTCCATCCACGACACCACCCCAGTTGGTTCCTTCATCGCCACCGTCCACATCATCAACTGAATCGAGGGTCCAGAGGTGAAGGCTTCGAGTATAAGAAGAGGTCGAGGTGACGCCATGGAAGGGCAGGTAGCGTAGGTTAGATTTTAGGATTAGGATTAGGTTTAAATTCCGTTTTTAGGGTTTAGATTTAGTTTCGTTGTCAATTTCGTTTTCGTATTCGAATCTCAGAAATTTCGAGTTTAAATTTCGTTCTCTTGTTTTCGAATTTCAGCAATTAGGGTTCGAATTTCGATTTTGATTTTGATTTTCAGATAAGGGTTGTTTCGATTTAGAGTTTCGTTCTTAGGTAGAATTTCAGCATTTAAATCAGTTGTAATTGCAAGAAATTTGGGGATTATGCGAGTGTTTTCGGTTTTGTTTCCCCCTCCCCTTACTCTATTCATCTGCCTCGGTTCTGTGGTAAAAATGCGTTGTGTCGACCTACTGGCGTTCGGATGGCTGTGAGTGTCATGGCTTGGAGTTAATCGTGCTGCTTGGTAATCCCTTGCCGTTTTGTTCCTGCTCCCCATTTCGATCCTGTTCATTCCCCTTCCCCTGTTTCTACTGATTCTGTGTTCGTGTTCTGCCTGTTGTTTATTTTCAGTCTACTTTCAATTTCTGTTTTCAATTTCAGTTTTTTTTCTGTTCCTTTCCCTTAGTTAAATCAAGTGCCATAAGCTGCTTAGTCTAATTCTGTGATTAAACCATGATTAATCTCAACTTTAGTTGCTTAATTTAGTTTAATTGGTTAATCAATATAAAGGTTAGGTTAGGTTTAGTCATTAGGTTGTTTTGATGCTTTGTTGAATTAGGTTATTAAATTACCTTGAGTAATTCCATTTAGTTTAATTAGTTAAATTTAATAGTTTAGTTTTAAAATGACCATAATTTCACGTTTTTCCCTGTGGACCGACCCTTAAGTACTACGACTGACAATCGTGAGTATTTGAGGCATCATTTTCCTTTTTCTTTAATTTAATTTTCCATTCCCCCTCAAAACCCATCAACACCATACCTAGAGAAAATATTTTCTCTAAGGAACTTGATAACGACTCTAGCCTCAGTTGTCCTGGTCGGCATAGCCTCCACCCACTTAGATACATAGTCTACAGCAAGGAGAATATACTCATTCCCAAAAGAAGATAAAAATGGTCCAATAAAATCAATCCCCCAAACATCAAAGATCTCAACAATAACTATAGGGTTAAGGGCCATCATATCTCTCCTACTAATTTTCCCAAATTGTTGACACCTTGGGCAACTCTTACAATACAACTGAGCATCTTTGAACAAGGTAGGCCAATACAAACGACACTGAAGGACTTTAATAGCTGTTTTCCTCGCACTAAAATGCCCCCCACAAGCTTGGTCATGAAAAAAGGAAAGGACACTTCTAATCTCATTGTCAGGGATACACCTCCTAAAAATCTAGTCAGAATAATATTTAAACAAGTAGGGGTCATCCCAATAGAAAAATTTCACTTGAGAAAAGAATATGTTCTTATCATGCTTACTGCAACCTAGGGATATCTCATTGATCACGAGGTAATTTACAATGTCAGCAAACCATGGCTCAGATTGAACTATAAGTATCTGCTCGTTAGGGAAGCACTCATATATGGGGGACTCACTGTCTTTTTGCAAAATGATTCGAGATAAGTGGTTCGCAACTAGGTTCTTAGAACCCTTTCTATCTCGAATTTCACAATCAAATTCCTGCAAGAGTAAAATCCACTTAAGCAATCTAGGTTTTGCATCCTTCTTGGAAAAGAGATGCTTTAGTGCAACATGGTCAGTATGAACTATCACATGGGATCCAATCAGGTAGGGCCGAAATTTTTTAAAACCAAACACAATTTCCAAAAACTCTTTTTCAGTCACAGTATAGTTCAACTAGGCCTCATTTAGGGTATGACTCGTATAATATATGACATGAGGTTTTATATCTATACATTGTCCTAACACAACCCCTACAGCATAGTCAGAAGCATCACACATCAACTCATAGGGCTTTCCCCAGATGGGAGGGTGTAGGATAGGTGCAGAAGTCAGGGATTCCTTTAGCCTATTAAATGCCTTCAAACACTGCTCATAAAAGTGAAAAGGCACATCTTTGGCTAAAAGGTTGGTCAAGGGCTTAGCCATTTTACTAAAACCCTAAATAAATTGTTTATAAAATCCCGCATGCATTAAAAATGACCTAATATCTTTCACACAATTGGGAGGGGTGAGATTAGCAATCAAATCAAGTTTTGCTTTATCAACTTCAATCCCATCATGTGAAATTACATGCCTTAAAACAATTCCCTTCTTTACCATAAAATGGTATTTTTCCCAGTTGAGAGTCAAATTCTTCTCCTTGCAGTCGTCAAATGAGGAACCAAACACAGAAAAATCATCCATAAACACCTCAATGCATTGCTCAATCATATCAGAAAATATAGAAATCATGTAACCCTGAAAAGTGGCAGGAGCATTATTAAGACCAAATGGCATTCTCCTAAAGGTAAAACTACCAAAGAGGCATGTGAAAGTGGGCTTGCCTTGGTCCTCAGGTGCTATGTAGATTTGAATGTAGCCAGAGTATCCATCCAAAAAGCAGTAGTAACTATGTCCAGCTAATCTCTCTAGCATTTGGTCCATAAAAGGCAAAAGGAAGTGGTATTTCCTAGTGGCTGTGCTTAGTTTCCTATAGTCAATACAGATACGCCACTCAGACTAGACTCTAGTGGGGACTAACTCATTCTTGTCATTCCTAATCACGGTAATACTGGTCTTCTTGCGAACGACTTGAACTAGACTAACCCACTCGCTATAAAAAATGGGATAGATTATCCCATGATCTAACCACTCAATGACCTGTTTTTTGACTACTTCTTCCAAGGTAGGGTTTAGACGTCTTTGTGGTCTCTATAAGGTTTGGCATTATCCTCCAGATGAATTTGTTGCATAATGGAGGGGGTAGTACCTTTAATTTCACCTGAGGTCCACCATATAGCCTCTTTGTGTTCCCGAAGTATTTTCTATAATTTATCCTCCTGGTCCTCAATCAGGTCAGATGCAATAATAACATGAAAAGTCTCATTAGCACCCAATAATCACATAAGCAACTCCAAATAATAAAACATTTATTCAAGAGATCAATAGTAACATGTCTGCATGTGACTAATACTTAAACATTTATCAAATAATTAAACATTTGTTCATCGAGGCAAGCGGCAGGTCAATAGTAGCAGAGATCTCTGGGTTGGGCGAGGGAGACGCAGATGGCAAGGAAGCAGGAGGAAGGGAGGACTCTTGGCTGTTGTGTACTGGGCTGGACTCACTGGAAGGAGAAAGATACAGGGGCAGCGGGCTGGACCGGAGGTGATAAAGTATTGGACTGGTGAGTGGGCCGTATGGTGAAGGATGGAGGCGCGGCAAGAGAGGACGGCGAATCCTGGTACATAGGTTGTGGAACTGGGGTGGGTATAGGAGAGAGCGCTAAGCACTGGGAAGGACGTGAGGTTTGGGCCGGGCAGGAGGGCAAGGCTGGAGCCATGGCTGGAGTGATAGAAGTTGTAAGTCTAGAGGGCCAGAAGGGAAAATAATTGATCGGCAAAGACTATTGTGGACCACGATGCATGATATCAGGATAAGGAAAAATATGCTCGTGAAAGATAACATGTTAGCTTATGTAAATGCGATTGGAAATAGGGTCAAGACATTCATAAGCCGATAAAAACGCACCGTACAAATCGAGGTTGAAGATTGTGTTTGGTGTAAGGGGTTAAGTGAGGAAAACATTGAGAGCCAAACACACGTAGAAAGCTGTAGTTTAGAGGTTTCGAAAACAATTTAGAAAATGGACATAAACCATGAAGAGTAGCAGTCGGTAAGCTATTTATGACATAAACGACGGTTACAACGGCATCATGCCAAAATGTTTCAGGCATATGAGCATCAATAAGCATTGAAGGGGCCATTTCAACAATGTGGCAATGCTTTCTTTTCATAACTCCTTTGTGTTGTTGAGTATGAGAGGCAGACTAACGAAAATAAATCCCTTGTTCAATTAGAAAGTCAAATCAGGGTGTATTATCATACTCACGGCCACCATCACTTTGAAAATACACAATCTTAGTTCCAAAAAGGTTTTCAACGAATTTTTTGAATTGCATGAAAATTTTCAAATCTTGGATTTATATTCGTGAGGATAAGCCCAACAAAGCCGAGAGAAGTCATCAACAAAAAAAATATAATATTTGTGACCATGTGACGAAAACATAGGATACTGTCATAAATCATTGTGTATTAAATACAAAGGTTTGGGTGCACAGTGTTCAACCTCAGTAAACGGTAAGTGAGTAGATTTACACAAGCAGCAGGAAACACAGTCCTTAGAAATTTTAGTGGTCTGAACAATGGACTCATTAGAGTGTGTTGACCAGTAACGGTCACACACACTAAATGCCATAATTTCCGCATTCAGGTAATCCTAAATTACCAACAGTGGTATCAGAGCCACATTGCTTGATGCTAGCCCCAAATTGACATTCTTGTTGAGCATTCAACATGATTTTGAATTATGTAAACTGATATGTTTAGTTGTTCAAACTGGTCACATTCTGTCACGCAAAAGCCATTCATTCATGCCAAAACAGATATACGAACTGTATGCTCATGAAAGTCCAATTTATTCAGTTTCGTACATGAATCATGCTTGGAACTCCTGATTTTTAATTTGCTTAATGAGATAACCGAGACCCGACCCTGGATATGTTCAACCCGACCCGACCTCCCAAACCCAAACCCAGAACCTCACGGCTCTCTCTCATGCCCAGAGAAACACATTAAAATAAAAAAAAAACAAAAAAAGGGGGCAAGAAACCTACCTGAACCCATCAGCACCGCCGTGGGAGGGGTGGCTTGTGTGAGTCACGCGCCGCCACAAAAACGCTTTTTTGGTCGTTTTCTTCCTCTCCAACCCTTAACCGACCCCCGATCTGCAAATCCCGGCCAAAACCAAGTCAAACAAACCCATCACGGCCGCACGTGTATGTCACGCGCCGTCACGGTGGTGGCGCATTTAGCGAGTGGGTGGCGCCAGTCAAAAGCTCGGCGGTCGATCTACATGCTGATGCAATTTTTGGGCCAATTTGGTTGGTGGTAGAACCAGGGATTGAGTTCAAGGGGGCGGCTAAGGGCGGTGTACCATCCTCTGGGTTGGTGTAGTTCACGGTGAGTCAGCCATGGTGCTTGACCTCAAGGGGTGGTCGGATTACTGGGCTGACATTTAGAAGCAGACAGTGCAGGTCTCGGCTGAGTGCCGAGGTCGAAAACCCTCGAAGAGTTGAAGAAAGGGAGAGGGCCGAAGGATGAGGGTTGAGGGAGATAGAGGGCCGATTTTAAGAGAAACAAGAGACCTGAAATGAGAAGGGATGCCCGGGGGTGTCTCGGGTAGCCTTAGGGAATAAAACCTTTCATTTTTCTTTTTATGCAATCTTATTTTTGGGGCTTAAGTTGTGATTCGTACAAGTTTAAATTAATTATGAATTGTTATTTCAAATTAGTTTTGATAGTTGAACTTGTATTTATATTATTAATATGTTTAATATTTACCCTATGCTAATTGAAATATGAATTAGTTTTATATTTCAAATCAATATGATTTATTTCTTTGATGAAATATGGATTGGTGAATATTATTATGTGTTTACTGTTAATCACATGCCCAATTGAAATTTAAATTTGTTTTATATTTCAAACAATATATGAGTTAGTTAATATTGAAATATGAATTTGTTTCATATGCAAGTTTTTTTTTGTATATTGTTACAAATGTAAATTAGTTTTACATGGTAAAATATCTGTGTGATATTTCAACAAACGTTAATTTGTCCATATGATTGAGTTCTTATAGAAATTTCATAATTAAATTATTTAAATGTATAATTCATGATTGTATGCTATGATTATGAGCTTGGCGAAATTTTCGATCATATGACATGAATGATGAAATTTTCAATAATTTGATTGCTTAGAGTAATGTGCCTAAATGTCCATCTTTTAATACTTGTAAATATGACAGCTAACAACGCAATAATCACTTAATTGTCCACTAGTCAAAAGTTAGATGGGTCTAACTATGACATGTGGAAACGGAAGATTCAGTATCTTCTGGAAGGAAAAGACCTGTTGGAACACTTGACGGTAGCCAAATTTCCACCATCTGACAAGGATAAAGATGGTAAGCCTATTGATACTGCTACTGTGCAGTATCCAGAAAGCTTACAGGCCTACCAAGACTGGGCCAAGAAAGATCGTAGAGCGTGTTTTACTATGTTGTATTTCATGCATGACGATCTGATTGGTGAATTTCAGGTTTATCCCACAGCTAAGGACATGTGGGACCAGCTCAAAATCCGTTTTGGACAGACATCCAAAACAAGGTTACGTACCTTGAAATTGAAATTGATGAACTACAAAATGGATTCCGGTCGAACTGTGGTCGAGCATTTATGAATTATGAGTGGCATAATTTATGATCACAAGGCTGCAGGAAAAGACATTTCTGAGGGGGAGCAAGTCCTCAATGTGATATGGGCTCTCCCTGATGAACCTCCACATTGGGAACAGGTCAAGACAGTCTTGACTCATTATGACCATTTGACAACCTTTGGTCAAATACAAAGCCACCTCGAAATGGAGGAGGAGCACCTGAAAATGTTCAGGACTCCTAACGTGGCTCTTGTCGCCAAGGGCAATATGCCTAAAAGCAATAAGAACACTATAGGTAGGCAGTTCAAGAGAGGTTCCCGCCCCCCTCGGAAAGGTAGGCCAAAGGCTAGAGTGGCTAAGAAACAAAAGGCCAAAGGCAATGGAGAGACAAAAATAGCGCGTGTGAAGTGCTATAACTGTGGCAAGAAAGGTCACTACGCTCAGGATTGTCCTGAGCCAAAGAAGATACCTTTCTCCACTCACTCTCCTGAATTATATGTATGTTCCCATGCATTAGTTGCTAAATTCTTTCCTAATTGGATTGTAGATATGGGAGTAAGCAAACATATAGTTTGGGACAGAGCTGGCTTCATGGACTTTCACCGCTATCTGATGGGTTCACAATCTGTCGTGCTGGGAAACGGCAGTGAAGAAGACGTTCTAGGTATTAGAACGTACCAGCTCACATTGAAAGGAGGAAATAAGTTGCTACTGTTTGATGCTCTCTACGCACCTGGGGTGCGAACTTGTCTTTTATCCTTAGTTTCTTTAATGAAATTCAGTTTTGGTTGTTCTTCTTATCATGATGGTTTGAACATTTTGTATTGTGGCAATGTGTTTGGCCATGCTACACTAAGGAACGATATTCTTGTACTTGATTTAGATTAATCTTATAATAATTCTCATTCAGTCTTTGTCTCTCATTTTGATTCCGATTTAGAATCGATTAAGTGGCATGCTAGGCTTGGTGATATTGGCCAAGATAGGATGAGTCGGCTAGCTAAAGAAGGTCTTTTAGACCGACTCACTAAGGTTAAATTGCCTAGGTGTGAGTCATGTCTAGCTGGCAAGGCGACCGCGAAGCCTTTTGGTAAGGTTTCAAGGGCGTCAAGCCCTCATGAGCTTATTCACTTTGGTATTTGTGGACCCATGAATGTGAAAGCACGTCATAGGGCTTTTTATTTCCTCACTTTCATAGATGATTATTCAAGATATGGGTATATGTACCTATTATCACATCGCTATGAAGCACTTGATGTGTTCAAACGCTTTGTAGCTGAGGTTGAGATCCAGTTAGATTGGAGAGTTAAGACTCTTTGAACTGATCGTGGTCGTGAATACCTCTCGCATATGTTCAAAGAATTTATTGAGGAAAAAGGTATATGCAGATAACTCACTATTCCTGGCACTCTACAACAAAATGGTGTGGCAGAGCGTAGGAATTGAACATTGCTTGACATGGTCAGGTCAATGATGGCACATGCCAATCTCCCAATTAGTTTTTGGGGGGATGCGCTGCTTACTGAAGCTTACATCCTTAACCGTGCGCTGAGTAAGAGTGTATCCGCCACTCCATATGAGTTATGGTATGGTAGAAAGCCCTCCTTAGACCATTTACGCCCATGGGGTTCGGCTGGTTATGTACACAACCCAACTCATAAACATGGAAAACTTGGTCCAAGGGCCCCCAAAATGGTGTTCGTACGATATCCCGAATATTCTAAGGGATACATTATGTATGGTGAACACCCTAATGGTGGCATGACGGAAGTTGATTCACGTAATGTGGATTTTCTTGAGGATGAGTTCCCAAGTATTGGTGAAATAAAAAATGACCTAGCGTTGTATGAGTTACCGCTAGATGACCCACTATCTCTCGGTGAAGGGGAGGATTTTAGTACTCACCGCACCACCGAGGATAGTAGGCAAGATGTACAGTTGTTGGTTAATCAAGAGGATCAACCCGATATTGAGGTTCGTCGTCAAATTCAAGTTGATCATGAGGTTCGTCCTCATTCTCCTATTAATGAACATGATAGGAGTGATTCTCCACCCGTTGAGGATTCTATACCTCTTAGAGATAAGGGGAGGAATTCCTCAGTGGGACAAATCAACACTAGCCCCAACTTCGGAAGAGTGAACGCGGAAGAATCCCTCGACAATTTTTTCAAATTGAAGAGGAGATATTCTTGTGCAATCCTTTAGAGATTGAGGAGCCAACCTCTTTCCAAGAGGCTATTGATTCACCAAACCACAAAGAGTGGATGGAAGCCATGAGGGATGAAATGGACTCTATGGCGAGAAATAAGGTTTGAGAACTTGTTGATCTTCCTCCCCGACGTAAATCGATTGGAAACAAATGGGTTTTCAAGATAAAACGTTGGGAGGATGGAACGATCGATAAGTTTAAAGCCCGTTTAGTGGCGAAGGGGTTTACCCAAATTGAGGGGGTAGACTACGAAGAGACTTTCTCTCCTGTGGTGAGAATTGCCTCTGTTCGCCTGCTTCTAGCCCTGGTTGCCCATCTGGATTTAGAGTTATTTCAGATGGACGTAAAGACTGCATTCCTTAATGGAAACCTTGAAGAAGAGATCTGCATGGATCAACCTATTGGTTTTGTATCAAAAGGTCAAGAGGACAAAGTTTGTCGTCTTAAAAGATCCATCTATGGTCTCAAGCAGTCTTCCAGATCGTGGTATTTCAGATTCCATGAAGCAATTATTTCCTTTGGCTTGAACATGGTATCTGAAGATCACTATGTGTATGTCAAGAAAACTGCAAAAGGGATTATGTTTCTCACTTTGTATGTTGACGACATACTGTTGGCTGGAAACAACATGGAGATGATCCAGACCACTAAGCAGTAGTTGTCCTCCGTCTTCGAGATGAAGGACATAGGTGAGGCTAGGTATGTCCTAGGCGTTGAAATAACTTGAACCGTTCTAAGAAGCTTCTTGGTTTGACTCAAGAAGCATACATTAATAAAATCTTGGAACGATTTCGAATACATTATTCTAAACCCGTGGATACTCCAGTTGAAAAGGGCCTAACTTTAAGTCTCAATCAGTGCCCTAAGACAGACAAAGAAAAGGAGAGAATGAGCAACGTTCCTTATGCAAGTGCAGTGGGCAGCTTAATGTATGCCATGTTGTGTACACGACCAGACATTTGCTTTGCGGTTGTCTTGGTAAATCGTTACCAAAGCAACCCAGGGCCTGCTCATCGACAAGCCGTCAAGAGAATCTTTCGGTACCTACGTGGTACAAGTGATCTTGTGCTTTGTTACCAAGGAGGGGATCTTAAGCTGAGAGGATATACAGATGTTGATTGGGGTGGTGATCTAGATGAGTCTAGGTCTACCTCAGCATATGTGTTCACCCTAGGTGGGGGAGCCATATCTTGGTGCAGTAAGAAACAAGACTGCATAGCACTTTCTACTATGGAAGCAGAGTATGTTACTTGTTGCCTCGCCACTCAAAAGGCAATATGGCTGAGGAATTTTCTCTAGGATCTTAATCTCACTCCTAGAGTTGACGATCCTGTAGAGTTGTTGTGTGACAATAATGCTGCTATCCAGTTTGCTAAGGATCCTAAGTTCCACAGAAAGACCAAGCACATCAAGAGGCGTTATCATTTTGTCCGAAACGCCATAAAAGAGAAGGAAGTTGCGATTAAGTATATATCTACAAGTAGGATAATAGCTGATCCATTACCTAAGCCTATTCTTAAAGACGCTTTTAAAGCTCATGTGATGGGCTTAGGTCTCCATAGGATTTAGTTTTTGGATGTATCTAAGTGTATAATGGACATGTGTACTCTTGTATTGAATATTTATGAAATAAAGAATGACGTTTCTTTTCAAATATTCATAAATGTGTGAGTACATTATAAGGCACATTATAATGTCACTAGGCTTCAGATTGGCCTTGTCACACAGGCAATCACCCGGACGCTTGAGTAGCAGGTAGGATGAGACTGAATCATATTGGCACTAGGTGTGCAATATTGATCACTCATACCAGGTGTGTATGAATGAAAGGATATAGTCGCCTTAGTAAGACTAAGGTGAGACTCGGGGGAGTCGAATATGAAATAAGCTTTCATATCGAAGCCTTATAGCCAAATCTTGAGTGTTGTGATTAACATTGTGTATGTTAATCTAGTAACTCAGGTTGGTTTTTTGAGTAAAATCCAAACTTACGATTCGCATGGCATAGAAAAGTGACATGCCCGACTTAGTTGGAGTTATGCCATGACACACCGTCATACTGTGTGTGCTAAATAACGACCTATTTGATGGGTGACAAGTGAAATCCCTAACCTTGTCACTGTGTGACCCTCATTGGCCATACTCTTGGACTTAGAGTTATAATATGAAATCTGAGTATGATATTGCTACCTTAATGTGTTACCCAAGGGCCAAGATGTATACGGTCCAGCGGGGCACATTAGGAAAGCAGTTATGCTTAGATGGATTATTTTAATTGTTTAAGGAAGAATCATTTCTCATCAGCATATCAAGCCCGGGCGATTATATTCAGTATATAATCAATTGATATATCAGGCATAGAGGGAAAGTGTATGCCATTGGTGATGTTCTTGAATGATTCGAGGTATTGGTTCTCTTGAAGGTGTTATATTAGTTAGATGGTGACTTGATGTAACACTGATGTGTTCGGTTTTGGTCGCACGCTCCATTCTCAGTATGAAATGTGAAGGAATGTGTTGGTAGAGAGACATGAGATTTGAGGTCTGTGTGACCAAGGGGAGCCGTTGACCGGTAACGGTCACACACACTAAATGCCATAATCACCCTATTAATATGACAGTTACGTTGGGTTAATTGTGTATTATTCTGCCCATTAATTCCTGATTCAGTTTCAGAATTATCATATTACAAAAGAAGGTGTGTGTGTGTGGATTATATACACACAAGAGCATATTAAGCCAAATAGACTAATAGTAAGCAATTCCCCTAAAGTCTCTCTAGCATTCTCTCACACATCCTAACCATTCACGAGGGTTCGGGTTTTGGAGCGTGACTTATTGGTGAATCTGGTAGCCATTGGTTCATGGGTAGCGGTCAAGCAAGCATAAGGTCCTGGCAATCGAATTTCCGCATTCAGGTAATCCTAAATTACCAACAGAGGGTAAAAAATCTAAAGTCCTAGAACTAGGATGACCTAACCTACAATGCCAGACGTTATACGATTTATGAATGGAGAATAAAGTAGTGGGAAAAGGAGTGATGATAGGATAAATATCTCCACTACTTCAGACACGTAGAAGCACTGTCCGCGTTTCCTTGTCCTAATATATACACTAGAAGAGAAGACGCTAATTACAACAAATTAATTCAATGATGCGCTTATCTCATTGTAAAAATAAACCTATTAACAACGAGACGGATAATCGGTTGTAAAAGGCAGTAGCTTCAACCATGAGTTCAATTTCTTGTTGTGTTTGGCCCTAAACTCGTCGTAAACATACAATTTTCTAGGGAAAAAAAAAGTCGGACAATTCCCGAGTAATGTTTTCGCAACTCCCTAAAAACGGCGTTGTTTTCGTGAAGGTTTTTCAAAACCTAGCTTGGTTACTATTGAACCAAAAGCTTCTCCCTAACTTAGGCTCTTCGTTCCCTGTCCTCCCTTCTTTCATGGCTGAATGCATGGTCTGACCTTCGAAACTCATTGGTGTGCAATTTTGAAGAGCCTTTCGAGCTTCTCTCATGATTTTTCCTCTCTTGTCATAGTCTGGGCTTCTACCTTCACAAGGATTATGGTGCTTTACAGTTGAAGTCGTTTGTGTGTGATTTCGAAGAGGCATTCGACCTCAACGACATCCTGCTTCAGGCGTGCAATTGAGTCGTCCTTCAAATCAGCACTGGTATGGCTTTGTTTGGTGCAAATTTTAGGTTTTTTAGTAGGATATTTTGGTTCTGGCTTCTCCAAAATGCTATCTGCCTTGAAAATTTTGAAATTTAAGAGTGAAAAGTTTGGTTGTGAATCTTATCTTACTTTGTGATTCCTGCTAACAGAAGTTTGAATGTGAGTATAAGAGTTCATCAATCTCTTTTTCTTTCTTATTTTCTTTATTGCTTGCAAATTGTTATGAACTTAATTGGATTTTCTAGCAGAGGAAAGTTCTGTCCTGGAATTTGGTGGAAAGCGAGACTACCGAGACATAATTTGGGATGCAATTAGCCATAAATTTGGTTTCACACCTTGTCAATTTCAACTTTGCTTAGTTTAGAAAGGGAGGTTTTTCTTTTGGCTGGATAAGCAATTGTTCGTAGAGGTTCAACTCCTCTAGGTGTTGTAATCTGACACAAATATAATGAATTAGGTGTTGTAATCTGACACAACTCCTTTAGGTTCAGAAAGGTTTAACTCCTCTAGGTGTTGTAATCTTAGGTGTAAGCATGTATAGCACCTGGTCCAGCCATTGGCAACTCATGTTTCAAGGAGTTATCATACGAGTCCTCAGCTTAGAATGAATTTATGTTTTAAGGAGCTATTGGCAACTCATGTTTCAAGCAATGTAATCTTGAGTGTAATTAGGGTTTCTTTTTTGTTTTTTCCTTCTTTGTGAAAATTGTCTGACATCATCCAATTTATGTGTTCAATGTTTTTATACAAATGAATTTAGGTTATGCAAAGCCTTGATGTTTGCCTCTTCTTTTTTTTTTTAAATTTTCCATACATGTTATTCTTCTCTTCTTTACAACGAGTTGACTGTTGATGGGGCTTGGATTTCCTTTGCACTTTTGTTCATGGATTCAATCGTGTGGAGCTGAGATTAGAGTTTGTTTTCTGACTTACATACTCCCATTTTGAATTAGAATTCTGGATAAGCTTCTTGCAGAAGAACAATCTTGTGATTGTTGGAAGAACATTGTGTTTGTCTTGCAAGGTTCTTGTAGAATCTCCTGCTAATATGTGCCCTGCTATTGTTCTTTTGTGCAATTTCTCAAATACATATTATTAGATTTGGAGAACACATTGTTCAAGTTAGGTGATGAGGTGCTTGGAATATATAGATTAGGTTATCACCTTGGGTCATGTGAGAAGGTCATGTATAATTATTGTTATAATGTAAATGTACACGTAACATGTTTGGTGGTATTGTACAAGTACAATATTACAACATTATTTGCAGAGGGAGTAGCAAGCATAGAAGAGATAGATATTATTTACACCTTACCAACACATCCCTAGTTTCACTCCTCTAGGTGTTGTACTGAAGAGATGTGAGTTAATAAGCAATTGCTTCCTAACTATTTAGGCTGGTTCATTGCTCGTGGAGGTGTTTTTATTTTTTGGGGGATATTTTCTTTGGGGTTTATGAATGAAAAGGTTGATTTGCTGTCTACTCTTCTTTTGATTCAATAGTAATTATCTCAGAAAAGGCTAAAATGACATGGCATTCTATTGCCTCTCATGAGGCTTTTTGCCTGTGCTTATGTATCTTGGTTGGAATGTCATACACTTTAGGTTATTCATTAGAGATTTGTGTAATAATTATTCAATTTAGCTTTGTGACTATTTATGAATCACCATTTATTGAGACCTTTTTGGGGGCCGGGAGTTTCTGTTTCAGAGAGCAATTTAGGGAGAGGACAGGACTTCGAGAGGATGGGACTTTAACGTTGAATTGAGGCAAAATTTCCAACTTAGACGGGTTTTTTTTGTGATAATAAATGTTTGATTTCTGTATGCTTGAGCTAGAACATCGTTATGGCTCTTGAGTTGCTCTTAGTTGTGAGTTAGCCTCTCACCTGAGTACGCTATGAGGCATTAAAGTGTAATGGCCCTAGCTCGTAAGGGATGACTGATGACTATTCTTTATTAAGGAGAGAAGTGGAGATGATTTTGTGCGTTACGTGATTGTTTGGATCCCATGACTATTCTTTATCACACTCTTTTTTTCTCTCTCCCCATTGTTCTTAATCTCTGCCCTTGCTGCTGCTACTATTTTTGCTTTCTCTCTCCCTGTTTGTCCCCCCTTTCTTATTGTTGCCCTTGGTGCTGCCATTGTTGATGCCATGCCGTCTCCCTCTCTCCTTATTGTTCTGCCCCTGCTGCTGCCACTGTTTCCACCTTTGCTGCTTCTTTTTTTGTTTCTTCCTATGCATATTTCTACTCTTAATCTTTTGCTGCTGCTACCACATAACTTTTGTGGTTGATTGTAATGTTTATGATCATTAGATTTGGGGTGTGTGGTTAGTTGGAATTTTTGTCAGTAATAGATTCAGAGCTATGGTCTATTGGAATTTTGTGGCTTGTTGATGATCGTGGAGTTGTTATGGTGATGGGGATAATTGATGAAATCATTGGGTTTGATATTTATTTTGTGTATGGCATGTTCATCCGTTTGGAATTGTTGGTGGTGGTTTGAAATGTAACATTCATTATCTTAATGAGTGGGGCACTTTAAATGACGTTGTAATGATCTTTCTCATAATATGTTAGCGATGTCGGTTTAAATCATTTTTATTTTACTCTTGTAGATAAATATCTCTTATTTAACGGAAAGAAATTAACAAATTTGAATGAGTTGAGATAAATAATTAGATTAAAAAGATATTAAAGTAAGCTTACTATAGATGTTAGTTTCTACTGTGTCGAGATAGAGAAGTTCAATCCTTATGAAATACCTTTGCATTAATATTATGATTTAAATTATTTATTAACCAACAATGTACTTATAAGATACATAATGACATGGATAAAGCATGCCACTCATTCAAGTTGAAAAATGAAAACTATTGACAAAGTAACATTTTTGTATTCAGAACCCCCAAAAAAAAGGAGAGAAAAAAAAAGATAAAAATGGTCGATTAAGGGCCTATGGATGAATTGGCACGTTTCCTTAGTAGTTAAGATTATAGATTGTTTAATCCCTTAAGGGCAATGTCACATTATTTTATTATTGCACTATATAAAAGGTGCCTTGCTACCCCACCCATAAAAAAGCCATAGCAATATATGTTGTCTTCTCTTCTTGGTTGCTTTCATTTTTTGCAAAGATATGTTTATAATTGATTGTACTCCTCCACCCAGATTGTTGTTAGCCTCCAAGGAATAATGCAGTCCATGATTGTATGCATTCATATATACTTCATCCCCTGAACCAGGGAAAAAATGATTTCTATGCTATGCAACCTTTAGTGTTATGGTGTTTTTGTTGTCTTGTTAATGTCTTGATGCTAGCATAGTTAGCTAACTTTGTTTAATTCTATTTACTAGTCACATCATTAGTTCAAGTAATGATTAAAAAATGATGTATTTTATCATGTAAGTAGCTATATGGACCATTTTGACTCCTTCTTGTTGTAGACATGCCTTAATACTGGCATATTTAGCTAATTTTGATTAGTGTTATGCCCCCAAAGAAAATTCTAATGATTAGTGACATCATTGTCGTATTTTCATATTAATTGAAGTAATGATTAAAAATTATGTGTTTTATCATGTAAATAGACCATATACACCATTCTGCATCCTTCTTGTTCTAGTTATGTGTTACTTAGATACTTTAGAGATTTAATCGTTATATATTTTTGTTTTTTAGTTATGGGATTAATCTTTCTGTGTTTTTCTCACTGTTCATATGCTGGTCATATTCTAACTTTTTCTGACTGTTCATATTCTGACTTTTCGTACTGTTGTCTTCCTAATGGCTTTCTTTTTTAACACAAATGGGTTGTTTATAATTGATTGTACTCCTCTACCATTGTTATGCCGTCGAGGATTAATGAAGTCTATGTTTATCTGCATTCAACTATACTTCAACGCCTCTCCCCTCAAATTACTAAATCTTTCTATGTTATGTTACGCTTATTGTTGTTATGGTGTTATTTTTGTCATGTTAGTTTCTTGATGCTCGCATATTTAGCTAACTTTGTTTGGTTCTATTGATTAATCATATCATCGTTTTCATATTATCTCCAAGTAATGATTAAAAAATATAATTTTTTTATCATGTAAGTAGGCCATATAGGCCAATCTATCTCTTTCCTATTTTAGATATGTGTTAGATACTTTTCTCGACTTAATTGTTGTATATCTTCATTTTTGAGTTACGGGATTAATCTTTCAATGTTTTCTTAACTATTTATATTCTTGGCAATATAGAAAATGGCACCAGGTAAAAGTTGGATGAACTTGAGTAAGAATGGCCTTCTTAGTGATGAATATAAAGTAGGTGTGGATAAGTTCATCAAATATGCCTTCAGGAGGACAGGTGAAAATGATAAAATCAAGTGCCATTGCGTACGGTGCTGTAATTCATCCTTTCAAAGTGAGAGGGTGGTTAGAGATCACCTAATAGCATATGGGATTGTACAAGGGTACAATTTTTGGTATCATCATGGAGAGAGGGTGGGTGAAGTTCAATCGGACATTGAGTGTAAAGGGGCAAATGAAGAGTTCAATGATGATGATGAATTTGAGGACGATAGCATGCAAAGTGACGATGAGATATTAGAGTTAATAACAGAGTGTTTTACGAATGGGTTTGAAGGAGACAATGTGGATACAAGTTCTTTCGACCATCTTGAAGAACCAAATGATAGTGCAAACAAATTTTACACACTATTGAGGGACTTAGAGCAACCATTATATGAAGGCTCTAAGTGCTCAAAACTGTTAGTTGTTATGAAGTTATTACATATCAAAACCCTTGGAATATGGAGTAATGATTCTTTTAGTATGTTGTTGCAATTCTTAAAGGATGAATTACTTCCATTTGGTTTACTAGTGCCGAAAGCTTATTATGAGGCAAAGAAATTGATCCAAGATCTTGGACTGTATTATAAGAAAATTGATGCTTGTGTTAATCATTGCATGCTCTTTTGGAAAGAAGATGAAGAATTGGATAACTATAAGGTCTGTGATGCTTTTAGATGGAAGCTTGATAAGGGTACTGGTGAACCCATGACAAAATGTAATGAAAAGAGAATTCCATTAAAGGTACTACGCTACTTCTTGCTTAAGCCAAGGCTTCAGTGTTTATTTATGTCATCAAAGATAGCGTATGACATGACTTGGCATAATGATAAGCAGAACAAGGATGGGGTTATGAGGCATCCAACGGACTCTAAGGCTTGGAAGCATTTTGATGAACTTAATGGAAATTTTTCTTCGGATCCTCGTAATGTTCGCCTTGGCCTTGTATCTGATGGCTTCAACCCCTTCGCTAATATGTGTACTCCTTATAGCATTTGGCCGGTGGTGCTAGTCCCATATAACTTGCCTCCTTGATTGTGTATGAAATAGGAGAACATAATTCTATCAATGATAATTCCAGGACCAGATAGTCCTGGTGATGCTATTGATGTTTATCTCCAGCCATTGATAGAAGAGTTGAAAGAGTTATGGGAAGTGGGGGTTGAAACATATGATGCTTCTAAACACCAAAACTTTACTTTGTATGCATCTCTTCTTTGGACTATTAATGATTTTCCTGCATATGGGATGTTATCTGGATGGAGTACAAAGGGAAAATTTGCTTGTCCTTCTTGCCATAAAGAAACTCGAACAATTAGGCTACAACATTGTTGCAAGCAAGTTTACATGGGCCATCGGCGCTTTTTGTCAATTGACCATCCATGGAGAAGGAAGAAAGATATATTTGAACATAAAGAGAAAGGAAGTCCTCTGAAACCATAATCTGGTGATGATGTTCTTGTTCAAGTTCGAGATCTTGAAAATATTTCATTGACTAAGGCCACTGACAAGAAAGTGAAGATATCTCTCCAGCTTAGGGGAGATAATTGGAACAAAAAGAGTATTTTTTTGAGTTGCCTTATTGGAAGTTTTTATTATTAAGGCATAATTTTGATGTCATGCATATCGAGAAAAATGTGTGTGATATTATTCTTGGAACAGTCATGAATACGAAAGGGAAGACAAAGGATACTATGAGAGCTCGCCTTAGTTTACAAGCTATGCAAATTAGGCCAGAACTCCATCCTATCCAAAGAGGGAATAAACTTGAGCTGCCTCCAGCATCTTACTCATTATCTCGAAATTAGATTGAAGTATTGTGTAAATTTCTAAGGGACTTAAAGGTTCCAGATGGGTTCTCATCTAACATTTCTCATTGTGTGAACCTAAAGGAGTGTAAAATCTCAGGTCTTAGGAGTCATGATTGCCACATTCTTTTGCAACGCCTTCTTCCACTGGCATTTCGTGGCCTTCCTCCTAAAGACATATGCGAGCCGCCCATTGAGTTGTCAATGTTTTTCAATGCACTATATGCTAAATCTTTGAAAGTAGAGGACTTGGAGCAAACAGAAAAGCAAATTCCTCTTACACTTTCTAAGTTAGAAAGGTGTCTTCCTCCATCTTGCTTTGATATAATGTTGCATTTACCAATTCATTTAGCCGATGAGGATTTGATTTGTGGGCGTGTTCGTTTCCGATCGATGTATTTTGGAGAGAGACAACTCCATAAATTGAAGTCATGTGTTCGTAACAAGGCTCGACCAGAAGCTTCAATTGCATAGGGTTACATTGCTGAAGAGTGCATGACTCTATGCTCAAGGTATTTGCACAAGATTGGGACAAAATTTAATCGCCTTGATTGAAATGATAACGGGGATGTTGGACCTCAAAAAAAGCTTTAAATTTTCTCTCATATGGGAAGGCCTTTAGGAGCGGGTAAATTGTGCAATTTGGACACTGGTGACACGGAGCAAGCTCATTTGTATGTACTGAAAAATTGCAAGGAAGTTTCACCTTTTTTCAGGTCAATTTGAAACTTTATGACATAATAGTTTGTTTTTAATATCCCATTGTATTTGACATGATTCTGATCAGTGGATTTTTTTTTTGTGGTTGTTGGTATGAAGGGAACATTCTGAGGTGTTAGCACACAGTGGATTGGTATTGACAATAGAGGAGGAAGATAAGCACTTTTTGCAATGGTTTTAAGAGAAGGTAAAAGTGTTTGCTTACTTGGTTTTCTTTATCTTAGAAGTTGACTTAGATATATGATGGAAGCTATCACTAACAGCTTCAATTTATATTGTGCTTTGTAGGTGGCACAATTACATAAAGATGGAAAATGTCCACTGGGAGATAATCTATTATCACTGTCACGTTGTCCTACTAATTACGGGACTAGTTTTAGTGGTTATATCACAAATGGATATAGGTTCCACACTCAAAGTCGCAAGAAGAACCTTCAAACTCAAAATAGAGCTGTGTTTGTACTTGGCAATATGGGGGCAGGGACAGAAAATATAAATTATTATGGTGTTTTAACGGAGGTCGTTAGGTTGGAATATATGGGAGGCAATCATGTCGTGCTGTTTAGATGTAATTGGTGGGATGTGCATGATGCTGGTAGAGGGGTAAAAGTGGATAAATTTGGGTTTGTTAGTCTTAATAGCAAAAGGCTTCTTAAGGGAAATGATCCTTTCATTTTGGCAAGTCAAGCATCACAAGTGTTTTATTGCGATGATGTTGCTAGTAAAGGTTGGCTTATTGCTGTCAAAGTGCAACCTCGTGATGTATATGATATTTCAATGCCCAGTGAAGATGAAGGGGAAGTTGGGGATCATCCTACTGATACACTCTTAAATGCTGATGTTTTGGATGAAGTATACGAAGAGAGGGAGTCATTTAATCCACAATTTGTTATAGCTCAATCAAATTAGTTTGATATCGAGCTGAATTGGCGAAGAGATGATGTCAAATCAGATGTTGTGGATATATTAGAATCTAGTAAAAAAAAGGAAGAGATAGTATCAATCCTAAGAGCGATATGTATCTTTGACTAAGAAAGTGTCTAGTTATTTGTATTTTTTCTTATTTGTGATGACATTTCAAAATTTTCTACTCATAAAGTGTCAACTCCCTGTCCTTTAATTCGTTCAGGACTTATTACTCTATCTGCTTACGGTTTTATCTATATTTTTTTTGTATCCAGGTTTGATAAATATTCAGCTACTGTATGTAAGGCATCTCATTCTTTAGACATAATTTTTTTAACCCTTCTCCTCTCATGATGTGTGGTACATGCAGGTATAAATGGCCTCAACTAAAAAAATAAGAAAGCGCACTTTTGTACCCCCTGGCACACTTGACATGAGTGGGTAACAAGGCTTGAAGCAGTCATCTCTTCAACCTTCCTTAGCTAGAAACGAGCATTCTTATGATGACACTCGATCTGTACATGAGGAGGAAAATGTCTCTTACGCAGCACATGAAAAGGGTACACTATGTGTGAACATGCAAAATGACTTTGACTTCAACACGAGAGTTAATGAAGATGATCATCTTACACCACTTCAACCACAAGGTTCCACTGATAAGAGTGTTTGTACACCATCTCCAGATGAAGAGGGTACAAAAGATGAGGAGGGCAGAGAAGATGAAAGGGCTGTTGATCCTAATATTGAGCAACCTGGTGAGTTGAATTTTGAAATATATGTTGTTAATTTCTATGCTTAATGAGTTTGGTATTTCTCTGCTTCTTTATTAACTCACAAAGAAAGCACTAAATGACTTTATGAGCTCGAGCACCCATATAAACATCACTACTTGAACTGAATCATGCATGGGGAAAGGAATTTCTATGCTGCTCCAAGCAAAAGACTCAGAAACTACCGTCCAACTTGTGCCATCCAACCCTCCTGCCCCAAAAAAAACTTCAAAGTCTGTCCCAATGGCAAAATCATAGCATCATTACAAAGCATAAAGGGCAGCCTGGTGCATAAGTATCCCGTATTCACGCAGAGTCTGGGGAAGGGCCGCACCCCAAGGGGTGAAGTATAGGCAACCTAACCTAACTTTGTCAGTGGCTAATTCAACGGCTCGAACCCATGACCTTTTGATCATTGTAGAGCATGTTCTAGAAAAATACTAATCATAGATCCAAGGCATTCACAATTCTTATTTTCAGCATCTTCACTTTTTGCTATGGCTTCAATCAGGAAATAGACCCCAAGGGAACATATGTCACCAAGGAAAAATATTAAAAAGTTGAAAATGCATACATATAGGCGTACAAAGGCCAGTGTAGGAAATTGATAGATAGAATATAGATAGAGAGTTGCACACCTTGGAGTTTGTTGGCCTATTTCAGCTTGAGATTGTCAATTGTCGCCAATTGGTTCTTCCAACATTCTCAACCGTAGTTGCCTGGAACGTAGAACGCTCTGGTATGGGGGACGAATTCGGGTACACTAGGGGGTTGATAGAATCCGGTAACTATGTTCTCAACTACAAATAACTGAAATAGAGGCATCTTTTAGCAGTGAACTATCCGAGAAATGTCAAGCATGTTCTTGAAGAAGTATTTGAAGGCTGATTCAAAGTTCCTCGAAACAGAGTTCCTTCCAAATCATCCCTAAGATTCAGTAGAAATGCCGCTGTAACAAACTGATGGATAGAAATCATAATGCATTCAGTTAACCAATCCATGATGGCCAAACTAACTTATTGAAATGATCTTACTAGATTTCCATTAATCCAATATTGGTTAAACACCAGAAAATAGCAAGCTGCAATTTCAAGTGTCCATGTCCTCCAGCAAAGCCTCGCTTTAGCAAAAATTGGACACAACAGAACTTAAGCACTCAATGCCAAAACGTAGTATTTTCAAGGACTCTTCAACTACTGAAACCCCTAATGTAATCAAGTTATTTAGGTCCTTCCAAGAAAATAAACAAGATTCAACCATAATCATGCAGCATATCTGACATTAGCAAGATTGCATAACCTGGCGCATCAAGCTAAATTAAGGATTTTGAAGGATTTTTGGATTCTGAAACAATCTGTCCGAAAACTCACGCATGCACTATAACCTTTAGTAACAATTTAAAACATCTAACTAACAATAACTTCACATGATATTGGAAATTAAATGAACCGAAAGACAGAAATGTGTACCATAGTGAGAACTCCACGTATCGATTTAATATTCCATGTACAACATACATAAATGCAAAATTCTCACTTGGATATCATTAAGCAGTAGCACTTCTAATTTGAAAACAAGATTCTGAGTAAGAAAATTTTCCTAAAGCTTGCACAAGTCATTGACTACACAAAGCCATACTTGTTGACCTTGTTAACTTAGGTCAATAACTCACAATACAACACTTACAGATTGGACTTCTCAATCAATCAGTCGATTTCTCCATTAGCTATAACTATTTTGTTTATACAGGTTCAAAGTACGACACCTATTCTCTATTTATATAATTTAGAGTTTCAAAGTGCTGTATCACCTCCTCTTTTTTCATTGCTTGTTTTGTTTATATATTTTAGAGGCAGAGATAGATGGATGCAACAATATGAATAACAAAAAAAGAGGCACAACTTCAAACCACGTGGTCCTAATAGGTGTAAGCGGCTGGCAAACTTGAAGAATGGAGAGAAGTTGGAACTTACTTTCACAATGGTCCAGTTGGTGAAAATCACAATCTTATAACAAGACATATGGGTATGTTGGTAAAAGATTGTATTGTGTGCCCTATTCATGTATGTTCTTGGAATGATATTGATGAGAGTGCAAAAAAAACACATGTGGGCTGCGGTTAAGGTAATTGCATATGCTAGATGAGGGAATTTTTTTTTTTATCAAGCTCTTTCAATTATGCTTTGTTTTCTTGAGGGGAGATTTTTTTTATCTTTCTTTGAATTATGACTTCTCTTTTGCAAGAAAATAAAATTCCCAGTCTTCGTTGTTTTATATATGCTTCTGACTTGTTTTGTCTTTATCTTAATATATAGGATAAATTTAAGGGTAAAGACTTTGAACTTGATCGTGATGCTACCCTTCGCCATATGAAGAGATTGAGGCATTATTGGAGGGGAAACCTTGTCCAACATTATATAAAGCGTGCAGAAAGTTATGAAAAAGCATTGGAGAAGGTTCCTACGAATATGTTGCGAGAGGATTGGAAATGGTTGCTGGATGAACATTTTTTCAATGAAGATTTTCTAGTAAGTGGCTTTGCAATTTGTTTCATTTTTTTGGTATTTTGATTTCTAGTTCGTTTTGCTAGTAAGTTGGTTTCTAGTTCATCTTACAAACTATTTAGTATGTGATTGATATCCTCCTGTAGAAGATAAGTCATCGGGATTCTGAAAATAGAGCGAATTTGACAATGCTTCATCGTACTGGTAGCACACCCTTCAAACAAATAATTTATGAAAAATTAGTAAATATGTCATTAACTAGTAAGGTTTATTCTCTTTCATGATATGCAATGTACTGAAGTCTTGTGTTTTTAGGGAGGTAAAGAAGGGAAGATGCCTACTATTGCTGAGATACTCAAGGAAACTCGACAGCCAAAGTCAGGAGTGTTGGATGAGGAATCTGCTAGCAAGTTGGTATGTGAATTTCTTCCACTGCAGTTTGTAGACTTTTCTTTGCTAGTCTTCATTCAATGTCCAAATTAAGAACTCAGCTTTCTTGATTGCATCACTACAGTCTACAGAAACTTCTTTTACCTTAAGTAATTTCTTTACCACTTCTAATTCTAGTTAATCTTGTTGTACTACAGATAGACGGATTGTCCAGCCAGCCATGTATAGCTTGAATATCCTAATATCGATGTCAAATTTTGTGCATTTGTTTCTTATGTTGTTATTCTCACTTCTTTTTGTATCTTTTTGTATATTATCGATAGGAGGAGATCATCCAAATATCAAAAGATAACCCTCACTTTTCATAATTTGAATTGGTTGAAGAATGCTTTGGGCCACAAGACCGTGATCATGTGGCATGGTTTGGATATGGAATGAAGCCAAAGGATGTAAGGGGGCCACTCCCAACTAGAGCAGCACTTCAAGCTATGCTTCAAGAGAAGGAGAAAGAGAATATTGCATTACATAAGTGCATGGATGACATGGAAAATGCCCACAAAAATGATATGGATAAACTAGAGGATCAAGTGAGAATGCTAGCTAACTTGGTTATGGCTAACCAGCAGACTTCAGCAAAATCTGGTGCTAACATTGGCTCTGATGAAGATGATGTTTAGGTACATATTTGTGACTCTCCCAAACATTCTTCCCTTACCTTTTTTTTTGGTTTGGCTTTTAACTTTTACTAATGATTATTCCATTTGTTGGCTATTGATTGTTGTAGGTTTTTGTTGTGCTAATCTAATGTGTGGGTGAGAAAGTTGGAGCTTTTGGGAAATTTTTGGGACAAAGTAAGTCTTCCATTTATCACTTTATTTATAAAATAAATTCAATAGTTTCCATGATATGTAACTGTACTTCACATGGATGGGATGCTGGGAGTTGGGATTTGTAGGCCTGACTTCTTGTTGTTGGGAGCTATTATTGTTGTTGGTACAATCATTTTATTTTATTTTTGGTCATTGCCCACTGCTCAGCCATTCGTGTGTACTTTACATGGAGTTGTTGTTGGGAGTTGTTGTTGTTGGTATAATTGATTTTTTTTTTTGGTCAGTGCCTACTTCCCAGCCATTCGTGTGTACTTTACAAGGATGGGATGCTGGGAGTTATTGTTGGAAGTTGTTGTTGTTGGTACAATCGATTTTTTTTTTGGTTTTTGGGTCAGTGCCCACTGCCGAGCCATTCGTGTGTTGCAGTACCTGTTGACTCTTTCCTTGTGTAAGGTTTTGATGATGTCAAACACAAATGTATTAGTCCTTATAATAATACTTGAATTTGTGCTATGATTGGTTAATAAAGTTGGTTGAGAACAGTGATTAAACAGAGCTTGAACGATCAGATGAAGTTCCAGAAACAGTCTCTAAAGCAGCAATGCTTCAAATCCAAGAACAACATGAAGTTTCAGGAACAATCTTCAGGAACAGTTCTTAGCAGTATCAAGGTTGTTGACATTGCAAGTCACCTGCTTCATCAACAAGAAGTCATGGGTTTGGTAGAATCTTTTCTTTATTAGACCCTCTGTTAATATGCCAGTGAGAGGATTCCAATTTCATGTTCGCTTTTGAAAAAATCTTTTTGACACTCTGGGAACAGGTCCTGATCATGACTGGGAACAGTTCCTGGTAAAGCACCCTGAGTGTTCTCAGCAAACGTCTGGCAAAAGATTTTACGATTCTTTTCTATTTTTGGGCTGATAATTTTTGCTACATGATAAAGTATTTTTCAACTGCAGCCCAACAGATTTTCAAACTTAAAATCTCTAATTTTTTGGGATAAGATTTGGATAAGATTTCACTAAGTCAAATTTTATCTTCCTTCTCCTATTTTTGGCAAAGTCCTAAAACTGTGAAAAAGCTAGATGTTGGCTGCTGGATTATGTGGCTGTTATTTCACTTTAGTAGTGAAAGAAGCGCAACCACAAAAAACTCTCATCTAGCCGTTTTGTTTCAAGCTATAAAAAGGAGTTTTTGCCAACGTTTTTGTGTGAGTTTTTCAGATTTTGTGAGTTGTACTGAGCCAAGTTTTCTGAGTGAAAAACCTGTAAAAGAGAGGAGAAATTGAGTCTTCCTCATTGGCATACTAGACGCTTCATTGTACCTTACACTTGCTTTATTAGAAGTTGCTAAGTAAGGTGTCTTCGTTTTGTCTGTGTAAACGAATAGAGTTGTCCTAAGTTTAAGGTAACTAAGGACGTGGGGTGATTGTCTAGGGTAGACAATCACGTGTTGTTGCAAGTTGTAACGTGGGGTTACTTTTGTAATGTGTTCAGCCCGTTAGTAGAATTTTTGTGAAAATCCTACAGAGGTAGGTCGTGGTTTTCCCACCTCAGATGGGCTAGAGGTGGTTTTCCACGTAAAAATCTTATGTCTTCATTCTTATTTTTTTGCATTCATTCTTACCCCAAACACATTACGAAAGCTTGGCAGGAACAGTTCCCTGCTAACCATACGTTGTTCAGAAACTGTTCCCCACAAGTGTTTTCAAAAGTGCAAAAATTTGTCACACACAATTCACCCCCCTCTTGTGTGAGTAACCTCATAAATATAACAAGTGGTATCAGAGCGGGTTCTCAATCACAAAGACTAACCTGTTGAGAGATCCGAAAAATGAGTACTCCACAAGGCATGCTTGAAGGACAATCAGTGACTCGACCTCCGTATTTCAATGGGCAACACTACAGCTGGTGGAAAAACCGCATGGAAAATTATATCCAAGCGGATGACTATGAGCTGTGGTTGATTATCAAAGGAGGTGCGCTTGTTCCCACAAAGGCTAATGAAAGAGGAGAAACTGTTCCCAAAACACCTGACGAATTCAATGCTGAAGACTTCAAGAAAATGGAGAAAAATGCCAAGGCCAAAAAACTGTTGTACTTTGGCCTCGGACCTGATGAATACTCACGCATCTGTGAGTGTGAAACTGCCAAGCAAATTTGGGACGCATTGGAGATAGCTCATGAAGGAACAAGCCAAGTGAAGCAATCGAGGATTGAGCTACTCATGCGGAAGTATGAGTTGTTTGAAATGGGTGACAAAGAATCAATTATGGAGATGTACACCAGATTCACCCATATTACCAATGAGCTCAAATCCTTGGGCAAAGCTTTCACTACTGAGGAGCTTGTAAGGAAGATTCTGAGATTCCTACCTCAGACTTGGGAAGCTAAAGTGACCGCAATACAGGAAGCCAAAGATATGAAAAGTATCTCTCTTGATGAGCTCATAGGGAATCTTCAAACCTATGAACTCAGAAGGAGCTCGCAGCAAAAGGAAGAAAACAAGAGAGATAGAGGGCTGGCTTTAAAAGCCTTAGAAGAAGACAGCTCAGACATGAATGAAGAAGATATGGCCCTAATAACTCGAAAATTCAAAAAATTCTTCAGAAAATCCAAGGAGCTGTCGAAAAAGAAAAATCCTGTCAAAACCAAGAACAGTGACAAGGAACAGGTCCCGGGATGTTTCAAATGTGGTAAGCGTGATCACTTTGTCAAGAACTGTCCCCTGCTAAAAGAGGAACAACCTCAGGAACAGTTCCGACATCAAGGCAGGAAACAGTTCCCAAACAAGGCTGCCAAGCGGTTCTCACGTGCAATGTTAGCAGCATGGGGAGAGACAACTGAAGAGGATGAGAACTCAGATGAAGAAGAGGCTGAACTGGCACTGATGGCCAGAAGCGACTCAGAATCTGAGGATGAACCTATGGACAGCCTTGCTGAACTTAAAGGAAAGGTACGTGGACTGAGTAAGTTTAAGCTTGAGGAATTACTTACTACGCTAATGGATGAATATGATGCTTTAAATACTGAAAATGTCATGCTAAAAGACACATGTTCTGAGCTAAAAAGAGACATTAGCGTAGTTGAGTTTGCTAATGACATCCTTAAAAAGGAAAAAGTCGAGCTAGAGGAACAGACCGCAATAGTAAGCCACGACCTTGACGTAGTGAACAACAAAATGAAGGATCTGGAAGGAGAGTGCCTTCAGCTGAAACAAAAGATAGAGAACTTGACCATAGAGAATGCTCAGCTTCTTGAAAAACTCAATAAGACCGAGTAAGACCTTGCCAGGAACAAGCAATGAAACAGTTCCTCAACGGCACTCAAGTGGCTGAACACACACCATAATAGGAATAAAAATGGTCTAGGCTTTATGGCTAAGCATACTGACTACCCAGTGAATAGGAAGTATGTAAGTTTACCTGAATACATTGTTTGTTATCACTGTGGTAAAACCGGTCACTATCGTTATACTTGCCCGTCAAGAAAGAATGCCATGGAAAGAAGTATGATTTATGTAAAATAGATATGGGTTAAGAAAAATGAGATTTACTCGTCAAAAAGAATGGGACCCAAGTGGATCTGGGTTCCCAAAACTAACCCGTAATCTGTTTTGTAGGCTAAAGTGAGAGGGAACAACCCAGGAAACAAGCTTGGGAACAAGCAGATGTGGTATATAGACAGTGGTTGTTCAAGGCACATGACCGGTGAAAAATCAAACTTCCTCTCACTCACAGCCTTTGAAGGGGGAAGCGTGGCCTTTGGAAACGGTAAGTCAGGGACCATTACCGGTATAGGCAAGATTGGTGAGTCACCTTCCCACTCAATTGAAAATGTGTATTTGGTTGATGGTCTACAGCATAACTTGCTAAGTGTTTCTCAATTATGCGATAAAGATAATTTAGTAGTATTTTCTGCTAAATATTGCGTGGTAGTCAATATCAATACTGGAGATGTTGTGTTGAGGGGGAAGCGTCACAAAAATATTTATAAAGTCTCTATTCTTTCCCTTCCCCAAAGTAACCTGACTTGCCTAAGTGCTATAAGTGAAGATGTCTTACTCTGGCACAAAAGACTAGGTCATGCAAGCCTTTCTCTTTTGAACAAGTTGGTTTCAAAAGATCTAGTGATTGGCCTACCTTCCATCAAATTCAATGATGACAAGGTATGTGATGCTTGTGCCAGAGGCAAGCAAGTCAGGACCTCTTTTAAATTAAAAAATAAAGTTAGCACTACTCGTCCTCTAGAAATATTGCATGTTGATTTGTGTGGACCCATGAGGGTCATGAGTAGAGGTGGAAAGAGGTATGTGCTAGTAATAGTGGATGATTACTCTCGTTTCACATGGACCTTGTTTTTAGCTACCAAAGATGAGTCATTTGAAAAGTTTATTGTGTTTCTTAAAAAGGTTGAAACGAGAGTAGGACACTCTTTGGTATGTCTAAGGTCTGATCATGGGACAGAGTTTGAGAACTCAAGTTTTATGGATTTTTGTAATATGCATGGTGTTGAGCATAATTTTTCTGCCCCTAGAACACCCCAACAAAATGGGGTGGTTGAACGTAAGAACCGCACTCTAGAAGACATGTCTAGAACCTTGTTGATTGCAAGTGGTCTCTCGAGAAGCTTTTGGGCAGAAGCATTGAACACATCATGTTACATTATTAACAGATGCATGATTCGACCTATTCTCAATAAGACACCCTATGAACTTTTCAAAGGTAGAAAACCCAACATTATGCACTTGAGAGTATTTGGTTGCAAATGTTATGTGCATAATAATGGGAAAGATGCCTTGGGAAAGTTTGACCCAAGAAGTAATGAAGCCATATTTTTAGGGTACTCTTCACACAGTAAGGCTTATAAAGTGTTCAACAAAAGAGCCTTATGTGTTGAAGAAAGTGTTCACGTATTGTTTGATGAAACTAACTCTTTACTTGAGAAAGATATTCAGGATGAGGAATATGAGCTTGGTCTTACCAGAAAAGAACAAAATGTCGTAGTACATGAAGGTAAGACGGGCAGAAACGATGGTATGGAGAATTATCAGACAGGGGGAAGTAATTCCCAACCTGATCTGGAGCAGAGTCAAGCTACTGAGCCAAACTCTCCACGAACAGATTTGAGAACTGGTTTGGGAACAGTTCCAGGAGCATGCTCGGGAACAGTTCCTGACCCAGCGTCACCAAGCATTCAAGCGAGAGTAGAAAGTTTGACAACGGATCCTCTGACCCCAAGACCTTGGAAGCATCAGAGTTCACACCCTCTTGACCAGATATTATCAGATTTAAATAAGGGAGTGCAAACCAGATCCAAGCTTAAGAATTTTTGTGCTTTCTATGCTTTCCTTTCTTACATTGAGCCAAAAAATATTAATGAAGCTCTTGCAGATTCGGACTGGGTTACTGCAATGCAAGAAGAACTGAATCAGTTTGAAAGGAATAAAGTATGGCATCTTGTACCACGACCCAAAGAGAAATCAATCATTGGTACCAAGTGGGTGTTCAAGAACAAACTGGATGAGGTAGGAACAATCACCAGGAACAAGGCCCGGCTAGTGGTCCAAGGGTACAACCAAGAAGAAGGAATTGACTATGAAGAGACCTTTGCACCTGTTGCTAGAATTGAAGCTATCCGAATTTTAATAGCATTTGCAGCTCACATGGGGATTAAGCTATACCAAATGGACGTCAAGAGTGCATTTCTCAATGGGTTCCTAAAAGAAGAGGTGTATGTAAGTCAACCCCCTGGTTTCGAAAATCAAGAATTTCCTGATTATGTGTTTAAACTTGACAAGGCTCTTTATGGTTTAAAACAAGCTCCCAGAGCTTGGTATGAACGCCTGTCAACCTTTTTAATTGAAAATGGTTTTCATAGAGGCAAGGTAGACAATACCTTGTTCCTAAAATCCAAGGGGGAACATTTATTGATTGTTCAAGTCTATGTTGATGATATCATTTTTGGTGCAACACACAATGACTTGTGTGACGGTTTTTCAACCTTGATGAAAAGTGAATTTGAGATGAGTATGATGGGTGAGCTAAACTTTTTCTTAGGCTTACAAATTAAACAAACTCCTAATGGCACCATGATTCATCAACAGATGTATGTTAAGGAACTGCTTAAGCGGTTTGGGATGGAAGTGGCAAAACCAATTGATACTCCTATTTCACCCTCTACCAGATTGGTTATGGATGATGGGAGTCCCTCAGTAGAGGAGAAATCCTATAGAGGGATGATTGGGTCGCTCCTTTACCTAACTGCTAGTAGACCTGACATTGTCTTTAGTGTCGGTTTGTGTGCTCGTTTTCAGTCCAATCCAAAAGAAACTCATTTAAAGGCTGTGAAACGAATTTTTAGATATTTAAAGAACACTTCTGACCTGGTCTTATGGTATCCTAAAGAATGCAGTATTGATTTAGTTGGATATGCAGATGCTGATTATGCAGGATTCCTGGTAGAAAGGAAAAGTACTTCAGGTGTGGCTCACTTTCTTGGTCCGTGCTTAGTGTCATGGGCAACTAGGAAACAGCACTCAGTTGCCATGTCCACAGCAGAGGCAGAATATGTTGCAGCAGCTTCATGTTGTGCCCAACTGCTATGGATAAGGCAACAACTCAAAGACTTTCATGTTGACACAGGATGCATACCAATTTTTTGTGATAACACTAGTGCAATAAATATTGCCAAAAATCCCTGTCAGCATAAGAGGACCAAACACATTGACATCCGACACCATTTTCTGTGAGACAATGTGGAAAAAGGGCTTATTTCAATGCATTTTTGTGCTACTGGAAATCAAATTGCTGACATTTTCACCAAGGGCTTACATAGGGATCAGTTTGAGAAAAATCGGTTGGAACTGGGCCTGATTAAGAATACTTAGGCAGACTTGACCACCCTCAGTGATTGACTAGGAACAGACCCCTAATCACCGATCTTGTGGATATACTCAACTTACTGTACAAGGCATATGTGTGCTATATGAATTGCTGACATCTGCTTGAGATTTATTGCTATTGCCCATATTTTCCATTGTCTCTAATTTAAGTCGTAAGAACAAGCGAGAGGAACAGACCCTTCCCTCATCTATTGGCACGTTTTTCAATTTATGGGAAACGAGGAGAAGACAAGCCCATCATTTGCCCCTTCCTCTTCTTAGGAACTATTTCTTCCTTTTTCCCGGTTCTGTTTTTCTTTTTCTCTGGTTGGCTGTTCTTGATGTATCCGTTTCTGTTTTGCTAAAATGGTTACATTTGCACTGCTTGTCCTTCTTGCTTATTCCTATCCTCACTTGTGTGTTCTTTTCGATGATGTCCAAAGGGGGAAGAAAGCATCATGCTTTTAACTTGGTCTTAATTGATTTGGTCATTTGGTTTGTCATCATCAAAAAGGGGGAAATTGTTGACTCTTTCCTTGTGTAAGGTTTTGATGATGTCAAACACAAATGTATTAGTCCTTATAATAATACTTGAATTTGTGCTATGATTGGTTAATAAAGTTGGTTGAGAACAGTGATTAAGAACAGAGCTTGAACGATCAGATGAAGTTCCAGAAACAGTCTCTAAAGCAGCAATGCTTCAAATCCAAGAACAATATGAAGTTTCAGGAACAATCTTCAGGAACAGTTCTTAGCAGTATCAAGGTTGTTGACATTGCAAGTCACCTGCTTCATCAACAAGAAGTCATGGGTTTGGTAGAATCTTTTCTTTATTAGACCCTCTGTTAATATGCCAGTGAGAGGATTCCAATTTCATGTTCGCTTTTGAAAAAATCTTTTTGACACTCTGGGAACAGGTCCTGATCCTGACTGGGAACAGTTCCTGGTAAAGCACCCTGAGTGTTCTCAGCAAACGTCTGGCAAAAGATTTTACGATTCTTTTCTATTTTTGGGCTGATAATTTTTGCTACATGATAAAGCATTTTTCAACTGCAGCCCAACAGATTTTCAAACTTAAAATCTCTAATTTTTTGGGATAAGATTTGGATAAGATTTCACTAAGTCAAATTTTATCTTCCTTCTCCTATTTTTGGCAAAGTCCTAAAACTGTGAAAAAGCTGGATGTTGGCTGCTGGATTATGTGGTTGTTATTTCACTTTAGTAGTGAAAGAAGCGCAGCCACAAAAAACTCTCATCTAGCCGTTTTGTTTCAAGCTATAAAAAGGAGTTTTTGCCAATGTTTTTGTGTGGGTTTTTCAGATTTTGTGAGTTGTACTGAGCCAAGTTTTCTGAGTGAAAAACCTGTAAAAGAGAGCAGAAATTGAGTCTTCCTCATTGGCATACTAGGCGCTTCATTGTACCTTACACTTGCTTTATTAGAAGTTGCTAAGTAAGGTGTCTTCGTTTTGTCTGTGTAAACGAATAGAGTTGTCCTAAGTTTAAGGTAACTAAGGACGTGGGGTGATTGTCTAGGGTAGACAATCACGTGTTGTTGCAAGTTGTAACGTGGGGTTACTTTTGTAATGTGTTCAGCCCGTTAGTAGAATTTTTGTGAAAATCCTACAGAGGTAGGTCGTGGTTTTCCCACCTCAGATGGGCTAGAGGTGGTTTTCCACGTAAAAATCTTGTGTCTTCATTCTTATTTTTTTGCATTCATTCTTACCCCAAACACATTACGAAAGCTTGGCAGGAACAGTTCCCTACTAACCATACGTTGTTCAGAAACTGTTCCCCACAAGTGTTTTCAAAAGTGCAAAAATTTGTCACACACAATTCACCCCCCCTCTTGTGTGAGTAACCTCATAAATATAACAGTACCTTATAACTTTGTAGGCCTCATCCTGTTCTTTATGCTACCTTATTGCTCAGTCCTTAGCTCTCTTCCTTCTTATCTACATGGGCATATTTTATTTTCTTTTGCTTGGTCTACTTCATACCCAGTCTAGTCTCTTAGGTCTCTCTTCTAACTGGCCTCTTCTTCCCTTGCCAAGGCCTCCGACCCTATTGCTACGATCATTATTTATGATCCCCTTTGATTATCTCTCTCCTTTATCTTTGCCTCTTCTTCCTTTGCCCATGCCTCCAAGCCTACTGCTATGGTCCATGTGCTTCAATATGTTCTCTTGAACACTATCTCCTACACTCTCCAAATTTCGTAAATCGTGTATTTCACTTTTAATTAATATTGTAGTGTTGGCTTTCACTTTTATCATCATCTCTTTTTTAGTCATCTAATACTTTTTAGACTAATCCTTATTATTTCAATTTTAATTAATATTTTGGTTAAATTTTGGTAACAGACTGCCACGTTGAAAGTCAATTTTCCCTCTTTGTTTTTTCTTTGGTTAATTTGATTAGTGCTGCATTTAGCTTATGTTGCCTACTACATTTGAAATAAATTCCAATTTTTGTTTTTGACCTTATATCCAGCAAGATACAATAATTATCATGTACTTGATCTTATTATGAAACAAAAAATAGAGGGGTTTTTTTTTTATAATAAAATAGTGATTTCATCACCAACCAACTGTTACTAAATTTTGGGATCATGAACTTGCATAATTTTGGGATCAATTATATGAATTTTAATACCCGGATGAGCAGTGATTTGGATACTAAATTTGTTATTGTAAATGCTAAGTATGTATATAGAATTCGCCTTGCAGATTTCTTGGTTCAGTTGCCTTGGTTTGGATTTTGTTTCATTCAAATGTTGAGACCTGGTTTGATTTCTCAAGTTTATACTACAAGTGAGAATGCTTGTTTTGAGTAGTTGGGCTATTTTATGCCTTTGGAAGTCTTGAAAATGCCTTTGGAATGCCCATTTTATGCCTTTGGAATATTTGGGTTAGAGGGCTAGTTTTCTTTTCAACTTGTTTCTTTGAACTTCTATATGTGTGACTTAGCGCATTAATTATGGATTCACGATGTGATCACATTAACAATGAACGACTACATTTTACGTTGTACTTTGGCAAGTGCATATGAATTTTTTCAAGGTGCATATAGATTTTTGGAAATGAAGATGGACACATTTTGGTATCCACTTCAAAGATGGACATATTTTGGCACTCAACATGAAGATAGATAGCATTTTGTCGCACAAGATTTACATGTTTCATGTTGTAGACTATTGCTAAGTAGCTAATACAAATATGTATGTATTCCAAACAGTAAACAAATTTGTAGTGTATTGCACTTATATTTTGGGCAGCTCTCTATGCAAAGATGACTATATCTATATGCTCATGTATGAGTACAGGGGTGGTGTTTGCTCTTTGAGTTCATTTCGTCGTTGATCCAAAAATTTATGTGAAGAAATATTGCGACAAGTTTCTGCTCGCAGTTAAAGAAGTATTTACTTTACTAAACGAGAGATGTTTTTATGTTGTGATTGATCAGAACAACTACCAAGAGAAGCGTAACTCATCGTAAATGTTTTAATAATGGCGACGAGATTCATAATTTGAAATGTACCAGACAACCCATGATTTGTAAGCTCGTTGTAAAAGATGGTCACAAACTACCACGAGACAATAATCTCGTCGTAAATACATAGGAAATTACAATGAGATAAAAATCTCATTGTAAATGAAAAATCATGCGACAAGCCTTTCAACCTAGCCGTAGTTAAAGCCCAAGCATTTACGACCAGCTCTTTTGCAACGAGCCACGACCATACGGAAAACTTGTTGTAAAAAATAATTGCAACAAGTTTATTGACCATCTACAACCAGAATCCTCGTTGTAAAACATAATGTTCCTTGTAGTTATCCAACCTACTTCATATTCATGAATTAAAAAACAAGAATTGTCAAATATAACTTAGTAATTGTTATCACGACATAAACATTTAATAGAAATTAGATTATGTTTCAAATCAGGAACATGAAAAACAAAATCTAATTTCAATGATTTACTAGGAGTTGAAAGAGTACAATTGCCAATGTTTTTGATAGGAAGCTTGGCTTCATTCCAAACAACTATGGAGGTAGTGTCATTGCAAGGAGTTTTAGACAAAAAATTACCATCATATGGAGTCATGTGGGTATAAGCACCCGAATCAGGATACCAGGTAGTTTCTTGGCCATCACTAATGGATAATGCTTCAAGCGACAAGGAGTCGGGAGTATGACCCACACTAGAAGGAAATCGAGGACACTGAATGGCAGAATGCACATGCTGAAAGCAAATCTGGCAAGTGAGGTTAGCGGGATAGGAATCCAAAAGCCCGGATTGAGATGAGTTACCTATAGGAGAAATATTAGTGCACGATCGAAACACGTACCAAATATGAAAAGATTGAATTACTTACGCCCATACCTGTGGACACATTCCGAGGTCGACGATGAGACTGGAGGGTGCAGGAGTTGGAATTGTTGTTGTTATGATTGTTATGATTGTTAGAGTAGCCTCCACCTCCACCAAGATGGTTTCGATTGTTGCGGCCACCTCCACCACGATTACGCTTAGTATTATTATTGCGTGAGGACTGTGCGGACTGGGATTGAGGCGTTTGGTGCGTGAGTAGAGCAAGGTGGACAACGCTGTGATCTTCATTGTCAAGAAACCGAAACCGCAGTTCGTGTAGAAGGAGACACGAGCGAAGATCATCAAAATTGAGTTGAATGGGAATATGAGTCAAAGTGGTCATAAAGGCCTCATATTCTCGGCTAAGGCCCATGGGAGTATAGTGCACAAGATCGGTAGAGGAGATAGAAGAGTTGACCACAGCAAGGTTATCAGCGATGGACTTGATCTCGCGTAAATAGGCGTCCATAGTTTGGGTATCACTCTTACGAATGTTAGTGAGCATTCGTTTGAGTTCAAGGGCACGAGCCATGCTTGAATACATGAAACAACAATTTAATTTGTCCCAAACATGAGAGGATGTCGGGGAGTCACAAACATCAATTAAAATTTCTAGGGAAAGAGTTCCAAAAATCCACAACGAATACTTTGGTCTAGCTTGAGCCACGTCTAATTCTAGATTTTATGAAACCTCTCCAGTAGATGACATGAGGAACATGGATGGAGGAGTGACCGAACCATCAAACAAACCGAGCAATCCATGAGAGATAAGTACTGTTGTAAATTATGCTTGGCAGGTGAGGTAGTCTTCAGTTGTGGAAGGGCGCACCGTTACAGGGTTCGTAATATTTGGGGCAGCTAGATTGAGAGCAAGGGAAGATAGGGGTTGTGTGGGCTGCATAGAGTGAAGAAGAGAGGTAAAGGAGGGATCATGCATAGTGGGAAATTGAGGCGTATGGCTCAATGAATCGGGTCCGTGTTGAGAGTTGGCAAAGTGCCGGGAAGGAAAAGCAAAAGGATTGTCATGTGTAGCGTATGGGGGAATGTTAAAAGGAAGACTGGGATGGGCATTGTGGGTTGAGGGAAAGTTGTTGAAGTAAAAGGGATATCTTAGGATGGGAGGGGTAGAGGAGAGAACCGGTGGCTGGAATGGACGGGATAAAGAGCCGAGAGAAGGAAGAGGGTCTGAGCGCAATGGCGATAGCGGGTTCACTCACATGAATGTCCTCGGTGTGGGTTGTGGCGGATACCATGTTGTTGTTTGCAGATGGTGGTGGAGTGACGGGTTCCTCAAGAGGGGACGTGATCCCGAAGCACATAGATGGAAGAATCCAGCCATGGCGGCACAACAAAGCTGACCAAACAACGAAACAGTGACAGATGCCCGACGGCGAGAGAAGAGAGAGCAAGGAACCGAGAAAATTACTAGGGAAACTCTAATACCACATGAGATAATTGGGGTTCTTACCAAAACCAGGGTAGCTAGGCATCTATTAATAAGAATAATTAGGGTTTACAAGAGTACAAGGATTACATCAAGGCCAAATATAATTTAAAATTATATATATACATATATATATGTATATATATATATATATATATATACATATATATAAATATATATATATACATATATATACATATATATATATATATATATACATATATATATATATACATATATATATATATACATAT
>JACYFF010031957.1:105755464-105773701 GCA_017589665.1 Selenicereus undatus | reverse complement strand
TATCCACAATCATGTAGTGAAGATGGAAAGCGTGCCACGAGGGATAACCTCACCGCCTTCTGGGCCGGCCCCTTCTGGTTCGTCACCATGCAGACCATTTGGCCCAGCTCATTGTGTTGAGATTCCTTCTCCAGCGAGAGGTTCACAGGCGAAACAATATTGAAAGTTAAAGAGGCAGCAAATGATGGAAGCATGTGCCATGTGTCACGGGTAATAAAGTCCCACATCAGAAGAAGTGTGGGAGGGTCCTGGGCTTATAAACGGTGGCGCTGCACACCCCATCAGACCAGCTTTTTGCGGAGAGGGTAATGGCCCCGTGACACAGGGCATGTAATCATGTTACGTCACTTTCTATGCCAAAAAAAAAAAATTCTATTGCCAAGGTGTTGTTCAGTAATAAAAGTTACAGAGGTTAGTGGTTTATATTAGTTAAAACATTGTGGACTACTATATAAAAGTGTTCGATAAAATAGTAGATGAGTTAGTGGTGTGATGTTTATATACTGTTTTTCAAAAGCCAATAAAAGTAGGTTTTGAAAATCTCTTCCTAGTGGTTACATTGCATATTACAAAATTGTTCTTTTTGTTTAGTAAAAGCCTTTGTTTATTGTGATCATTTTAGTGTATGTATATAACTCTGCTATTTCAATAGCCACATTTACCAAATACATTTATTTTAAATTACTAGTTGGACAGCTAACTACTTACTACTAATCACTAACCACTAGTGGGTCACAACTAATCGCTAAGAAGACTGCTAACGGCTAATAAAATAGTTAACCATTACTAAACTAACTAATTTACTGAATACCCTAAAGCAATTCGTTGTAGACGGTGCGCCACTAATTATACACTCAACGATGAAATTCCTTGTCCATTGTGTATTTTACTTTGCTACATTGTGTGAATCATATTTAAAACTCTCAAAGATTGATATGGTCATTCCAGTGAACTTACAACGCCATTTAAGCATAAAGGGAACCTGGCTGAGGAGACATGGTAGGTGATGTAATATAAAACAAATCACTGTCATAATTTTCGTTAATATTTTCCAAAAAACCAATACCTCATGCAAAGTTTGCTGCAACTAATTTTACCGTGTATATGAGTCCTCTTCCCTTGTACTTATCCACTCCCTTCTCTTGTACTTTCTACTCTGTTATAGTTCGAAAATTATAGAAATTTATATCTCACACTTCTAAAATAGGAATGAGAAACTTAGGAATCGATATACAAAGAGATATGACAACTGCTCTCTCTATATAAGGAGACAATACTAGCATTAAGAACAATAATAGGAGAAACAATATTTTCTCTCTTAATCCTTATGCTTCTTTGTATTTCTCTCTCTTAAAATGAGATATTAATTACTATGAAAACGTAACAATTTATAAAAAAAAAAATCAACTAAAAAAAGGAAACTTGTTTTCCTACTGTTTTCATGCTTTTATAAATGTAACAGGCTATTTTATCTCAAAGCCAAAAATACGACTTTATTAATTTTAACAATCTCCCACTTAAAGTCATCTTTTTGGCGAGTCTTATGCTGCTTGCGTTTCTGATAAGCCATGGGAGGACTTGCATCATACAAACTTGTCAGTATTAATTGGCTTTGTCATAATGTCTGATAATTATCGCTTGTGTGAATCTTTTGCACATATATCCACACTTCCTTCCTCTACTACTTCTCGAACAAAATAATAGTGAACATCAATGTGTTTAGTCCTCAAATGAAAACTTAGATTTCTAGCAATGTGCAAAGCACTTTTACTATCACAATACACAGGAAGCTTTTGTTGTGTATGTCCAAGTTCTTCTATTAATCTTTTTATCTAAACTGCTTCCTTGGAAGATTCGGTAGTTGTCATGTGTTTAGCTTCGGTAGTAGACTGTAATGCCTCCAAATTAAACATGTTTCACTGTTTGTATTTTTCTTAAAAAAATCCTTCAATGAGAATCTGATAAACCAATAATAGGGGCGTTACCGTCGTCCAAGAAGACAAGGCTTGAAACATGAGTACTATAAATAAAACAGTTAAGCATAGCTTCAACGATACACAAACACCTGATTAAACGCTATGTAATCAACTATTAATCAACATAAGGTTTATACACCCTAGTAAAATAATTCATCATATAATCTATATCTCCATCCACTGAAGATTTCAATATACAGCTTCAAAAATATGTATGTACTATATCATGGTTGATCAACCCAGATTTCCTGGCTCAACTTATTCTCTTCCACTGGTTTACTAACATGAAGGCGATTTTTTGAGCATTTGCCTAAAACAAAACATGAAAAACATTTCGAACTGTGAGCCGAAGCTCAGTACATGTATTTCTGTATTGTTAAATAATCATTGAAACACTGATTTGCGCCCAATTCATTTAAGATCAAAACAGGGAATGAGATGAATATAAAACTGCATTGTTAATTATTATCTGATAGTGAACCCCTTGATACTGTTACGATCTATGAATATGTGTACATCTGCAAAGCCGATCGAGGGACCTAACCCGAAGTAATTGAATGGCGAATGCCCTATAGATGATAGCTGGTGGGGTTACTAATTAAATGATAAATCACTGTGTAAACTGATTCATTGATGTACTTACCGAAGCATGATAACTTTGTAAATACACTCTGATTTCTAAAGATACAGGCAATGAACGTACCTGAAGTCTTTACAATGATATTTCACTTGATAATAGTTATGCACAATGAAAACAATAGACTAAGCCCCGATTATGCTAAAGAAATGTGATTATAGGTAAATGCAGTTAGTGAACAATATTTACTCCTGGAATTTATAACTTTAATGGAAATTGATTAATTAAAAAGCTTCCACAATTTCAATAATTCAATATAAGATAAGTTACAACAAAATGATTTTAAAAATAAATCAATTAGGGTTACTGAACTTGAAATACAACAAACTGAAACAAAATATACCAAATTGGAATTATTGAGGTGATAATGAAAAGATTTTAATTGATATAAATGAAATATGGGTTTCTGATATATTCGAAATGGATAATGGAAAGTGTAATGCTTCTGAAATGGATAATAGAAGGGTTAATGTCAGGAGAGGTGTTGTGAGGTTCATAAAGGCTCAAATAATACCAGCTTGGTTCGATGGACACTGATTTTGAGTCATTACTCTGCTCACTTCCCAAATTTCATTTTCATGCTCATTTAACTCGGTTTTCCAACCCAAATAAGCTTCTATACATAGTCAAGCTTGTTGAACTCACTAAACTTGGTAATTGCTTTGCAATACCCATAATTAGATAGAAACTTCTGATGATAAATCCAAATGTCGTGATTTCTTTCTTCCGCCATATTACCAATTGATGGTCTACTTTAGAAAATCCATATCTTTCACTCCCGACCTCCAATTGAGATATAAACCCCAATATGAAAACATCACAAAGTCCTCTAAAATTTTCATTGAGGACACAAAACATGATTCACGTAGTAAGGCTCCTAAAATTGGGATAGAACACAACCGTGCACAACTTTGGTGCAATCTGTGCAGTCCTAGAAAAACGACCATAACTTTTTCCACAGAAGTCGGATTAAGGTGATTCAAAAGGTATTTGAAAGATAACTCATTGACCTATCAACACACCAAAAATCACAATTTTTCAATGGCCCAATCAATACCAGTTTTTTTGTAAAGTCCATTGTTCAAGTTTGCTCCCAGTTTCGATGTATTCTGCGCAGCCTTCAGTAAATTGGTCATAACTTTGTCCACACAACTCAAAATTAAGTAATTCCAAAGCTCGTTGAAATATAACGCATTGAGCTATCAATACACCAACAATCATGACTTTTCAATGTGCCAATCAATACTAGTTAATTCCTGAAGTGACCCCTATTTTCGGTCTGTTTACGACTCAATAATCACATATTTGCAATCTTTTCTTCACATAACCACCCACTAAAATCAATCCTTAACTTATATAAATCGGCATAAATATCTTAATATTCACTACCAATGCCAAATATCACAAAATCTCATTTAAAATAATTAAAAGCCATCATTACGTCCTAAACTTGCATGAACATGAACAACTTCAATCATTACTTGCTTTCAAGCATAATCAGCAACCAAAACATCAAAATAATACTTGTTTATATCAAGATAACATGATCCAAAATCAATCCAACGTAAAAACCCAAATTTAAACATGATTAGACTAGGATTTACCTCACTTTGATGCTTGAAAAAGGGAATACAAGTGAGGTTAGATGTTTGTAGGAGTGATGGTGGTGATTAGGGAGGTTGCTGGTGGCTGTGGTGGTGGCTGGCGGCCAAGGCTGCCATGGAGGAGAGCGAAGAGAGAGAAATGAGTGCTTTGATAATCTAGTTTGCTTACTTGGATGAAATGAGCACAAGTTTGTTTACTTGGTTGAGAATGAAGCAAATATACTTGGCTGCAAATTGACCTCAAAATCTACTTTTAATAATGGTAATTAGGCCAAATTAATGGTAATTAGCTAAACAAATAAGGTAAAGACTTGTTGGGCCGAAATTGGCCTTAAATGAGCACGAGTTCGGGAAGAAGATTAAACCGAGTGCGATTAATTTAATTTTAAATTTCCGAAGCTCGAAATCAAATTTTTGAAATGTTATGAAAAATTATTTAATCTCTTAAACCATAATTATCGAGGCCCACTATTAATTTTTCCGAATTGATACGGTAAATGAAACTTGAATTGCAAAGTGGGGTTCAAAATTGAAATCTCCCAACGGAGATGATTAAATGAGATGAATAAATGTGAAAAATTAATAACATGACTTAATTAAATAAATAAATATGATTTAGGGTCGGGCTATTACATAGAGAATGCTACAATAGTTTGTAGCGTTGACACTGAACTTACTGCACCACATGCAAGAGTAAACACATAACTTGTAGTAGATTTTCTTTTGTCATGGTCACCTGCAAAATCTGAGCTGACGCAATCTTTGTAAAAAATTCTGATCCTCCGAAACATAATGTTTCACCTGAGGTCCCTTTAATGTATCTAAGGATCCTCTTCACACCATTCTAATGCTCTCGACCAGGATCTGCCATAAATCTATTGACCACTCCCACCGCTTGAGCAATATTTGGTCTTGTACAAATCATGGGATATACTAAGCTTCCCACTGTTGATGCATACGACACTCGAGACATTTCCATCCTTTCAGCTTCGCTGCTAAGGCTCATACTTGTGGATAATTTATAATTAATAGGAAGTGGGGTTGATATTGGCTTGTAATCGTGCATGTTGAAGCGTTGCAAGACTTTCTTCAGATAATTCTTCTGAGAAAGCCAAATCTTATGTTTTTTGGTCTTCGGTGTATTTGCATCCCTAAATCTTGTTTTCTGGTCCTAAATCCTTCATTTCAAACTCTCTAGCCAACTGTGTCTTCAATTCTTGGACTCGATCTTTGTTGGGGCTTACAACCAACATGTCATCTACATACAACAGCAGAATGATGAAGTCATTGTCCTCAAACCTCTTGTAATATGCACAATGGTCTGAATTAAATTTGTTCTATTCAAGGCTAACAATGAAGGAATCAAATCTCTTGGACCAACACCTTGGCGCTTGCTTTAGACCGTACAGAGATTTGGTTAACCTGCAAACCATGCAAGTGTTTCTTTTCCTTTTTAAAACCTTCTGGTTGGAGCATATATATCTCTTCTTCAAGTTCTCCATGTAGAAAAGTTGTCTTTACATCGAACTATTCTACATGTAAATCAAATGTAGTACACATGGCTACGACTACTGTTATTGTCGTAAGTCTAACAATTGGAGAAAATATCTTGTTAAAGTTAATAACTTCTTTCTGAGCATATCCTTTTGCCACTAGTCCCGGGCAACATCTTTCTACTTGATCATTACCATCTCGTTTGAGTACCAATGGCTTTACATCCTTGTGGAAGTGAAACAAGTTCAAATGTCTTATTTCTATGTAAGGCTTCCATTTCTTCTTGCATTGCTATCATCCACATAGAAGCATTTAGGCTATTCAGAGCGCTCTCCATCTTTTGTTAGAAGACAGTATGCATCATGGCTTGCCATAACATAATCTAAGCGCCATGAAGGTTTCCTTGTTTGATGATGTGATCGTTAAAGTTCTATATCATTGACCCTCTCTGCTCTTGTTCTTCTTGCTCTGGATTTGCTTAAGAAGAATCATCCTTTCTAGACTCATCATTTATATGTACTGTAGTAGTCTCTTTAGATGTATATTATCTTTATTTAGTAGTTCTCCTTCTGCAAATATAACATCTCTGCTGACAATAACCTTGTGGGCAGTCGGACCCACGGGCGATACGCCTTAACACAGTTAGCATAACCCAAGAAGATGCATCTTTTGGATTTTAGATCCAATTTTATTCTTTCGTGGGATTTGTACATTACATATGCGGGACATCCAAACACATGTAAAGAAAAATAATCGACCAACTTTCCATCCCACATCTCCATTGGCGTCTTTAAATTGATAATCATCGACGGTGATCGATTTATCACGTAGCTGGCAGTTTTGACTGCTTCTGCCCAAAAAGATTTGGGCAGTTTTGTGGTTCTCAACATAGCTCTTGTTCTTTCTAAGAGAGTATTGTTCATCTGCTCAGCTACAGCATTATACTGAGGTGTTTCGACAACTGTGAACTGTCTTTGAATACCTTCTTGTTTGCAAAATGCTAGGAAATCACTGTCTATATATTCTCATCCATTATCTGTCTTCAGACACTTAATTCTTTTTCGAGATTCAAGTTCCACTTGAGCTTCATCTGACTTCTTCTTAATTGGGTACACCCATATTCTCCTAGAGTAATCATCAATAAATGACACAAAATACTTTGTTCCTCCTAGTATGTGTTTGCTCTTACTAATAGATCTTCCAAACTTTAATTTACTATACTTACTCACAACACAATGCTAAAAAATGGTGAGTTTACCGATGTGAGTCCAGGTAGGAGATTGCATTCCCTAAGAACCTTTGAACCACGTTTTGACATGTGGCCTAATCTATCATGCCATTTTATCGTTAATTCTTCTTGATTAGTAGAAGCAACAGATTCATCTCCATGTTTTAACGTATCTCCTTGAAGCACAAATAGTTTGGATGAGGTATTCTATGCCTTCATCACAATGAGTGCACCTTTGACAAATTTCACAATACCATTGTTGTTGAATTGTTGAATTGTTGTACAGCATAATTTGCAGACATGTATGCATATTATTGGTGTTTAATATATGATTTATGAAATAACATGTAATAAATCAGTCATATTTACGAAATAAATTTAATATCATCAGTAAACAAATTATTTCTTAATATTATTGAAACAAAAAAAATTTTCTTTTACAATGAACGTTTTGGATGAGAAGCAATAATATTAAAAAAATTTACTTATTGAACATAAACCTTTAACCAAGTAGAATAAACAATAATAAAATATATTAAACCCCATAAATTTTTTCAATCAAAATTTCCTACACTTGAGGTGATTTCCTATATTTACATTAGTTTGATCTTCCAATAAGCAAAGTATAACAAAAAAGCAAAATTTTCTCACAAAATTGAATACAACTCTTAAAATGAAATCCTATTTTAAGTAAATAATTTTATGTAAATGTCTAATCAATATATTATTACCAAGAAATTTTGTAAATAAACCCTTAAAACATTCAGAAATAATGCTTGAAATAGGAAAATTGTACTGTCATGTTAGCCAACAAAAAACTGAAAATTACCTTCCAAAAAAACAAAAGATGGAAAATTAAATCGGCAGACAGGAGACTCGTACAAACTCAAATATAATTTTAAAAGCTTTGTATTATAATTTTAGAAGCATGTTCACTTATTTCATCTATAATAACATATATTGTCTATGTCGAACTCAAATATAATTTACATCATTAAATTATGTTTTATGTTTATATAAATGTTGTGATCACAACGTATTCACAAATTCTGTATATTGGTAATATAATAAAAAAATATATACATATTTCTATAATTACTCGAACAAAAATAAATAAATGTTATACAAAAATCTATATGGGATGTAAGAAGAAGTAAGAAGATGTAAGATGTAAGGAGATCTAAGAAGATGTAAGGAGATTTAAGGAGATCTAAGAAGATGTAAGGAGATGTAAGGAGATCTAAGAAGATGTAAGAAGTTGTAAGGATTATGTTAAGGATGTAAGGAGCTATAAGAAACTGTAAGAAGATGTAAGTTATTAGTTAAATCCTCCCAAACGCAAAAAAGAATAGGGTTTTAGTGATTATGGTGAAAAAATGGTTGACAAGGTAGGTTTTGGTATTTTAACTTCAATTATGATAATTTTTATTTGTTTTTTTATTGGGTATCTCAGCATGATTATTAATTTCAAATGTTGATATTTTAAATTCAATTAAAATCAGGTGATCATGATTATTAATTATGTCTTCGAGTGAAATTTGTTAGTGATAGCCGTTGCTTAATTTCAGTTCTTTTTTTTTCTTGTAGAGGAACGAGAAGATTTCGATTGAAAATTCTAAGATTCCAAGTAATTACACAAAAAAAAATTGAAAAATGATACATTGAACTTGCTACTTTCAAAAACATATTTTCATCCGAGTTGATCCTATTAAAAGCATGGTGCCCACTTTGCATTGAATGAGTATGAATTATTTTAATTAGCGGAAGAAAAATGAGGATAACTTGGAACAAAGATTTGATATTCCGTTTGCCACTCCTAAATTACAACACAAACAAAAGATGTGTCATAAAGAATATCGAAGCAATCTTGCAATTCACCATTTATGCAAGTTTGTAGTCAACATTTTGGGCATTTGAGAAATGAAAAAGCTAAAAGAAAAGTCAACGATAATGTCATATACAATCAAAACTTACCAATTATCAGAATGGAGATTCCTGAGGCCTTAGCTGACAAATGCTTTAGTAAGCCTTTCTTTCGTAATGGATTAGTTACACTTAGAGATAGCTCTATGTCTGTGCATGATGAAAAAAGCAACCTCTTACACAAAAAATTACAAACAATCTTTCCACAAGATACAAAAAACAATCCAGTCATTAAAAAAAATGGTAAATGTGAGGTCATCGCTTCAAGAGATAGTGGCGAAGTCAACAATTGATAAGTTGACAAGGGAGAAACGTCACACAATGAGGAAAGAAAACATAGAGAAATTTCAAGATCTATCTCAATGTGGATCACAAGTGTTGACCGAGTGTAACGGTCACTTGATTATCCACATTAAGTGGACAATTACAGGTTGATTAATTATGTATTAATCATATGTATTAATCTCCTATCTGTTACTAGTGTTGATGCTGATTAAAAGGAGCTAACTATAAGTCCAAGAGTTAGCAGAAAAGTGTGAATCTCCCTCTACCTCTCTCTGCTCTCTTTCACATGAATCCCATCATCACTTAGGAATTGGGTTTAGGGTGTGACGCTTTAGAGTGACTCTTGTAGCCACCATCAATCCGATTCACCATGTTCATGGGCAGCACTCAACAGGCGAGATCCGGGTAATCTTTCCACGTCAAGGTTTGTCCTTAATTTTCCTATGGTGGTATCAGAGTCTTGTCTGATTGTTGCTAGCCCCGATTAATTCATGTTGGGCTAAATCTAAGTTTAATGAACTTAACCAACTAATCTGTGTGATAATGTGATAGACCCATTCTGTTTGGCATGAAACTACTAAGACTATGCAAGAATAAAAATTACATGTTTTTTCGTTTCATGCTAACATTCTTGGTGATATGAAATAATGCAAAGCAGAAGTTAATACTTATTTGCTAAAATTGACATTTCTCATATTAATATGTTCATGTGTGATATGAATTTCACTTCGTATCAAGGCCAACATGAACAATGCTAATCTGCCGAAATTGTTATGTCATGTGTTATCACTATGCCCGACTCGAGACCCCACACCCTTGAGGACTCTTAGATCTGGGACTATTACCACATATTCCCCCCCCAAATCCGACCACCAAAGGACTTAGAACCCCCCCAAAAAGGGACAAGGCTCACGTGCATGCCCATCAGCGACCGCCTGGAGGGGTGGCGCATGTGTGCCACGCGCCACCGACGAAGGTATTTTTTGACTCCCTTCTTCCTCCAATGCCCTTCACAACCACCAATCTATGCATTACCACCAAAGAAGCCGCCAAAATCCTCTATAAGAGTCACGTGTGCGTCAGTGCCACCACGTGGAGGCGCGTGGGTATCACTACCGTTATGTTTCGGATCCTTGGTGGCCGGTCTATGCCCAGGCGGTGTCGGTTTAGTAAGATCTGATGTTGTAGGCCTTCGATTAGAGGCGGAAGGCGGTGGTTCTTTCCATCATCTGGGAGTTTTGGATGGCGCCGTAGCAACTGTGGCTGCTTACAGAGAACTGTCGTCAAAATCGGGGGCAGCAAGAAAAGAAGGAGCTCTGGGACTCCATGTTTATGGCTGCCCAGAGCCTCAAGGTGGGGCGTTTTCGGAGAGAGGGCCGGTTTACAGAGAGAGAAAGGTTGAGGTTTTGGAGGAAGGCTGAATAAATGAGACAAAAAACGACTCCAAATTAGAGATAAAGGCTGAATAAAGCTTAGGGAGGCCTCGGGTTTATTTTCAAAGTTTTTTAGCTTTTGTTTGTATCTCAATTATTAAGATTAATAGTTAAGACATGATTTCTAATTGAATTATGATGATGTCCAAGTTAGTATGGTTCATGCAGTTAATTCATTCGTTGAATTAAAATTTTGAATTAGTTTTAATTCAAAATGCTTGAACTCATTATAAAATGTGAATATGTTTAATGTTGCGTATAAATTCATTTTATATATACATCAACTTGAAATTTTCATATCGAGTGACTAGTAAAACTGGGTTGAATTTATATGAGTTTGTTTCATATATGAAATTAGAATGATGTAAATTTGCTTTACACGAATTCAATAAATATCTATGTGATATTTAAACTAATGTTGACCCCCTTGGTCTATAAATGAATATGTTTCATGATTTAGTAATTTTATGCAAATACACAAGTAACTGTAGTTTGGTTAATTGTTCTACCCTTACTGTAGTCAATAAAAATATTTCATGAAGTTTTATATGAATAATTTTCATGTCGTTATTTGTATATATAGAGTATTTGATTATTTTATGAATTTTAAATTTGCAATATTATATGAATACGTTTTATATATAATTAGCAAGTTTCACTATGAATTTGTTTCATCCAAATTTTAATATTATATGGATCTGTTCTATATAATTAATTGCAATTAATATTTGGATATATTTTATTTTAATGTTGCATTCGATTACATGAATATGTTTCATGTCAATCACCAAATATGAGCGTTATATAAATGTGTTTTATATATATGCAAACTACATGAGTTGTAGTAACTTTGCTAGTTAGTTTTAACATTTTTGTTTTCCTTGCCCAAATTAATGAATATGAATTCATTCCAAGTTTCTTCTTAATTATGTCATTTAGCAATGTTTTATGAATTCGTTTCATAAAATTTAAATTTATAAAATTATGAATGTGTTTTATAATTTGCGAGTGACATTTGAATAAGTTTCATGTTATCTATAATTATATGTTTTATATATGCTCCTTGGGCTTTAATGAATGTTTTTTGTAACATGTTATTATTCGAATATGTTTCGCAATATAGATTCATTTTATTATATAAATATGTTTTATATAATAATCTGAATTTTATGATTGATATGTCATTGATAGAGTTTTAAATGACACATAAGTAGTTATATAAATTCATCTTATGTAATGAGATAACTTCATATAAATTTGGTTTACATGATAAAGTTTAATATCTTTGTGATATTTCTAAAATCTTAATTTGTTTAACTATAAAGTTTTACATAAATTTGGTTTTATGGAAATATGTGATAATTAAATTATAAAAACTTCTGATTCATGTTTGTATGTGATGATTATAAGCTTAGCGAAATTTTCGATCATGCGACATGAATGATGGAGTTTTTGATAATTTAATTATTTGAAAATATGCCTAAGGTCCTTTAAAATATATACTTCTAAATATGACAATTAACATACGGTTGATAATTTGTTTACCAATAAAAACCTTGATAGCATTGGCTATGACACAAAGTGTCACAAGATTCAGTTTCTTCTTAACGAGCGTGAAGTGTTAGAACACTTGTCAGGTTCTAGGTCTCCTAGAATGACAAAGATGGTACTGCTAGTGAGCAATATCGAGAAAACATAGAGGCATACCAAAAATGGTTCGAGAACGGATCGATTAACATGCTATACTTTGTCGTATTGCATCAATGACGATCTAGTGAGGAAATTGAAAGTTGTCCCATTGTTGAGTACATGTGGGATTAGTTTAGCATTAGGTTCGTCCAAATTCATTTCCTCATAAAGTTTCGGACCTAAGGTTGGCATTGCAAAAATGGAAAAGGGCCAAGGGAAATAAAGAGACATATATAGCACATGTGAAGTGCTATAACTATGAATATAAGGATCCTACGCTTAGAGTTGTTCTGAACCGATTAAGGTACCTTCTTTCAAAGTTGCTCCTGGATAATATGTGGGCTCCCAAGCATTAGTTGCCGATTATGATCCTTAGTGGATTGAAGAAACGGAGGCCACCAAACACATAGTTCAGGATCGAGATGATTTCGTAAACTTTCATTACTACCCAGTAGGTTCACAAATTGTCGTTTAGGTAAACGACGATGAAGAAGATGTCCTTGAATTCAAGACATATCATCTAAAGGGACAACGTCTCTTCTTCACGATTTGCTCTATGCACTTGGGGTGCGATGTTCCCCTTTGTCTTTTGTTTATAAGATTAGTTTGTCTCTTTAATTTTCATCCAGATGTCTTAGATATCGTATACAATGACAATTTGTTTGGTCATGTCACATTGAAAGGTTTTTTCAATGTTTTGGACAAAATAAGACATCTTCCATCTTTGCCTCATTTTCGACTCTGTTTTAGGCATACTCCACTTGACCATGAGGGCCGCGGTAGAATTAACAAACTAGCTAAAGATCTTCTTTTAAGACAAACTCACTAGGATTAGGTTACAAGATGTGAGTTACGTCTAGCTAGTAAACAATATAATTTTTTTTTTAAGGTTTCAAGGGCATCGAATCCCTTAGTGTTCGTTCACTCCAGACATCTGCGAGCCCATGAATGTGAAAGCATGTCATGGAGCGATATACTGTTCATGATATAGGTATGTGCACTTATTATCTCACTGTTTTTAGGTACTTGATGTGTTCATATACCTTATAGTAGTAATAGGACTCAATTGGAACGAAGTATTAGAACTTTTCAAACCAATTGAGATTGTGAAATGAATTCCTGCAATATTGATTTTCTGGAGGATAAGTTCCTAGGATTTTGGAGAAATTTTAAAAACTGACTTTGAATTGTTTGAGTTACAACGAGACCTTCAACCATCCCTCGGTGAGAGGGAGGATTTGAATTCTCACTCAGTCACCAAGGATGTCACACCTTCCTTATTTGATAGGAATGGTGAAGGTTTGTATATTAAGGAGAATGAGATTTGTCCTCAATCTCCCAGTGTTGAGGAGAGTCAGCCCGAGAATGAGGTTTGTCCTCAATCTCCCTTTCATGAACATGTTGTTAGTCCGCGCATTTAGGATCCCACACATCCAATAGATAGAGGGAGTAATTGTCCTCATGCTTAGGGTCCTATACCTCTTAGAGAAAGAGGGAGAGATTCATCGTCTCATACCTCTTAGAGAAAGGGGGAGGGACTTATCACCCAGGCAGACAAATAATGAAGGTCCCAGGATCCCAAGGAGTGTGCATGGAAGAATTCCTCAACGACATTTCTAAGTTGAAGAAGAAATGTTCACATGCACTTCCTCAGAAGTTGCGAATTTTACCTCTTATCAAAAGGTGATTGATTCACCAAATCACAAAGAGTGAATGAGTGCCATGAGGGATGAGATGGATTCAATGGTAAGAAAAGGTTTTAGAACTTATTGATCCTCCACCCCGACACAAGTCTATCGAAAGCGCATGAGTTTTCAAGATAAAACGTAGGCCAGATGGTTTGATTGATGAGTTCAGACCCTGCTACTCTTAGCCCTGGTTGCCCATTTGGACTTTAAGATGTTCAAAATGGATGAAAAGGCTACTTTCCTCACTGCTAATCTTGAGGAAGAGATTTATATAGACTAACCCATTGATTCCATATCAAAGGGTCAAGAAGACAAGGTGTGTCGTCTTAAAAGGCCCATACATGGTCTTAAGCAATCTTCCAAATCTTGGTTTGGCTTATTTATGGTTTCAAAAGATCATCGTGTGTATGTCAAAAGCTCAACATGGAGGATTATGTTTCTTACCTTGTACCTTGATGACATACTACTGGCTGGGAATAACTTAGAGATAATCGAAGCTACTTAAAAGTAGTTGTCCTATGTCTTTAGGATGCATGATATGGGTGAAGATAGGTATGTCCTAGTAGCGAAAATAATCCAAAATCGTCCTAAGATGCATACATAAAAAGGTCTTGGAACGATTTTGAATCTATAATTTTGAATCCCTAGGTACTCCAGTTGAGATGGGTCTAGCCTTGAGTTTTGATGAATAGCCTAAAACAGATGATGAAATAGAGACAATGAACTATGCTAGTGTCGTAGAAAGCTTAATGTAAGCCATGTTATGTACACAGCCTGACAATTGTTTTGCGTTTGGTTTGGTACGTCGTTATCAAAGTAACCCATGGTTTTGCTAAGTGGCAAGCCATTAAAAGCGTCAAGCGCTACCTTCATGGTAGTGCTGACTTAGTCTTATGGTATCAATGGGAGACCTTAAGTTGAGAGGATACTTAAAGGCCGGCTAGGATGGTGATCCAGATAAGTCTAGGTCAACCTCAGGACATGCCTTCACTTTTGGTGGAAGGGCCATGACATGGTACAATAAGAAGCAAAACTGCATAACAATCTCAACTATGGAGGCAGGTTGCGTGTCTTGTTAGCGTAGAGACAGAAAGCATTGCCAAGAGGTATATATAGACTAACAATGTGATTATATTCCCCTGACTAAACCTTTTTGTAGTGATGCATTCAAAACTCATTTGTTCAGTCTAGGAATTCATAAGGTTTAGTGCTTAGATTTATCTTGTGATGGACATGTTTCCTTGCAAATGAGCAAAATGCTCATGATTTGTTGTTGCATGGTAGGCATATTAAAATGTCACAGGCTTCTGATTAGCCTAGTCACACAGGCAATCGCCCTGACGCTTAACTGGCAGGCAGGATGAGACTGAATCATATTGGTACTAGGTGTGCAATATTGATTACTCACATTGGAAGTGTGTGAGTAAAATAAATATAGTCGCCTTAGTGCGTCTAAGATGAGACTCGAGGGAGTCGAGTATGAAATTAGATTTCATACTGAATCCTTAGAAGCCGAATCTTGAGTGTCAAGATTAACATTCAGTATGTTGATATAGTAGGTCAGGTTAGATTTTTTGAGTGAAAATCTATACTGACAATTTGTATGGCATAAAGAGTGATGCATCCAGCTGAGTAGGAGTTATGCCATGACACACGTTTCATACTATGTGTGCTTATAAGATGACCAATACATGGAGTGACAATTGGCTTCCCCATCTATTGTCACTGTGTGACCCTATGGACAATGACCCTTCGACTTGAAGCTGTGACATGAAGTCGAAACTTGATAATGCCACCTTACTGTGTTTCTTAAGAGCCATGACGTCTACGGTTCAACGAGAATACATTAGGAAAGCAGCTAAGTTGAGATGGAATTTTATGAGTGTTTAAGGAAAAATCTATCCATCTTTACCATATCAGCCCGGGCGATTATATTGAGTATATAATCATATAATATATGATATGGCATAAAGGGATTATGTATGCCACTGGTGATGCTGAGGATGATTTGGGGTATCGTATTTTGTGAAAGTGTTATATTAGTTAGATGCTGACTTAATATAATGCTAATGTTTACTTTCTGGTCGCACGCCATAATCCCAGTATGAGGCACGAAGACATTACTTGGCAGAGAGAAGTGTACCTTATGGTTTATGTGACCGAAGGGGAGCTGTTGACCAAGTGTAACGTCACTTGATTATCCACATTAAGTGGACGATTACATGTTGATTAACTATGTATTAATCATATGTATTAATCTCCTATCAGTTACTAGTGTTGATGCTGATTAAAAGGAGCTAACTACGAGTCCAAGAGTTAGCAGAAACATGTGAATCTCCCTCTACCTCTCTCTGCTCTCTTTCACGTTAATCCCATCATCACTTAGGAATTGGGTTTAGGGTGTGACACTTTAGGGCGACTATAGTAGCCATCGTCAATCTGATTCAACATATTCATGGGCAGCACTCAAAAGGCAAGATTCGGGCAATGTTTCAGCGTCAAGGTATGTCCTTAATTTTCCTACAACAACAAACCCTATATGTGGGAAGATTCAGGTGATGCTAAGTTGACTCATAATAATTTAAGCAGGGACTTATCATTATGGAATGAACACACAATGGTATGTCATTAATGGTAAATTTCTTTTTCTCCGTATTTACAATCAGATAACGAAAATTCTAAGTTATTGTTATCTTAATATATGTTATCTTGTATACACTAGAAAAAAGCAGTCAATCTGCGACGAAATATCAGCAAAGAAAAATATTTTTCATCTTAAACTAAATTCTACGACAAATAATTCTTATCTAGCTACAAATGAATTAGGCATCTCTATCAGAGACTAAACCAGAGACAAATGTGTAAATTCATCTCCATCAGAGACGAAATTGTGAGACGAACATGGAGTTTCATTGCTAATAGAGACGATTTTATACAATCGTAGCAATTTGTCGCAAGCTGATCACAAAATACTCCCGCAGTGCATTTCATTTTGTGCTCGGCCTGGGTTCCTTCCCTCCTCTCTCTCTCTAGCAAAAACATAGCACTATTGTTGGTAGAGATTTGTAGGGCTTGGGTGGGAAATTGAGGAGGTAAGCGTAGGAAATTATGGTAGTTCTCTGTCTGGCTCTCTCTTTCTCTCTCTAATTTGTGTGTCTAACAGAGACCCTTCTATGTGTTCTGGTTGATTGTAGCAGTTATGGAGCTCTAGGTCATCAACAAAACCGTCAGACCTCTTTCTTCCTTTCCTTGTCTCTATTTGGTGAAATTAGCAAGGTAAGCATCTAAAACTTGAGTGGGCAATTGGGGATTTTGCTGTTCTGTCGTGTTTTCATTCATCTTTCGTTGAATCAACCCTCAATTATGTGGGGGTAATTATGGGAATTTTAGATAATGGGTGTGAATGTTGGCTTTTTGGGTTGTTCAATTTATGGGTTTTGAGCCAATTTAGGCTTTGTTTTGTATCTGAAGTTTGGTGTTATTGGGTGTTACAATGTGTAATGCACTTGAAATGACTTGGAAATTGATTACATTCCAGGGTATTTTGGATGTACGATATATCAAACAAAGTTTTACAAAAGAAAGGAGGGGTTTTATGCCTTGTAGGTAGTCTATCCCCATTTGCCCTGCTGGGTTTTTGGTTGGTCAAAACAGGTCCCCCAGTTTATTCTTAATGCCCCTACATTATGGTGCAAATCTCTCAGAAGTACAATTCTTCTATCTACTTGAAAGGATGAGATAACATCAAAGAGTAAGGTTATAAATATTTGTCTACATGAATAAGTTATTAAGAATCAAGAAAATAAGCTATGTCGGGACTCAGGATAGAATGCACTAGTTACTCTGGGATTTTCAAAGCAATAAATATTTATGATGCTAATGGATTTTTATCTATGATATCATTAGATTAGACTAAATTAGATACACTTAGAATGGGTGTCTATAGCACAAGATATCCAATTAAAATGTGATTGATATTAAACTAATGTGGACCAAGAGCCCTAGCTTAGTTATCCTGACTTTTTCCTAAACTAGGGGTAACCTAATTTATGGCATGTGATGATATAATATGGTAAGCCACATGATGACAAAGAAGGGAGAGAAACCAAATTCAACTTTTTTTTTTGGGGTTCATGTCTTTAAACTTCAAAAGAGTCGAAGTATTGTTAGCTCATTAATATGTGTGTGTGTGTGTGTGTGTGTGTGTGTGTGTGTGAGTGTGTATTTATATATATATATATATATATATATATATATAGAGAGAGAGAGAGAGAGAGAGG
>JACYFF010031957.1:105704757-105730467 GCA_017589665.1 Selenicereus undatus | reverse complement strand
TAATTTGATACAATCCTAATCTAATCTCCTCAATGGAGTTTTTTATTCGCTAAAACCTAAACTAAACTACCCTAAAAATCACTTGGAAGAACCCTCGAGTGACCCCCCCGAACAAAAACACCAAAGAGGGCTTTAAATAGAAAATCGAAAAACCGGACGACCGGCCCGGGGACACGATCGTGCCATTCCTCTAGCACGGTGGTTCGGCCCTTGGTTTGTCCTTTTTTGCCGGTTTTTGCTATTTTTCTTCGCTTTGTCCCGTCTTCGCTCCTTTTCACGGCGTTTGATTGATTTGACATTATTTCCTACAAAACATACATAAAACAAGTAAAAATCCTAAAGATTAAGTTATTATACGAGCTAAAAGTGGGTGAAAAAGGTATGTAAAATAGGACAATTTATCGCCTATCAAATACCCCAACACCTATCTTTTGCTCGTCCTCGAGCAAAACAAAATAAAAACTAACTTAAGGACCTAACTCACTTTCGTAGGAATCACGGTTGTATTTAGCGTATGCAACAAGCCCTTTAAACCCCTTGGTTCCCCTAAGTGGACGAGTAAGGTCTCGTGAGGGTTTGTAGAAGGTATACTCATAAAATCTCAAAAAGGAAAAATAAAGAAAAGAGAAACAAAAAAAAAGGAAAAACAAAAATGACAAAACACAATATATACATTGGGGTAAACTGTATACATTCGGATTAATCAAAACCCCCTAGTAACTCAAGTATCAGTCTGTACACAAGCATTATATGCATTTCAGGACTTTGCATCCCAAAGAATGGCATCCAGACTTCAGCTTTTCACCCCACGGCGCATGAGAATATTGAATCCATCCTGGTGCCTAGTGTGCAAGTGTATCATCACCCTAAGACTTTGGCCCCCTGTTGTTTTCTTTTCTTTCTCTTCTTCTTCTTTTTTTTCAATCCAAACTCGTGCAATGCCTCAAAGGGATACACCCAGTAACATATAAGTTTGTTTGTTTTTGCTTTTGTTTTTGGAAAAGGGGGTGCAAGCACATACAAAGGTAACTGTGCAGTAGACAAGTGGGGGAGCCGATCATGGAAGATTAAGAATGTAAGGTAATGATAATACAATAATCAGGACTGGATTGCAAAGTTACAATGGACTGTTGGGGTTAGAACTGAGGCCTAAAATGATAACTTGGGGTGAATGTCTATCACGCACATTATGCTTATATACGAGCTAATAACCAAGGTACCAGAGATCAAGGCTAATCAAAATAGTACAAAACTCTCCTAAATGCCAAAAATTAAGAAAAAATATACAAAAAAAGAGAAAAAATGGGAAAAAAATAATAAAGTTTTTCACAAAAATAAGAATAAAAGAGGAGATAACCCCACCCCCACACCTAAATCTCACAATGTCCTCATTGGGAGCTGAGAGTCATCACCAACCACACAACACACAAAATGAAGAAGACAAAATTACACAAGAACACTAAACTGACACATATATGCACAGGCTAACACCCTCTCCCATAAACACAATCACACCCAATCAACAAAAAGATCACACATATATACAAAACTAACACCACCAAAAACATGTATAAACCAACCCATCAACACCACCAATCACAACACATAAATATCCAGAAAAACACAAAAATGGTGATCATAGCCATCAATGGCTTAACAACATCCCAAATTTTAACTCAAGATTATCACCAACCAAAACACAATCCTAATATCCATAACTAAACAAAAACAAAAAGAGAGAAAATAAATAAAAGAAAAATAAAAAGAAGCGGGAAGAGAGAGAACTATTATACCAGGTCGGGTACTGAATGTACCCGAACTACGCCTCCCTAGGATGGTGATGTGGAGGCCGGATGAGCATCAGCCACTCCTCATCATCGCTCAGGACTCGAGTCATGAACTCGGATGCGGTCAACGCTCGCAGAAGCTTATCGTGTGCCTTTGCATGCATCTCAAATGGGTGTAAGTAAGAGAACACTAGTAATGATGGAGCAGATAGAGTTAGTGCCCTCTTAATCTTATCAAATGCCATAGGAAAATCGAAATAAGAATCAAAGAAAGTGGTCAACTCAATTTTCCTAGGCATGTCCCCTAGGTATGCACAATAAGGGTCCAAGAAGGGATTATACCCTCGAATGTCACCTAGGGACTCATGGAATGCATGCAATTGGGAGGGCTTGGTGGAAAGTAAGGGGGATGAAATGAGGGTCAAGTCAAGTGGCTCGGTGCAAAGTGGGCCGATATGGTCAATACTATGTGCGGCACCAACCACCAAACTATCATCACACAACTCCTCGAAAGGAGCCTCCTCAAGATATGGCTCAACCAATCTAAGCCCTCCTGACCAAGAAGGTAAAACATCCTCTACAGAACTAGTATCACTTTGAGAGGTCTCGCCTATCTCTAACCCCGTGCACTAAGCTAAAGGGAGGGGGAGAAGCATGTAAGGTCAAAGCACTGACACTAGTGCCCATAGGATGGAGCAACAAACGTCAATAGGGTCAAGGGAGGGTCAGACACTTCCTCTAGGTTGGCCAAAGGTGCATCATCAACAACATTAGACTTTAGGGGAAGGAAAGACTCACAATCACCTTAGAGACGAGCCTTAAGTCTAGGACAAGGTAGACTAGGGTCGGTCTCATGCAATAAACTCCACTCCCTCATCCTACTAGCAAAACGTTCATGTTGCTCATTCACTGTCCCAATCATGGCATCAAGTCTAGCATAACATTCATCGGAAACATTATAATAAGGACAAGAATTCACATCATGGTCAAAAGATTGGCAAAAAGTGCACAACACATGAGGGTAAGAATAGTGATGATATGGGTCCCTAGCATCATCAGATTGTCATTGCTGCCAAGCTAGAGACTCAAACAAATCCCACATGTCATCAACAACTAACGAATGCAAACCACCATAACACATGGACTCAAGGATGGCTCGAGTCTCAGGTGTTATCCCCTCAAGCACAACATCACATATTTCCCATTTCTCATAATCAAAAAGCACATATTGAGCACGAAAATCATTCAACCAAGACAAATATTGCCAAAAGGTTCATGCTCAAACTGAGGTAAATGAAAAACAACCATCTTGAATTTTATTTTTTTTTGAAATTTTTGATTTTTAATTTTTTTTTGGTTTTTCTAAATGCCTAGCCTCGAATGCTCAAGTAAACCACAATATTGAAAAACGCCAACTCATCGCCAACGGCACCAAAAACTTGTTAGGGAAAAACAACAAAGTTTTAATATTTATAAACCCCAAGTGTAAGGTGTATCGTTGAGTACTTGGGGTGTCGTCCGCAGAGAGTTGTGTTTCCAACTACCAAGGCGAACTAAAGCGTCTTGAGCTAGGCAAGATCGAAGGGGAAAGAGGAAAAACTAAACTACGCTAACAAACATAGAAAAAATGACTTGGAGTTGTGATTTGACTAATGGACGAACCAACTAATTGAGACGAGTCCTAACCTACACAAACTACATTATGAACTAGAGATGGTCGGTTGCACCATCGAAGACCACCCAAGCCCTATTTTCATGGGGTTAGCTCAATTAGACCACAAAATTAGCAACCCCTGGACCTAACTCGAATCGGATACTATTTTCATGTCCTGAATTCGGCTATTCCCTCTCCCACACTAGCTAATTGACCTCACCTCTCAGCATGAGTCAATCGCCCAAAAAATATGGATGAAAGCTCTTTCAAGCATTTCATCGAACACTTGGCGGGCGTGAGGGAAAAGTGTAAGTTCTAGGCATAGATTGGGTATGGTTAGGCAAAATACGAGACTAATTAGCCATCAACAGGCTAATCACAATCTAAGCCAACACAAAATCTAACAACTAATCATCACAAACGCATCAAAACCTAAACTAACAAACAAGAAGATAAACTTGAAGAACAAAACAAAGAAAAGAGCCATGAAACTAAACTAATTCTAACAAGCAATCAAAGATGAATTAAACATAAAAACTAAATGATTGAATCAAATCAAAACCAAACATATGAACTAAATTAACAAAATTTAAAACAAGAACGAAACAAGAAATAGAGAGAAAGAGAAGAAGAAGACTTATGAATTGAAGCGAACAACTTGAAATCCAAGTGCTTGAATCCAAAATTAATTTGATACAATCCTAATCTAATCTCCTCAATGGAGTTTTTTATTGGCTAAAACCTAAACTAAACTACCCTAAAAATCGCCTGGAAGAACCCCCGAGCAACCCCCCGAACAAAAACGCCGAAGAGGGCTTTAAATAGAAAATCGCAAAACCGGACGACAGGCCCGGGGACACGACCGTGCCATGGTGGCACGGTCCTGCCACATGGCACGGCCCCACCGTGCCATTCCTTTGTCACCATGGTTCAGCCCCCAGTTTGTCCTTTTTTGCCGGTTTTTGCTGTTTTTCTTCACTTTGTCCCGTCTTCGCTCCTTTTCACGGCGTTTGCTTGATTTGACATTATTTCCTACAAAACATACATAAAACAAGTAAAAATCCTAAAGATTAAGTTATTACACGAGCTAAAAGTGGGTGAAAAAGGTACGTAAAATAGGACAATTTATTGCCTATCAGACGCCTGGGTGTTCATCTGACACTATTGACGTATTTTAAGACCAAAATCATTTGAGGGTTATTTTCAAGTTACTAAGGTCCTGTTCTCTTGAACAAAATGAGGGAAAAAAAAGTTCAATTCAATTTAGCAAAAGTAGGTTTAGTTCAGTTCAGCAAAGTTCAGTTGAAAAAAACATAATTGAATATTACAACCTGAGCAACACTTGCTGAAGGGCTTTTCCCCCCCTCAACTGCATAAATATAATAGCTACGGTATTGGTAACTATATTTGCAAAACTTGATGTCCTTTTTTAATTGAATCCCTGTGCACTCATTGCTGAAGTCCAGGGAACATCATCTCGTTTGATCATCTAGATATTAGCATAAGAATGATTGACCTTAGATTCTCCCCATAGTTTTCAATTATTATGTATTAGCCCTCCCCCCTTGCCTTTCTTTTTTTTCTCAAATATACAGCTACTTGGAATAATGTCTTCGCTTTGCTCCTCTTTATTTTATTGTCTTGTTGATTTGTTCATAAATTACTTGATAACACAGTGGTCAGAGGCTGTGGGGAAGGATTGACAGTCAATGTTTTGATGGTTAAACATATAAAGTTGCATAATATGTAAAAACATTTAGAAGGTGGCATTTTGACCTTTGACATCATTGACTTGATACAAACTGCATTGGGTTAGTTTTTCTCCTTGATCAATATTCCAAGTATGTTATGCAGTGTGATCTTGAAAAAAAAAGAAGATGTTGTGTAGTGATAGATAGTCACAGAACTGAGGTTCAAGCATTTTCTGTCTAGTTTATGTAGCCAGGAACTTCTCATTTTCAGCTTTCATTTCCATGCACTTCAAGAAAATTTCAGGAACTTCACTTTTTTTACTGTACTTTCATCTGCGTTGAGTTGTATGTACTTCAAGGAAATTTCAGGAATGCCTTCTCTATTTGGCTTTGCTATGACACCATGACTGACTATACATTGTGCGACTATTGAATGTAGGAAGATTAGCAAGGAGCATTCGATATCACCTCTTTTTCAACTCTTTTTCTCCCATATTGTTATGTTTTATTGTTGTTGTACTCCAGGTGTGCGGCCCTTAGAGTTTTAGTCTCCAGCGTATAGTCATCGAGTGATGAATATATATCGTGCGATTGTTGAATACAGGAACCTCATTATTGTAAGGCTTTAGGCCTAGATTTAACTCAATTTTAAGCGAACCTTTGTGCCTTTCACCCCAGAATTGTAGTCTTTTTATATTCATCTATCCCTCACTTTTTTTTGCACCTATCCTATTACAGGAGGAGTTTGAGCGTCTAAAGGCATAGGTTTCTCAAGCAGGAACTGAAGTAGGTGATGATGAGCTTTTTTTGCAAGCTGTTTGAGGCAAGAACAAGAAAGGTATTGTTTACGGACTTGGAACAGAGTCAGAAACTTACTACCCGGTCCGGTCGTCACTCTAGCCCATCATAATCATACACACCCTCAGTTGTTTCTCAAATGGAGAATCGCTTGAAAAAATCTAAGGAGGAACTTCAAGCTACGAGGGAAGAACTTAGAGCCACTAGGGAGGAACAAAAACAACAAAGAGAGTTGATTGCTAGCCTACTTGCTTGGCTTGAGGGCCCATCCTCTTGCCATTCGCTCCCACCCCTTAGCTAGCTCTTAGCTTATGTTTGTGCAATTTAATGTAGGGTTACAGATTGCCTTTTTGGATGAGGACTCAATTATATGTTGGAATTGAGACTCATTAGCAATGGGTTTAGTTAGTATCTAATAACTACAATTAGTTGTAGTTCGGCATGTTTACACTTTATATATTTTGGGGGACTTAGAAATAGGCGTGATCGAAGATATGCTGGATGACCACACTCAGCACTTTTTGATCATGTACTTTCACTTGTGCCTACATATGGTTGTTGTCGTTGATTATATATTCTTCTTTCAGTTATATATTTGTTTATACAAAATCGTTAATAAGGGCGCAGGGCACAAGATCCATGTCATTCGACATAGCTACAAAACATATCGTTCAACATAGCTACAAAACAACTCGTCCCCTTCCGTGATGGAAATTAGTAAAATCGATACAAATACATTATCACTATGGTAGAGATGAAACTCATTTCGATAGCGAAATGGCGAGAACGATTTCATCTCTAATGGAGATGAAAAAGGCTTTTCGTAGCAAGTTTCGTCTCTAACAGAGACAAATAAATTCTTAAGGTAACCAAATCTATTCATCGCAGATGGAGATGAAAAGTGCATCGTAGCAATATTCGTCTCTAACAAAGACGAACAGTCGTGAAATGGCAACCAACAACATTTCGTCTCCAATAGAGATGAAACTTATTTTGTATTAAAATTCGTCACTATTAAAGATGAAAAATATATCGTCTCTATTTTCGTAGCTAATAGAGACGAAAAATTTAGGTCATCGCTAATTTCATCTGCGACGGTGGGTTTTGAGACGAATGTTTTTTCGTCTCTGTTTCATCGCTAAATTATTTAGCGACGAACAAATAAAATTTTGAGACAAATATTTTTCATCGCTAATTGCGCACTTTTCTGCAGTGATAGGTTTTGAATTCTACGGATGTAAATGACATGAGTGTCTCACAAAATATTACTAACAATAATGAAGCGAACAAAAAAGGTGGAACACATCAAGTATGTTTGTTTGTTATTGCACATGAAGACTTTTCCCTTTTCAATTTGGTGATTATGTTTTTTCCCCTTTTCAATGTAGCTTATAGAGTTGGATGATATTCAAGAGATTCTATATAAATTGGATGATGTTGCACATGGTGTTGATGAGAAGTACAAAAGTTGTTTGCAATTTTTAACTTATGAAGAAGCAAAAATTGTGACACAATGTTTAATTGGAAAGACGTGAGTAAGGATGCTTATCAGGATTCTTCAAAGAGTCAAACTTTCAGCATATATCAATTAATATGTTTTTTCCCCAACAAATGGATATCATATTGGGTATATATATGTGGAAAATTTTATTTTCATAATTATGCATGAATAAGTATATTATCTCAAAAAAATAATGTAATTTATTTATTCAATAGGGTATTGACGCATATTTGTACTATTTACACCTGAGGGTGGAAAAGGAGGGAATAAGGAATAGGCTATATGTGCCTGTCATGCTTTAGGTAATAAATTAATTATTACTTCAACATTTTGTTTCATAATCATGCCTGTTTAATGTTTTCAATAAACGTGAAATTATTTATATAGGTAGCTATGTCTTTTACTGACGATAGTTATGAGAAATCCTCATCAAATAAGCGCATTCGGCTTCTTACAATGGTATTGAATCCTATCTTCCTGATGATACTAATCACGTTGAGCTGGTAAATAAGTAAAAACAAATCTAATCCATAATGTTATTATTTTTAATATATAAATAAGTTAGAGTTACTATTTTATTTGTGAATTTAGGTTTATATTCCCCTACTGGATGAAAATAGAAACAGTTGGATATTGGCTATATATGGTTAACCTAAAAGAGGAACATTGATATTATTTGGATTCCATCAGTCCATCAAAAGTTGGAATTAAATTAGCATTTGAGCTGGTAATTAATTAATTCAAGCAGCTTTTAATTCCATCAATTTTTTAAAACAATATTAATGTCATTTTAATGTAGTTACTGAAAGAATCAAAGTTATTTGAAGAGGACCATCGGTTGCATCAGTTATTTCAAGATGTATTTTAAATTGCAAGTTCCAATAGTTTATAGACAACTGAACATGTGAGTAAGACTTTGAATGTGAATTACGCATTACCTATTGTACATGACTTTCGATTATGTTGTAGGCATGATTTAGCATATTTTAACAATAAGCACAGATAAATACTTCTCATATTATTTATTCCCCTTGCATTCAAAAAAATATATTATTTAGTTTTCAAATAAAGCAAAAAAACTTGATCAACAAAAATGAAAATTATAAACATAAACACTTCTGTCATTGAAACTTAAAACTTATTCATAACTATGAACAGAACAAACATAAATATAAGAATTTGAAATACATAAAAACTTAAAAGTCTAAATGATAGAACACTCATAAAATATTAGTCTAAATAATTCCATTGGAAATTTATTCATAACTAACACTATTGTATTAAAAAAAATTCAAGAGAAACAACTTAGCACAATCAACATACCAGGAAATTTGAGACAAATAACAAATATGACTTGCTACTCACAAATTTATACTTTTAATTAGAGAACAAGGGGTGTGATTTAACATACTAATTTAAGAAGTTGAGGAAGATGGATGTTTGATGATTTTAACAAAGACGTGTTGATAAGGAAGCCATGGTGAGTGATTTTATCAAATAAGTTGATAAACAATTGTTGATGTGAAGTACTTCAACAAGATTAGAGTTGGACAACGGGTCGGTTCAGGTTGACCCATTTAATAAACGGGTCAATTGCATGTCAGTCTTACAAATAGTTTAGATCTACTCAAAATTGAAAAACAACATGTGTTCAAGCTAAACGGTCAAATCCTGTCAACTTCAGGGTCAAAATCGGCTCGGTTCCTATTGGGTTCGGGTTTCTCTCAGTAACTTCAGGTTGGGGTCGGGTCGGGTTATTGTATCGGATCAGATTTTTCCAGCTCTAAATAAGATTGAATTTATAGACTTTGGTTTATTAGGATTTCGTAAATTATGGACGAAGATAAGGAAAAATAATATCTTGAAAGATTTCATATACATTTGTTTATCAAAGAAAGATTTCATATATTGTAAGCAAAGATAATCATGCTAACAAAAAAAAAGGAAAAGAAAAGATATTAAAAGGCAAGTGCAAAACCAAAAAAAAAAAAGTTTAAGCAATCAAACCCGATACGACGACTCGAACTTGTGACATCTCGCAAAAGCCCACAAAATATATAAGGCCCCTGACCATCAAACTACAATGACATTGGCTACATAAATGACCACATTCAATATACTTAACACAATACTAAAAATATAAACCAAATAAAAAAACCTAAGCTCGACTACAACGCTCGTGCCGCTGCCCCACTTGCGACCACTGGACGACAAAAAACACTAGCTCCGATGCCGAGCCTCGCCGCCACTAGTTGAAAATTCCCCACGTTTGCCGGTGCTGGAGAGAAACACGAAGCCCATTAGCGAGGAAGAAGGCCAAGCAAGTCAAACCCGACGGTGCGCTGCCACCGTGCCGCCATACTCCAGCAGCCTCTCGGAGTCTCAGGTGACAGAGGGGTGCAAGAGACGATGAGTGAAGCACTTGTTGCCAGATTTTTGCCACCCAATATTTTTAGTGGTACCAACTAAATTTCGAATGGTCGTTGGAAAAATTCGAAGGCTAATAGTCATGCATATCAAAATCCAAACAACCCTTTCAAGTATAATTTTTCCTCCAAATTTATAAATATTTTATGAATTTTATAGTATATTTTTGTTCATTTTAAAGCAAAAAATAATTCAACTATTTAGAACATGGAACAACAAATATACGGTCTGGATTTACGTAGTTATGGTGGTTGTCGTATTGTGACAATCACTACAAGTTTTTGCTTAATTTGATTGGTATGATAGGTATTATTATGAAAGGCTAGAATGTTGAATAGATTGAGTATGAACATTTATGTATTTGAATGAGAATGGTCCATAATGTAGAGGAGAAAGGGGGACAAATATTTTACTCAAATGGGCATTTGTGGTTAACTCCTTTTTTGTTTCACACTAATTTGATGATGCATTCATGGGGTATTTCTAGAGTAAACCCCCCTTGCTTCGCTGACATAAGCATCATCTTGTCTTCTACTATTTAATTTTGTAATATTCTCTAGACTTCTCTGACTTGCCAGTTGCTACTAGGAACAGGTTCTTATATGCTTTGTAGCCAGTATTCGGGTGGCCATAGGGTTACAACTTTCTAGGGATTTCTACTAGATATTAGTTTCTCAGTTTTCAAGGTTTTTCAAATTACCTTTTTAACAAAGTGTCTCCATTATATCCCTTTTTAATCAAATTTATTCCTGGCTATGATTTGACATTATCATGCTAGTTCTTCACAGATAAGAAGAGGTATTGTAACACTAACCCTCAATTCCTCTGCTAATAAGAGAATGAAGAGACTTCCAATTAGTTACTGAGTGATCTAAGATGCTTTTTATAACTGCATATATTTTGTATACATTGATAAACATCGATGACCATGAGCTCATATTCAGGAGAACTAATTAATGGACCCGGTAAAGGAGGGAGGGAGAGGCAAGATAAGCCCTACCAAAGCGCAAACACAAAGGGCTACACCCGTACAAGCACTCATGCCAAGTAATTCATTGTGTGTCCACCAACATTTAAATCTTGTGTTTGATTGATGGAAGATGAATGTCATGCCAACAAAGGTAGAAGCTTTTGGGTTTCTATGACTCCATAGTTTTATTTAAGGATGTTTTGTCCATTTACTTAGATGCAGTCATGATAATCTTTTTAGTAGTTTTTAGTATTTCGTATATGTATGAATCATTAACTTGTAGGAATGCCGGTAGGAGTAAGGTTGCCTACAGCTGGATCTCCCCAGACCCCACGAAAGCGGCACCCATACTGTGAGGTGTTGTTGTTGTTGTATGAATCATTGACTTCTTAGCACCTCTTGTTTTATGGCATGAACCCCCCCCCCCCCAAGTCAAAACACTTTTGCATTAATTTTGTAGTACCTGGATCTACTAAAATTTTATAACAAGCTGACAAATTCAACCTGCATTCACCTCTTACATTTAATGACTTTGATAAATTTCATACCAACAGTTCTTCGAAATACCTTTATTTTCATAAAATTTATCAAGTTACTTCTATAACCTTCTAATTGTATACATAGGATATGAGTTTTTAATCGATTTATCAGGTTTTTATAAAAATAAAATCATTCTACCAGAACGCTAAACATTTGATAAGTCAAGCTCTTAAATTTAAAAAGCACAAGTACTCCAGAGTCAATGATTTTATAAGTACCCACGAAGAAGAGTAAAATAATGCTAATACTAGGGTTGTTAAAAGTTCTCCTGACATGATTACCGATCCAAATTGAACAAGAAATTAAGTGGGTTTGAGTAAATATTTTCAACCCGCTTAATTAAACAAGTTGTTATGAATAACTTGTTTAATTAATTGGGTTAGGTTTAGGTCGAAAATTTTGACACAAAAAAATACCTATTTAACCTGTTTAATTAATTGCAAAAATGTGAGGTTTAATCAAGTCGATATTTCTTTTGGGATTGTGGTTCTTGTGAATCATGGACAATTGTTGCATTATGATTATATATTGAAATAAAAGATTGATTGATAGTGCTCGATAATCATATTTTAGTCAAAACATTAACCAGGTAAAGGGGTAATCTAATAACTTGAACCTAACCTGTTTATATTAAACGAGTGAATAGGTAAATTTCAGGTTAACCCGTTCAAAAAATAAATGGATATATGTCAAGATTTTCAGCTCATTTAATAAAAGAGTTAGATTCAGGTTGAAAATTTCGTAAACCATTTAAGTTCAACGTGTACATGAACTCAACCCGACCTGACCTATTTGACAACCATAGCTAATACTATGACTTTCCTGAGACTAGAACCGAAGATTCTATTTCTAGGCTAGACTGCAAACCAAGTTGGGGAACCCAAGAGGTATTCGACAGCATGGTTATCTTATTCAGATGATTCCACCAACCCAAAACGGTTGAAGTGGAGTTAGCAAACAACTTAGGCCAGATTGGGTTCGTATTCGTATCGAGTTTAAATGAATTAAGGAATCTCAATGTAAAACTTGACCCATTTAATTATTAGATGGATGGAAATCCTTTGACGTGTATCCGTATTGTTTAAACGAATTGGTCGAAAATTTACCCATTTACTAGTTTAATGTAAATGGGTCAATTCACGCTATTCAGTTACCCATTACATGCCTAACATTTCAACTAACATATGATTATGAAGCATAATAAATTTATCTTTTGAGTTCTATATATCATCATAATGCAACAAACGTTGACAATCCACAAGAACCACAATGCCACAAACATAGATGGGCTTGGTTACCCCCAATTTTCACAATCCCCCCCCCCCCAAAATAACAATAATTGGGAAAATAGTTCATGCCTGCTTAATCCATTTAATTAACTACGTCAAATAAATATTTTTCATGTCAAAATTCTCAAGCTCAACTTAACCCGATTTATTAAACTAGCAAAAATATTAACTCATTTGACAAAATGATTTGAAAATTTCTACCTAAATGCATTTAATTCGGTTCAGATCAGTAATTGTGTTGGGTTAGCTTTTTCCAACTATAGGTTGAAATATGTACCATAGTAAATTACAATCCTACGAACAAGCTAGGATACATATCATTTAGAATAATTGACTGAGGTAGTGGGAAAGGCTCATGCTCATTTTGATTCACATTTTGGGTGAATTTTTTGTTATGTTTGCCAGATAAGGTAATATGATGATCTTGTTGTAATGATCGACCAGATTCCTGTTGTATCATTTTGAAGTTTCATTGAAGCTTATTAATCATTAAAAACAAAGAAAAACCAAATGAGAGTATTTCAAGATAAAATTATACTAAACTCTCACCCAAAAAAAAATACAAAAATCATCTGTTATATACAATCTCATGCTTGACAGTATAACTAAAGGTAACACATAATTACAAAGTAACGTCTTTTTCAAAACCAAACCTTATTTTGGCATAGCTAATGAAATAAAATTAATGATCATAGTCAAAGATTCAATTTGCTTGATTAATTTAGTTATCAACGTCATCTTTTGATTCTTTTCTTTAACTTCCCTTGGTGCGTTGGTGGGGGCCTGGAGCTGAATGAGGAGGATTGTTACAATAAGCCGGTCCATTCGGTCCACAAGGTGACTGACGAAGAGAGATTTCATGCAAAAGCATCCGAGCGTGACGAAGACTCAGATAATCATCACGGGCAACACCTTTACCATCATCCACTAAAAAAGAAAAGAAAAGGAAACATTATGCTTGTTTAACAAGTCATGATAATCTTTCAAAAAAACAAGTTATGATAGTCGTAAATTAGGCCAGCAAAATATCTGCAAATTATTTGGGTTTTAATACCATAAAATATCCATGCACATAGTTGTCACTGCCTTGGCAAGTGTCAATACCTTTCGGTCAAATCCACTCAAATAATTGGTAAATGTTAGAGTAATGGCAACAAGGTAGCTCTTCTTCCCTCTCACTTTGTCCCACATGAAACTTTTCAGGGTGTTTTGAGGAATTCATATATCCCATCCTCCTCACTCATGTTGAATAACCTAAGACCATGCTTTATGGGGTTGAGAGTGTCAAGGACCACCACAAGCGCATGCATGCTGCTGGGTGGGGGCCAACTTCTTTTTTTGGGAGAAATCTACTCATAATTTTTTGTAACAGATTGTTGCCTACCGACACCTTGAAAGCTGCCCATTTTGCTCTAGGTTTCCTGCCCCATTTTGCTCTAGGTTTCCTACCTCATTTTGCTCCACTCTAATGGCTTTGTAACAGCCTCTTCTCCTCTATAAATAGAGGCCTTGGCAGCATGGCTCAATATCTTCAGCTTACGCACCTCTCTTCTCCTCTCTTCTTATTCTCTGCATTCTGGGTTACAAATTGCACACTCCAAACTCTTGGCCGCGAAGTGCACACGTTCAAGAGTGCTGAGTTAACTTTGGGGAGCAACCGGCTGTATCAATTTGCAATGTAGTCGAGCCGTAATTGCTTTCAAGGCAGTGGTTTATCCACCACTCAGTTTTGTTCTATTGTTTGTCAACCATTCTTCTATGTATTCTTCTAACAGTAAATAGAGCAAATGCACTAAAAGACAACACTAATTATTTTTAACAAGTGTCATTCTTACAAAATGTTTAAGATAATTAATAGCTTTTATTTACAAAACAAACCCTTCAAATTTTTAACAAGTGTCATTCTAACAAAATGTCTAAAATAATTAATAATTTTTATTTTTTATAAGAAAAAGGAGTTAGTCAAGTATAAATGGAAAATTGTCTTTCTAAAAATTGTTTTATAAAATTAATTACAATTTCACACATTTTCTTCCTCAATCATAAAACAATATCCAAAGATATTCAAAGATTTATAAGATTTTATAAATAATTTTCTAATATTACTTCCAATATTACCTAAAATAATGTATTATATTATAATAAAATAAATAAACCGTTTATGGATAATCTATTATGCATATTCAATTTTCAATTTTTAACAAACTTTGACTATTAATATAGAATATTACAAAGAGAAATATTCGCATACACATATTTTGATGTCATATGTCTTAATCACCATTAAAATATCACTATTATTAACAATAACTAATAAAAAATATGTTTTAACTTCTCCAAACCCTAGTGCCGCCCTTAGCGTGGGATTGTGAGAGCTTCCTGCCCCCGTCCGGTGGGATTTTGGTTTGGGATCTGCCTCATTGTAGGCTTAATCATTGTCAATTAAGTTGACTCCTACCGTCTCTTGGTGAGTCTGTGTGTTTTTGGGGGCACGAACTTTGAGAACACCGCGAACACACCATGGCGGATCAATTGACGATTGAATGGGAGAAACTCAAACTGACCACGGAGGAAGAAGAAGCCATTGAATATGAGGAGGAGATTCCCGAACAATGGAAGGCGGAGATTGCTCTTAGTCTACTGGGCAGATTCCTTTCGCCCAATACCTTCAGTGTCAAGGCAATAAAAACCGTTATGCAACACAATCTGGAAACCCTCGAGGGGCATGGTGGTTAAAGAACTTGACAAGAATTTATTCCTCTTTCAATTCTTCTTGCAAAAAGAAAAGGATTTTGCCTTTAAAGGGGGGCCTTGGGGGGAGTAGGTATAGATGGGAATGGAGCAGCTCTCGAAAATAGCTTTTGACAAGGCGAGTTTTTGGGTGAAGGCTTACGATGTCTCGATTGTGCGCCAGACGAGGCCTTTGCCAAATTCTTGGGAGACAAGGTGGGGACCTTTGTGAAGTGTGATGAGGATGAAATGTTAGGGACGGATAAAGCTCTATGCTTTAGGGCTGAAGTTGACGTATTGAAACCGTTACGGATAGGGGTCATGGTGAAGGTGGATGGGACGGCCATATGGATCAAATTTAAATATCTAAAACTGCCAGACTTTTGTTATGGCTGTCGGGTTTTGGGTCATACACTGAAGGCATGTGAGGTGCTTCACCCCGAGACCCTGGTAAGTGAACTACAATATGGGGCATGGCTTAGAGCCTCCCTGCTAAAATCTCGTCGAAGAAATGCCAAATCTGAGCTGGCCGAGGAACGACATCTGTTTACAGCTTTCCGGAATAGCCAAACAAACCATACCTCTCGTAAGAAGCTTTCATTTGATGCATCGCTCAACCCATGCAGTGTCGAGGATATTGGCAATGGTAACTCAGGAAGGGAGAATATTGCCCACATGTTGATAGATGAAAGGGAGGAAGTGCTACCCCCAGGAGATGTCTTCAAATGAAAACTTAGAGCTACAGGCGAAGCGGCTAGGCACGACAAGGCCAGGGTGGTGGAAGTAGACACGGGAAAGATCGATACTTATCCTGAACAGGCGGAGGTTGCTGTGCAACCCTACCAGGATCAATGATTGTCTTATGCTTAAATTACCAGGGGTTGGGCGAGACTCAGGAAGTTAAAGACCTTCGTGCCTTGATATAAAGGTTCTCGCCCCAAGCGGTCTTCCTGTTAAAGTCCAAGAGGAGTAAAAAGGAGATGGAAACAATATTGAGGGATTTGGGGGGTTTCTATGGTGTGTTCATGGATGCAACAGGTTGAGCTGGGGGATTGGCGATGCTTTGGGACAAAGGGACGGAACTGACGTTGGTGTCTTATTCTTCACATCATATTGACTCTACGGTAAAGTGGCATAGTCAAGACTAGCTGTGGCGATTCAAGGGGATATATGGGTGGGCAGAAAATCAGCCAAAACGCCGCACCGGCAAGCTGATAACGGATTTGAAGACACATTTGGATCTCCTATGGCTTGTAGCAGGGGTTTTGAATGAGATCTGTTATCATGGTGAAAAGCGAGGAGGACCTCCGAGGGCCCAAGCACATATCGATGCATTTGGAAATGCCTTCCTCGACAACGATTTACATGTTCTGGGATTTTTTGGGTTACGACCTTACATGGTGCGACAACTGGGAGGGGGGATGATGTTGTAGAGGAACGCTTAGACCGTTTCTGTGCTTCCACGTAGTGGGTCATCCAGTTCCTGAAGGCCCAAGTTCAATACATTGACTCGGACATATCGGGCCACCTACAGATCTTGCTACGATGTCAACCATGGATACGAAAGCCAGGCATAAGACAGACCCATTTCTAGTTTGAGAACATGTGGGCGGCTGACCGGGCATCAATGACATTATATCATTAGCTTGGAGGGCTGCTTCTGGCCCGGATTCGGCGGGCAACTTGCTACTGAAAATTGAGAAGTGTTCATCAGAGTTACAAAGTTGGAATGTGGAGCACTGCCCGACTTGCACAAGCACGTGAAATAAACTAAAGGAAGGAAATTCTTGGTAATATTTGTGAATGGAGGAAACATGAAGAAATATTATGGCGGCAACGGGCTTGCTCTGACTACCTAAAATACGGTGACTCCAACACGCGGTGGTTCTACTCCCTAGCCATAATGAGGAGGGCTAGAAATTTTATTGATTCTCTTATCGACGAGGATGGGGTGCAGCGAAATGAGCCAAAGGAGATTGAGACGATCATAGTGAACCCCATCGGACTGTTTTGGGGCTACCAAGACGTGTCTCACTAATGATGAAATGGGCGAGTTCGCCGCGGTTTTGTGAGGGATTTGGAATGCCCGAAATCGGTTCATATTCAAAGCACCTGACAGAAACCTTGGTGTGTTGAGTAAGCGAGCCTTTCATTCGTGCGCAACTATCGATAATCACTTGAGCACAATGTAGGAGTAACTGAGTTGTTACCTTCACTGTGGACCCCCCTGATTGCAGGGACTTTCAAGCTCAACTTCGATGGTGGTTATGTCGAGGAATTAGGATGGGGCTGGGGCTTTGTGATTCGCAATTCCAATGGAGGCGTGGTGCTGGTAGGAGTACAACAAGGCCTAGGGTTTGCTGGACCAGAAGTGGAGGAAGCAAGAGCTTGTGTTTTCAGCATCAAGAGTGCCATTGTAGCAGGTTTCACAAACCTAGTGATGGAAGGCGACTGCCTGCCTTTAATCCAGAAGCTTTGAAACAAACAAGTACCAAAATAATGTGATAGGTTTCTTTATTCAAGAGATCTTTAGGCTTGTTTCTTTAGTAGAATTATGTGCATGGTCTTTTCTTAAACAAAGGGAAAATAAGGTTGCCCATGATCTTGTACATTGGCAACCATTCTTCTCGTCGAGTAGGATTTGGGAAGGAAATACTCCGGATAGCATTAACGCTAGAACATCGGAGGATTTGTGTGATTATTACAATGCCCATTTAATATAATTCCCCTCGTTTCTTTGATAAAATAAAAGATATGTGATTTTAATCAATACTATTTTTTACTATCTTTTTAAACATAAACATAAATAAAAATACCAAATATTATAGATTTTATATACAATAAAATCTCGGTCATAGATCATATATATAAAAGAAAATACAACCAAAATTTAGTACTAAAAGGTACAAATTTGCTTTCAATTTTCAAAGCATAAGACTCCAAGCTAGTATTCACAATTAACGGTGGTAAATTTGTGTTACCATTAACAGATATTATTATTATAACATGTGAAAACTTACAATATGTTCTTTAATTTTCAGTATATTAGAGTCTAAGTGAGTATTAACAATTTTTTGGTGGTAAGTATCTTCTCTTTAACAAATTCTTATTGTGATATTCTTACTATCAAACTACAAATAATTACTACAATTACAAAAAAAACTTATGAGATTTTCAGTGCATTGCATGAGTCCTTAACACTGATTCTAATTTAAAAGGAATCAACACTAGTTCTAATTTGAAAGGAATAAACCCTAATGAGTCCTTCAACATTTTTTTTTATTATTTTTTGGGCTGAGTAAAGCGTGCTTCAACATTTAATGACAAAGAAGAGCATCTCTGTTCTATAGAACTTTATGTTGATGAGTTGATATATATAGCTTGTATACAATATAGTTAAGAAAATTGAGTGATTTACGCAAATAATTCCTAAAAAATTTGTTAGGCGAGATGATAGGCTTGATATTACCCAAATGATTTGTGCAAGTTATTAGGCGAGATTTGTATTGATTCCCTGCAATATCTCTCATATTGTTTCCATACCTTGCTGCTTTCCTTTTAGGAAGTTTAGGTCATTTGTTTATGTACTCATCATGTATATATATACCTCTGTAGAATGAATGTAGGGCAGACAGGAATTCCCTTGCCTCTCTCTTAAAATTAGCATGGTATCAGAGCCATGACAAATGACAAAGACAACAAAATCTCGTCAAAAACCGAAACCACCAAAACAACAACATTTAAATATGATCTGAACTCCAATGACAATCCTGGAAACATTATCACACAGGTTCAACTGAAAGGTGATAATTATGAAGAATGGGCATGAGCTGTGCGGACATCATTGAGAGCGCGACGCAAATGGAGTTTCATCGAAGGGAAAGTTGCCATGCCTGACGTAGCTAGTCCAGAAATTGAAGATTGGTGGACTGTGTAGTCCATGCTGATCTCTTGGAAAATGAACACAATAGAGCCAAGTCTGTGAACTACTGTGACATATACCGATACCGCAAAAGAGTTATGGGACGACTTAAAAGAACGATTCTCAGTCATTAACAGAGCAAGGATTCAACAATTGAAGGTAGATCTCACTTATTGCAAACAGCAAGGCATGACGATTGTGGCCTATTACAGTAAGTTGAAAACTCTCTGGGATGAACTTGCAATGTATGAACCATTATTAGTGTGTACTTGTACTGGCTATGAGTGTAAAATAAGTAAGTGAGAAGCTCCAGAAAAGATAGGAAGAGGATAGAGTCCATCGATTTCTCATGGGCCTCGATGAAGTGATCTATACGAATCTGAGATCAAATCTTCTTGCTACTGAGCTGCTACCCTCCTTAAACAGAGCTTACTCAATTGTAATACAGGAAAACTGGGTACGGACCATGGCTAGGGCTATGGATGAAAGGCGGGATGTGATCACTTTGGTGGCAAAGGCATCGTATAAAGGAAAGGGTCGCAGCAAAAGACGGGACACACATCAGGTTTGTTCTCACTGTAACCAAACTGGGCATGATTCGAACAATTGCTTCAAAATCATTGGGTACCCAGAATGGTGGGGTGACAGACCGTGAGGAGACAAATTGACTGGGCAAGGTCCAGGACAACAACAATCGACCATGACAGGGGCAGGTCGTGGACGGGGACGTGGAACACCTGTGCGAGCAAATGTTGTCCAAGTAGGAGAAGAACGCACTGGTGCAAGCACAGAACTGTGTATCAATGCCGAAAATCCTGGATTTCCAGGATTGAGCAGTGAGCAATGGGAGACCTTTATGACCATGTTGAGCAAACACAAATCCGATACGAAAGAAAGATTGACGGGTAAGCGCAATACAAACTTATATTGGATCATTGACTCAGGTGCCACAAACCACATGGTTGGAGATTTACATAAATTACAGGACGTGCGGGACATTGCAAATTGTCCAGTTGGACTACCTAATAGGAGCCATTCCTTTTCCATAAAAGAAGGAACAATCAAGATTGACGAGCATCTTACACTTGACAACGTTCTCTATGTTCCTGGATTAACTTGCCACTTAATTTCAGTGTCGCAATTACATGATACTTCCAAGTATATTGTACAATTTTGTAATGATACATGGATTGTGCAGGACCTTCTTATGAGGATGCTGATTGGTGTGGGTGAGAGACGGGATGGACTTTGTTACTACCGCAGTCTACCGAAATTCCAAGCAATATAGGTAGAAGGAACTACTGCACTAGAGCTCTGGTATAGGAGACTGGGACACCCATATGAGAAGGTCACCAAGTTACTTCCAAATGTTAATTTTGGGAATTATTCTTTAGACAAAAATTGCGATGTGTGCTACAAAGCAAAGCAAACTCGGGATAAATTTTCATTCAGTTTTAATAAAGCATATGATGCATTTGAGTTGATTCATTGTGATCTATGGGGGCCTTATAGGACCCTATCATCTTGTGGTGCATCATATTTTTTGGCTGTGGTGGATGACTTTTCTCGTGCTGTGTGGGTGTTTCTGTTGATTGATAAGAAAGAGGTTGATGGTTTTGTCAAAGATTACTTTGCCATGGTCGAACGACAATTTTAGAAGAAAATTAAAATTATAAGGAGTGATAATGGTACTTAATTTGTTGGTTTAAAATCATTTTTTCGCGAACATGGCATCATATTTCAAACATTATGTGTTGGGACACCACAATAGAATGGAAGGGTCGAGAGGAAACATCGCCACATTTTAAACGTAGCTAGAGCCTTGAGGTTTCAGGGACATTTGCCTATTTCTTTTTGGGGTGAGTGTGTATTAACTGCTGGATATTTGAATAATCGCACTCCTTCTGCTCTTCTAAATGGAAAAACTCCTTACAAAGTGTTGTATGGGGATTTGCCTAAATATGATCATCTTAGAGTTATTGGATCCCTTTTGCTATGCACATACAAAGGGGGGGATAAATTTGCAAGTCGAAGTAGAAGGTGTGTTTTTGTCGGTTACCCGCATGGGAAGAAAGGATGGAAACTATATGATTTGAACTCTAAGGAGTATTTTGTATCTCGAGATGTTGTGTTTCACAAAGGTGTGTTTCCTTTTGCTGACAAAATGGAAAACGTAACCCCTATTTCCATACCTCTCTTGGACAACATGGTGGATAGCGCAGATAATGAGGTTGCAGCGAAGGGGGGTGAAGATGATGCCATTGCAGCCCAAGGGGGTGTTCAGGATGAAGTATCTGATGGCATTAAGGAACGCCAATCCCCTCTTGCCGAAACAGTGGATGAATCTCTGGGACGAGGACATCGCACTAAGAAACCTTCTGTTAGACTGCGTGATTATGTTATTCATACTGTGAAAAAATTAAGTCCATCTACCTCAATCTCCACACCACGGCATCCTCCAGGTACCGCCTATCCTTTAGGACATTTTGTAAACTGTGCTCGTTTTTCTGTGCGACATAGACAGTTTCTTGCAGCTATTACTGTGGGACAAGTTTCGAGTACTTTTTCTGCAGCCATCAAGGAATATCATTTGTGAAAGGCTGTGCAGGCAGAAATACAAGCTTTAGAGAAGAATGGAACTTGGACGATTACTGACTTACCTCCCGGGACAAAGGCTCTTGGATGTAAGTGGGTTTATAAGACCAAGTACAATTCTGATAGGACTATCGAGTGTCACAAGGCACAACTAGTAATACTTGGGAATCATCAGACTGAAGGCATTGATTTTACAAAGACGTTTGCACCAATAGCCAAGATGGTGACAGTGCGCGTATTTTTAACTGTGGTTGCTGCTCAGAATTGGGAATTGCATCAAGATGGATGTGCACAATGCATTCTTGCACGGTGATTTAAAAGAGGAAGTTTATATGAGATTGCCACCAGGTTTCCAAAGTTCCAAACTAGGCCAAGTTTTGAAGCTTTGAAAATCCCTTCACGGCCTTAAACAAGCTCCTCGGTGTTGGTACGCAAAATTGAGTACGACCTTGTTAACATATGGTTTCAAGCAATCTCATGCTGACTACTCTTTATTCTCCCTTCATCATGATGATGTACACCTTCATGTTCTAGTCTATGTTGATGATTTGATCATCTCGGGAAATACCCATGTTGCAATTCAAAAATTTAAGGCTTATCTCAGCCAATGTTTTCATATGAAAGATTTGGGGAAGCTGAAATATTTTTTAGGTGTTGAGGTTGCACGGGGACCTAAAGGGATTTTCCTATGTCAACGGAAATATGCGTCAGACATTATTTTTGAAACTGGTTTACTTGGTGCCAAACCAGCTAATATCCCAATGGAACAAAATCATCGATTGGCACTTGCTTCTGGTCCTTTTTTTAATGATCCTTAACAATACAGAAGGTTAATAGGCCGCCTTATATATCTCTGTTTCACTCGACCTGAGCTATCTTATTGCGTTCATATTCTTTCTCAGTTCATACATAGGCCTCGAGTTGAGCATTAGGATGCGGCTTTACGAGTGGTCCACTATTTCAAGGGGACACCTGGACAAGGAACTTTCTTTCCCTGCATTAATCACTTGACTTTACGTGGTTGGTGTGATTCAGACTGGGCAGGGTGTCCATTGACTCGTCGATCCCTTACAGGCTAGTTTGTACAATTGGGACATTCTCCCGTTTCATATAAGACTAAGAAACAACATGTTGTGTCCCGTTCATCGGCTGAAGCAGAATATCGTTCGATGGCAGCAACTACATGTGAACTCAAATGGCACAAAGCAGTTTTGGCTAGTCTCGGTGTTCCGCATGATGAATCCATGAAGCTTCACTGTGATAGCCAGGTAGCCTTACATATAGCCCGAAATCTTGTGTTTCATGAGCGAACCAAGCACATTCAAGTTGATTGCCACTTTGTTCGTGATGAGATAATGACCGGAAACATTCAACCTTTATTTGTTCCTACTCAACATCAATTGGCAGATATCTTCACCAAGGCTTTGGGCAGAACCCAGTATGAAACGCTTCTTTTCAAGTTGGGCATTCGAGACCTTCATGCTCCAACTTGAGGGGGGTGTTAGGCGAGATGATAGGCTTGATATTAGCCCAAATGATTTGTGCAAGTTATTAGGCGAGATTTGTATTGACTCCCTGTAATATCTCTCATGTTGTTTCCATACCTTGCTACTTTCCTTTTAGGAAGTTTAGGTCATTGTTTATGGACTCATCGTGTATATATATACCTCTATAGAATGAATGAAGGGCAGACAGAGATTCCCTTGCCTCTCTCTTAAACTTAGTAAAATTAAATTTGCTTGTTCTTTAAAATTTGTGCTCAATTTACTTTCATAATTCTTCAAATATTCAAAATTTCTAATCTCTTCTTTCAAATATTCTCAACTGTTCTCCACGTAATGCTAAATTGCCCCGTGTACGACTGTTTGCTAGGAGGACGTGCAGGAGCAGGGGTTGCAATTTAGCCAAACACATTCCATCATTTTCTATTAACTTACACGATTAGTGGGTCCATGGAAGAATCCGATATTCAAGTGCTATTGGAGTGTCCTTTCGCAGAACGAGTTTGGGAGGAAAGCAAGATTGATCGCAAAGTTTTGGACGGGCAAGGTTTGATCGATGAGGGATTGTGTCGAACTTGTTTTACGGCGCATGGACATGGTGGAGGCAGGACTTACACTCGGAGTTGTTGTTATTGGACATAGACGAGGCAGGTGTGTTTTTTACCATTTTGGCTAAGTGCTGGTCGGCCGAGAACTTGTTTATTTTTTCAGTTCAAGGAGTCAAACCCCTCTTCTATTAGTAAGTGTGCATTTTCATTGGTCACAAGCTACTGTGAGGTCCATGACAAGGTCGACAATGTCTGTGCTGCAGATCCTGATGGTTGGTGTCCACCATCATCGGGTGTCTTTAAGCTAAACTTTGATGGGGGATTGGTGGAAGAATCATGTTGGGGCTAGGGCTTTACTGCAATGGGGATGTAGTCCTTGATGGGGCAAGATAGGGGCTAGCTTCATTGAACCTGAGGTGGAGGAGGCCAGCTGGCCATAGCATGTCACTTTGCACTCAAATGTGTGAGGGAGGTCGGGTTTGATATGGTAGTGGTTGAAGGCAATTGTCTTCCACTTATTCAGAAGCTCAAGGCCTAATTGTTACAGGATAATTTTGTTGGGCTCTTGATGTTATTGATTTTGTTGAGTTGTTTAATTATTGTTCTTGGTATTTTGTAAAGAGGGGGTAATAAAGTTGCCCATGAATTAGCTCATTAGCAACCTAGTTGATTTGATAGTAGAGTTTGGTCTATGGATACCCCGGATTGCATCTTGGCACGAGCATCGATTGATATGTTTAAGTATACCAATTTGAATCTAATATAATCCCCCTCTACTTTTTTGATCAAAAAAGAAGAGAACAATAGATTGCCATATGTGATTTATTTGTTTATCAAACAAGAAATTGCATGTGTGCCTCACAAAAGATCATGAGCATCTCCCGTGCTATTTTGCTCAGAATCTCTCAATTCTCTCATTATTTTTCCCAACAGGAAAAGGCAATTTAATCATATGCAAAGAATAAAGGTAAGATAAATGAGGGATTAAGGCTCTTCTTGATAAATTTAGTTGTTTGAATAACAGATAGTGATTGTATTTTGACAATAACAAACAACTTATAGTTATGTTTACCTAGCTATCTAGAAAGAATATATTTGGTCAAGTCACTTATTGAATTAGAATATGAACATAAATAATGGCATGTAGCACATCATCATTGTATACAACCATGTAAGTTAACATATGCCAATAGCATATAGTACTTTATCAAATAGTTAAAATTAGAGAAGTAGATTTTTGACCTAATCAAATTATTAAGCGCTATTTAAAATGCTATTGGAAAATAATATTTAAGTTAACTACATATATCATAAGAGTACAATTAGGAGCATTTATCTATGTGTATTTTATAAAAAATCAGATGAGTATCAATATACAAAATTAAACTTAAAAACATCTTAATTGAAAATGAAAAACCTAAGATTAGAAATTGAGTTTGCAATTCTTCTTGCAAAAGGAATAGATAGGGAATCAAATTTCAACAGAAATGATTTAGGGATTAATTTTAAAAGGAATATATGTTGTTTTAAAATTTCTTTTGTTGAGGAGAATATCTCATATGATTTTTTTTTTAAAGAATGAATCGAAAAAATATTTGAAATGACAACGCTAATTAACGCATGGTCTCACATCTATAATCATGTGACGAGTGCAGAAATTAAATATTAGAACTAACAACATTAACATATTTGTAACTCATTTTTTTTTTAAATTCGAGTAGTTCGGAAGAAACTATTAATTATGATAACTTCAAAT
>JACYFF010031957.1:105669394-105699757 GCA_017589665.1 Selenicereus undatus | reverse complement strand
TGTGTGTGTGTGTGTGTGTGTGTGTGTGTGTGTGTGTGTGTGTAAACGTTGACGGTTCTGAAACTATAAGAATAGATACTTTTAACGAAAAATAATGGGAGGAAGGGGGCAATAAAGTGCAATATGGAGTGATCAAATTACCAGTGAGTTGGGCGGATGTAGGAGCGGAGCCTAGAACCAGCAGCAAGCAAATGAGAAAGGGAAGGGAAAGACACAGAAAAGCCTTTAGGTGGTGGGTCATCTTTTCTTGCTAAAGTCACCTGTTCTTTTGTATTGTAGACAACAAGAATTGGACACTTGGATTCCTTGAGAAATGAAGACGAAGGTATTCACGTTCCTTAATTTATTGATATAATATAGGGGGTGCTGGAAAAACCGTTTTTTGAAGAGTTTTTTTTGATCAAAATTAAATGTTTAATCCAGTAAAAAAGCTAATATGGGTATTTGGCGAAAGAACGTTTTGGAAAAGCTTTTTGAGTCCAAATAGCTAATTTCAAAAAACTAATTCTTAAGCTATTTGGAAGAGCTTTTTGAAAAATTAGCTTTTTGTCTCGCAATTTTATCTGAAACAGTTAATTTTACCAAACAATTTTTCCACGAATAGCTAATTCAAACAGCTAATACAAACAGTTCACTTAAACAGCTAACAGATAACAGCTAATGCAAACAGTTAATAGCTAATATAAGTAGTAAAAATGACTAACAACTAACAACTGTTTACAAAATAGGTCCATAATAAAATAAAATGTTATGGCTACTAAATTAATCATCTACTCTGAATTCAAAGCATGGAATTGGTCCCCCCCCCCCCCCAAAAAAAAACATAGAATTGGTCGTACGGATGATGGCCATGTATAGCATTCCATATTCACTAGAAGGGCCGAATGTTCACAACCCAAAAGAAAAAGGAAAAAAAAAGAAGGGGCGAATGTAGACGCGCTTTGATTGTATTCAATCTTTCATATTTTGATGTTACTTTTATTTTGATTATTCCACCATACATGTGTATAGTCTGGAAAAAGAACACCTAATAACCTCAATTTCAAAAGAAACATATTAATGCATGTCATGGCTGACATAATCGTATAAGATGTTCGTATTTGTCAACATGTTGGAAAGGTTACCCCAAATGTCAAATTGAATGAGGTGGATTTATATATGGCCCAATACTTAAAATATGCTTATTCTATTTGGATTCAAAATCTTAATTGATTTTATCCGAATCCAACTCAATCTGAACTTTTCTTTTTGATTTCGAGGTTTTTTTTTTAATAAAGAATAATTGGACTAAATATAACTTAATTTGAAACCAAACCAAATAAAAAATAATTAAGCTTAAAAACAAACTGTATAACGAATTTGAATATATCGACCCGAGGCTACTTCAATGTGAATGACCTGAAGCTAATTTGTTGACCTGAAGCTAATCCAATGTGAACGACCCTTTTAAGTTTTACCTAGTCTAACGATTCATGGTCAAGGAGAAAAACATTAATTTATCTATTTTGTTCTTCGAATACTGTTGTATTGAATGTGAAGAAACCTTATTTTGCAGTCCATGATGTTGAACCTTAATGTAGGTCCGCAGTGACTTTGATGTTCCAAGTTTTGTGCCTATTGCCTCAGTTGATGTCTGAATCTCCCTGCCTCCCCCCGCCTAAAAAAAAAGAAGTTAAAATTGACATTAAGGTAGAGTTTGGTTGGGCAGAAATTGATTTTTTCAGAAAATAGTTTTCAATTTTTCATTGTTTCGCAAAATAAATGATGGAAAACCATTTTTCAAAGAAAATGATTTTCCCACCAATGGAAGAAGAGGAAGATGAAGTTTGTTTTTTGAGAAGATAAGAAATTGATTTTCTACCTGCAACTATTTGACGATATGATCTGTCAAAATTTAGGTGCAGAATTTGATTTCAATAGTTTGAATCAAAACTTGAACATGCGATTTGAAAGATTAAAATAAATTCAAATTTAGATTTTGAGCTCAAATTTCTTTCATTTGGTAGACATTTATCTCTACCATGACAATTTAATCGATATTTTTTGCCACTAAAACAATTCAATTGACTCGCTACTAAATCAGTTACAACGGTTTGGATCGAAACTTGATTATCTAATAGAAAATATGGCTCAAATCCATATTTTGAGCACGACATTTCTTCATTTGGTCAATATTTTTCTCTGCCACGATAATTCAATCCACATTTTTTGTCACTTAAACAATTTAGTTAATGTTTTTCGTCGCTAAAACAAGTTCAACGGTTTAGATAGAAACTTGATTATCTAAGATCAAGTATTAAAAAAAACTCAAATATGAATTTTAAACTCAACATTCCTTCATTTGGTCAACATGAAAAATGATTTATCTTGTAGCAAACAATGGAAAATGTGACATGAAAATCAACTTTCCTTGGAAAAGGGCTTCCCACGAAAAATGATTTTTCGGAAAAACCATTTTTCTTCCAACCAAACATTACCTAAGAAAAAAAAATACTAATACATGACTAATAAGCCTATTGAGTGGTGTCCCTTCGAAATCTAAATATTACACACGCACACACACACACACACACACACACACACACACACACACACACACACACACACATATGTGTGTGTGTGTGTGTGTGCGCGCATGCATGTAAGCATTTATGTTCAACCTAGAATTTGATATGTTTTTGTTTATTTTGTAGGAATTTTGGAAATTTGAAGGAATAAATAAATTTCTTTGGAAAAAAAAGATTGAATTGAAAGATGATTGGATCAAGTAGAAGGAAAAAAAGAAGGGAAAAAAAAGAAGAAGAGAAGTGGGCCTATCTAGTGGTCCAGCAACTGAGCCCATCCTAGACATTACTTGCCTCACGTGCCTAGCATGTGATCCAGTTGGTCTTCCCCTCCTTTCTCATACCGTAGACCGTTCCCAATAGTAGAGGCCAGCGGAGGCTTCTCCCTTCTCCCTTCTCCCTTCTCCCTCAATTTCGGCTTGTCCTCTTCTTAGCTCCACGGCCCAGTGGCCTACGTGACCAATCTAGCCTTCCCTAGGTCAGTTTCCCTTCCCCCCCTCCCACTTAATCATCCATAGGCATTGCACATGATCGCTTTCCCCCCTCTTCTCTTTCTTTGTTTGTCCTAACAAGAGATCTCGAAGTTCCCAAAATGTGTCCTCCTTCCTCTTCTTCCTCATTCCATACTCCATGAACACGTCTCCCACCATCAATTTCTCTTTCATAATCACAATACTTACTCCCTTCTGTTATCTTCATTATCATTTTCATCATCAATTTGGCGGGTACGAGTTTGGGTTTAACTCACGTTTAATTACAGCAATCAAGTGTTGAAGTGAGGTTTTGGGGGCTATAACTGGTAACAGAGATGCTGTTTTGGGGGCCAAGCAGATACAATGTAGTAGTTTTGTTGTTTTTCCTTCCCTTTTCTTCATTTTTCATGTTTCATGAGACTTATATTTAGTTCACAAAGTTGGTGTAATTGAATATAGCTTGCTTAGTCTAAGTGAGATTTTTGGACTTTGGTTTTACCAATTCTTAGTTTGATTATGAGTATTCAATTAAAAATTGCAAGCGGCTCAATTTGAATTAGTTTCCTAGTCTACCTCCCCTATTCTGGGCAACAGGGCAATATCAACTTGTCTATCCCTTCATTTTTAGTTAATTTTAGAATGGATAGTTTCAAACTAATCTCCTGTTGCTTGGTATTTTGTTTATGATTTGAGTAATTGATTATGTCAATGACCGGTTGATTCCAAATTTTGATGAATGATCCGTATTTAGCGTGTTGGAAGTTTGAATTGAATGTGAATAGAGCTAACCTAGAAATCATTTCGAGTTTCATTTACATTTCTAGTTAGCCTTATAAAAATAATTACGTTACATTGGTTAACAATTGTAATTTGGTTTAGTTATTTGTTCCGTTAATGTTAGAATACTAATTCTTCGTTAGTGATTTAATTTCATAATCTATCCCTGAGGACAACACCCATAAGTGTTACAATGATAAACCGTGCGCCTGTAGAAATCACAACAAGTTTTTGGCGCCATTGCGAGGGACGAAATTTGTGAAATTAGGTTGCGTGTTAAATTGATTCATAATTTAGTCGATTGAGTCATTTTTGTTTCTTCTTGTACTTTGTGATTATGAGTTAACGATAGTTCATTAGTTTAGTTTAGGTCTTTGGTGTTTTTTATTTTGTTTAGAGTTTATATTTGGATTTTATTTGGGTCAATTTTGTTTTGCTTTTGAGTGATTAATTTTTGCTAAAAAAAGGAACTGAACATAATACAGTGCAGGGTCTGAACATCGTGTATGACCAAACTAGAACTGAAAATTAGAAGGAGTCCGTGTAGGTTTTTCAGATTTTTGAGTTTCTGTTTTGATTTTTCCAGGCTAATCTGGGACTGATTTTGCTATTTTTATATTTTCTTTAGAGTCTAAATGAATTTTTGTAGAATTTTAGGCATTTCTAGAATTTTCAAACAATTTATGGAAATAATTTACTATTTTGAATTTTTTGCACTATTCTAGGATAGAAAAAAATTAAAAAACATATATATACATGTTCTCTGCAATTATGCTGAATTTTCTATATATAGTGTTCTAAAGTTGGAGTTCGATTTTCTGTTTAATTTTATTTTTAACTTTTGCTTGTTTAGGTTTTAGTTTTTTTTTTGTATTGTTTTAGTTTATTTTGTGTTTTGTGCCTTTTGTTTTATTTTAGGTTTAGTTTATTTTCTATTTTTGTTTCAAGAGGAAAAAAATTCAGAAAAATAAAAAGACCAAAAATACTTTTGTGAGGGTGTAGGCCAGCGGCGAATCCAGAAATTAATTCAAGGGGGGTCGGGACTCAAACATAAATATGATTTGAAATTTGAAATTTAACAATAGTCATAAAAACGAAATTACAAAGCTAATACAATTACGACAATTGTCCTCGGCGAGCCTTCATGTTTTGAAAGCGATACATGATATCATCATTTGATACTGTTTCGAAAAGATTATCCTCAAAATAAGTAATAACAGTATCATTTAAAAACTCGTCTGATATTCTGTTGCGCAAATTGGTCTTGATGATCTTCGTTGCTGAGAATACCCTTTCAGCAGTTGAAGTGGAAACTGGTAAAATTAATGCCAACTTCACAAGTAGATATAGGCGAGGAAAGCTCAGATACTTCTTCGTTTGAAGCAATTTCCTTGAAAGGTCACCTATGCCCCTCAAGTCGGAGAATCTCTCATCATCATGTACATTGACAATAAAAGTATCAAGTTCACAACTAAGTGTCTCAATGCGCAACTCATCAAAAATCATCTGGATACAATTGAACCATTCGAAGGATTTTTTCCTTATCAAAATTGGAGAATGAATCTACTGGGTTCAAACAAGCTACACCGAGAAGCAACTCAGTGCTCACTTTAGGAAAGCGACTATTAAGCTCTTGCATCTGCATATCAAGAATTGTGTAGAATACATCAACACGATAGTAATGTTCATTTGTCACTTTAGAAACTCTGCGGTTTACTCTGTCCCCGAATAACATGGAAATCATCCATGACAGGAATGTCAATATCGTACTTGTGACAAAATGCATAAATATTTTCAATCAAACAATCCCATCCTTGATCCCTTGTCATTTGTAGCCGTCGCTTTGCTGAGCTAAGTAATGATGTAGCGTTGACAATGTCTTGATCTCTTCTTTGTAAAACTTGACTGAGAGCATTTGTAATTCCTAAAATCAATTTCATCAAATGCAACAAGAAAACAAACTCAAATTTTTGCATGCCGTCTAAAGCACTTTTGGCTTTTACCCTGTCTTCTGGATGATTAGCATAATCTCCAATCACATCAAGCACATCAAGAATTGGATCAAACATGATAATAATATTGGTGAATGTTTTAAAATGAGAGCCCCAATTAGTGTCTGCTGGTTTTTGTAGCCCAAGTTCTTGATTTAAACCTCGCCCAGTTTGAAGCTCACCCATATGTAATGCTTCTTCAACCTTTTCTGCTTGTTTTTCTCGAAATTCATCTCTATGTCTATAGGAACCTCCAATCACATTCAACATGACACCAACCAAGTCAAGAAGCCATCCAATATCATTATGATTTCTTGCAACCGCGACCAAAGTTAATTGAAGTTGATGAGCAGAGCAATGAATATAATGGGCTGATGAACAATCTTGCATAATCAGGCTTCTAAGCCCATTAATGTGACCTCGCATGTTACTAGCCCCATCATACCCTTGTCCCCTTATTCAAGATGGACTCAATGATAATGTAGAAAGAAATGAATAAATAGACTCCTTCAATGCCAAAGACCTAGTATCGGTCACATGAACAAGGCCAACCAAACGCTCCATAACAAATCCCCTTTTATCAACAAACCTTAAAATGAGAGCCATTTGTTGTTTACATGATACATCACGGGATTCATCACCTAATATAAAAAAATATCCATTGTCAAGTTCTTCAAGAATAGCCTTCACAGTTTCTTTTGAACAAGCATTTGCAATTTCTTTTTGGATGTCAGGGGAAGTCATTATATGATTGCCTGGAGCATTTTTTAAAACAACATTTCCCACATTGTCATTCTTTTCCGCATGAAACTGTAAGAAAGTCTTAAAAAGTCCTTTCCTTCTTGACAATTCACTTTCATCATGGCCTCGAAATGGCAATGCAGAAAACAAAAGTAATCTCACAATATCAACTGAAGCATTTAGGCGAGTGTAGTACTCAGACTTAGTTTGCTCTAATTGTTTATTCAAGGCAGTCTGTATGGATTGCTTTTGCATCATCAACTCTTCACATTGTTTCACACATTCCTTATGTACACTATTTGACCCACCCACATGCATCTTAAATCTTTCTGTCTTATTCCAACTTCTAAATCCTTTAGAAGTGAATGTTTCACTTCCAAAATGACTTGAACTTTCATGCTCATTCTTGAACAAATAACAACACAAGCAAAAAGCCGCATCTTCTTTTATGCTATATTCTAACCAATTCCCATACATATCAAACTAAGACTCATTGAAACGATGATAATTTCCAGACATCAATCTTTGGGGAAAAGCATGATTTCGGGGTTGAAAGGGGCCTTTTTGAATATAAGCTCTTCTTACCTCATCATGCTCATTTGGATGATAATGTGAAATTGGTTTTCTTTCAGCTGGATCTGACTGAATAGCACTTGAATCAAATTGGCTTCTCCCACAAGACCAGGGATTAGTGTTTGCATCAATATCAAAATCTGAGGTTTGTGTTTGAGTTTTGTGTTTGCCGGTTTCTTGATTCAAAGGAGAATTTTCAGGTGTCGAAGTTGAAGGAAACGATTCGGTAGCCAACTTCTTGAAATATCTATGCATTTTCAACTCAACATAATAAAACAAAAATTGAAAAATTGAAAAATTATTTATAGCCAATTTCATCAAATGATTTCAATAATTGAAACTAATCTAAATATGTAAATAATTAAAGAGTAGTAAACAATCAAAAATTTGACAAATAAAATGAAAATTTTAGGTTTGTATTTTGTACCTTCAATTCTTCAAATTTCAAAATCAATTCAGTGGTGGGCCGTGGGTGGTTGCCTGGCCGCTTGAGGGTGCCGACTGTCGACTGCAGGTGGTCGGTGGGGCCGGGGTTGGTTGACGGTGGCTAGACTCGGGGCGGCTGCGCGGGCTTGGAGTCCTAGACAGACTGGTTGCTGGAGGCTGGAGCTGCTCCCTTGCTGGGTTGCTGTCTGCGTACTCTTCCAGTCCAGTCCGGTACCGGTGCCGATCGCCAGGGACCCAGAGTGGTGGACGGTCGTTGGTCAGGGTGGTGGATGTGTGGTGGCTGGCTTGCTCTGTTAAGGCTTGGGCTTTTGCTGTGAAAGTGTGAATCGAATGAGATTGAGAATGAGAGAAAGTGAGAAACTGAGGAATGCTTAGTCTGAAATTTGGGCCAAAAAAAAAACAAGAACAGATAGCAGCGAGCTTCGAACCTGGGACGCGTGAGAATAATGAGATGAGCGCACAGCCCCTCTACTACTAGAGCACTCTTATTGTCATGCATTTAGTCTCTCCCAAATTATATATTATGTTATTTATATTTTTTTTTAACTTATCTAGCAGAATTTTTTTTTAAGCGGGGTCGGTTGACCCCACGTGACCCCACAGTAGCTCTGCCCCTGGTGTAGGCATTGCATGTTTGGTAGGGTTAGAGACCGTGAGAGCAAAACACTTGTTAGGATTGAATCCGACCTTGAACTGGAACCTGAACCTGATCCTAGCCTGAACTTGACCTAAAAGAAATTAATGACACAAGAGAGGACCTTAAGTGATATTTTCTATCCTCCTGGGACCACTTTGCCATTGTGCTTTAATATGCCTGATCTAAGACCTAATGTGACCTTTGAGCTAAGACCTTATTATAGTCAAATGCTCCTTAAATTCACTGGTTTAGAAGATTGCATATTTATTCTTGAGGGAATTTGAAGAAGCATGTTCTATGATGCATTTTCCTAACATATCTGTTGTTGTTTTGAGAATGAAATTAATTCCTTTTGTGTTGAAAGATGCTGTTAAAAGATGGATGTATGGCTTGGCTGCTAATTCTGTTTCTTCTCGGGATGACTTTGTTAAGTTGTTCTTAAGAAAATATTTTCCCAATGCTAAGACATTAAAGCTAAGGAATAAAATCAATCAGTTTATTCAACTAGAAAAGGGAGTAATTTTGGAAATATTTAGATAGATATAAGAAATTATAGGTACAGTGTCCCCATCTTAGTTTAGACCAAGCATGTTTCTACCAAATTATTTGCAAAAGGTTTGACTAACAAATTAGAACCATGTTAGAGTCCATGTGTCATGGTGGATTTCTTTATAAGAGCACCACTACTGTGTAAGAATTTTATGGGGACTTAGTTGCGAAGACTATAGAGTGGGAAATAACTAGAGATGATACTCTAAGTTCTAGGTTTACTCAGGGTGGAATGCATTATGTTTCTGATGTGAGTCTCTAAGAGTCTAAGATAGCAGCTTTAGAAAACATATTGAAGGGGTTATCTGCTTAGACTCTCCAGAATTCTCAGAGTTCTATGGTGTCTTGTTCTCACTATATATCAGGCCTAGATCATACATTAAGTGCATGTCCTTATTTTGCTCACCAGTTATCTACTGGATAGGAGCAAGTGAGTATGACCTACCAGATACCTAAGGATAACCCATTCTCCCCTTATGATAACCTAGGATTGTTACTTTCTTGGAGTAGAGGACCAAAAGTTGTCGTCCCTAACTCTCAGTTTGGAATGTTTCTTGAAACAACTCTCAGCTCATTTCCCATCCTTCTAATTCTTATCCGAGAATAACCTTCCAAGGTGTGCTAATGCTCTTGGACCTCCACCTCCTAGTGCTCAGGTTTGACCTACTCCTAGCTACACTTATATTGATAAGGTTGACAGGAGAATTAATAGTAATGTGGAGAGCATGATTAATAGTAATGTGGAGAGCATGATTAATGCTCGTGTCGAAAAGATGATGAGAATGATGACTAAGAAATTTTTCTAATTAGCACCATCTACTAAGAAATCATGTACTTTTTCCAGGAAGGTAGAGGTGAACTCTAAGGGTCATGCCTCATCTTCCTTTGTAGTTGATCCCAGTGAGAATGTGACAAAAGTGAATGCAGCTTTGTCTCTTGGATCAGTTCGAGAGATTGATAATCAAGTGGAAAATTATAAAGAACCCTGCAAATTCCCTCACAGTTTCTTCCAAAATTCTTCTCCTTTTCCCTCTTCTTCAGAAACTAGTTCATCCAGTCAGTCAAGGGATCTAATGATCCTCTTCCTGCTAAGCCATCTTCTGATCAATAGAAACCTAAGAGCATCTTCAGCTTGAGTTCCAGTTTTTGGAACTCAGGTCTTCCACGTCAACAACAGTTCCACATTTATGCAACTTGCATTCCATCACTTTCCCAACCAATGGAACTCATTCTAGGATTGTTGAATAAGTATTTCTTATGGAACCCCCCCATTAGATATACTTTATTACTTTTATGATTTTAATATTGTATTTGTATATTAACTGTATAGCTTGTATGAATAATTTTTCATTTTTGGAATGAAGGAATACTTTTTTTCAACCGGAAAAATGTGTGACTTTATTTTAAATTTCCTGGAAATTGATTACTAATTTTTTTGTGGTCGAACATGTTCAAAAATATTGAATTTTTAGTGGTTGAATGAGTGAATGCAGATAGAATACAATTAAAACGAAGTAATTTAATTAAAAACCAACACAATAAGAAGGATCGAAATTAAAAAAATTACAACACGAAGGTTCAAGCCCACCAACAAAAGTACAAAACGAAGGTTCGCCAGTTTGAAGAAAATACAACACAGAAGATTGACAAATAATACATAACTATGATTGTGATCTTTCTCACGCCGTATGCCGATTCCATATTTCTTCAACCAAGTCCGATTGAAGACGTGCATGTAGATCTGGGTTATGAACTTGTGCTACTTTACGAAGGTAGGCTGTGTAGCACGGATGATGGTCCCATCGGGCATCATGTTGTGGGTTGTTGTCCTCCATTTGATCATAATCATAAGCAAGGTCATATGAATCGCGTTCGTCCTCGACGATCATGTTGTGGAGTATAACATATGCTTTCATGATTACACCCAATTCAGCCTTGTCCATGTTTCGAGCAGGGCCATGGATGATGGTGAAACGAGCTTCTAGAACCTCAAATGCTCTCTCCATGTTCTTCCTAATATATTCTTGACGCTCGATGAATAATCTTGCCTTTGGCCCTTTAGGAAGGGGAAAAGTTTTGACGAATGTCGCCCATCCTAGATAAATACCATCAGATAAGAAGTGCCCAATATTATACTTGTGACCATTGACCACATATTGACATGTTGGAGCGCGACCCTCATACAGTTGTTGGAAAACATCAGACTGGTGAAGGACATTTAAATCATTGAGGCTTCCTGGACACCCAAAGAAGGCATGCAATATCCAAAGATCATACGAAGCAACTGTTTCGAGAAACACTCATTTCCAACCCGCTGGACAATTCTTCCATTCCCGGTGCGTACAATAACTGCTTCCTAGCTTACCAAGAAAATCATGGGCTTCCATAACTTGTAGTAGACGATCAACATCAACTTGGGTTAGTTTCCTTAAGTACTCTTCTCCAAACACTTGAATGATGCCAACAATAAAATTTTTCATGCACTCTATAGCCGTGCTTTTACCAATATTCAAGTAGTCATTGACACAATCCACCGATATCCCATAAGCAAGCATTCGTATGGCTGAGGTTACACTTAGTGAGCGGCAACAACCCAAGCTTACCGAGACCATCGTACCTCAATTGGAAGTACTCAAAGCGACTAGTGAGGGCATCAACCATGTGAAGGAATAAGTGTTTTCGCATCCGAAATCTACACCGAAAATGAGTTTCGTTGTAGATTGAGTCTTCTACGAAGCAGTCTTTGTGGAGACAATTGTGTGCTTCTTGTTGATCTCTCCTTATAAATCTTTTCTTCTTTCTTGGGTTTCACGATGATGATGAAGCTCTATTCTCTTGTCTAGGTTGTCTAATCTCCAGAGCTAACTCTAATGCCTTCACACCAGTTTCATTATTGACTATAGTTTTCATCATAAGTGAGTCACTACCAGAGGACTCTAATATGAAGCTCAAGCAATTGATTGATAATGACGAAGACAAAGAAGATGGATCACTCATTATGTAATACCTATGCTAATAATTAAGTTCATAAATGTTAGTCAAATTTAGAATTATATCTATAATTGAAATGTAAACTTATTAAAATGTAAACTTAACATTCCACTCATGAAATTAAAAATAAATATTTCATTGCGCAAGTTAAATCCAGTTCCATTACAACAAACATTTCCTAAAAGAAAAAACAACATAAACATAACATAACAAACATATTCTTTTAACTACAACATGGGTTTAAGTCTAATGAACGGTCAAAATCAGAAGAGGATGATGTTCGGCGGTATCGGCTCCTAGTTTCTTCTTGCATTGGATCACATCGAGCTTGATCCTTGGGACACATCTCAGCAATATTCATTTTCAAAATCTTATCGTCATACTTCTTCTCCTTAAGTCGTTGATGTTGATCTCTTAGTTGAACAGTTTTCTGAGTTACATTCGCCTTCCTTTCTTGTGCTAGGACATTTTCAAACATGGTGTTGTTCCTTGAATTTGTTGTCCCTAAGGTTAATAGCTCCTTGGTCACAACTTCCAGCACCAGGTCTTGTGCTTTCTCCTTTGGCTTTCTCTTGGAGGCTTTTCTTCCAATGGGGCGAATAAGGCCACCAACTTCTTCAGTTGGTTTATCTTCAATGGTAGGAGTTGTTGGGGTGGCAGGGGCGATGCCAGGGGTGCCTGGGAGTGTTGCTCTCAGAGGACGTCCCACTCTCATTTATCCTCAACCGTTTAGAAGACGCTTCTGCAGATTGATCGCAACAGGCCTCCCATCTAAGTTGGTCCTTCAATAGTACCCATCAATGCATGAGGTCGAGGGGTTTGTCCACCATAACAGCATATAGATATTAGGCTTTCTGGATAATGTCATCCTCGTTCGCCCCACTTGGGTTTGCCCGATAAGCCTGGACCACACAAGCGCACCACTTGGACACAATTAAGTAGAGTTGCTCGGTTCCAACCGTTGTTGCAAACTTTTGACGTTCTCTTCGCAGCTCCATAAGGAGCATGCTGGTTGTAGGCGTAGGCAACCTTAGTCCAAAATCTCGTTTTCTTTTGATTAGCTCTAATAAAGGGGTTTGTGGTTACATTAACCCAAGGCTTGACCAAGCGGAGGTCCTCCTCCAATGTCCACTTGGAAGCCCGCCACTCTCATCGTTGGTGGGATTGGGGGGAGGACGAGGTGCTAATGAGGTCATACAATCAAGTTGTGGTTGTCGACAAGGAGGGGGCATTGAACCATAGGTGAAATTAGGAATTTGTGGGACGTTGTGGCCTTGTGGTGGGATGTTTGGTGGTGGTAGGTATTGTGTCGGATATTGAGGTGGGTATTGCTGATGGTATTGTGGGTGGTATTGCCAATTTAGAGGGTTTAGGGGAATGTTCGTGTTTGTCTCTGGTTCTCGTTGTGAATTATCCCAAGTTAGTAAGTTCATGAACGATTGTGGATGATTGAAATCCATTTTAAGTAAGCACCTACAAGTTAATCAACAATTTTGGGTTTAAAAGTCTCAATTCTAACATTCATCTGTACACATACACTAATACGTATGAGACTAACCAAGTTCAAAGCACATTATAAACACGTAATTAGAGTTATACAAGGTAATTAAAGAATTGTTAACATGTTTAATTTATTACACACATACATGTAAGTCAAATTCCAACGTATAAACATTGTACATTACAAATTAAATCTCTAACACATGTTCAAATTAAACCATTAATATTTGAAACATTACAATTCAAGCATGTCAATTGAATTTATTAACTATTGAAATTAACTTAAACATACTCACTTTGAAACATTTTTAATCCTATCTATTAAAAAAAATATTAAAATACTTCATAAAGCATAACAAAATGCTAATTTTCCATTCCAACATATTCAACTTTCAAGCATAATAATTGAATTCGAACTTATTAGTATTTCACAATTGTAATTTTCACATACCTAATTCCTAACGTGTTCATATATTATAAGTACTACTTAAATTGCGACTTATTTACATTTCAAAATTTAAATTTACAAAAACTAAATTTGTATGTTCAATTTAAAGCACACATGTATAGCATATATTGTCCAACAATTAATTCCAACAATTACTTAAACATACTCACTTTAAAACATTTTTAATCCCACCAATTAAAAAAAAATATTGAAATACTTCATATTAGCATAACAAAATGCTAATTTTCCATTCTAACATATTCAACTTCCAACTTATTCACATTTCAAAATTTTAGTTTACAAATGCTAAATTTGTACGTTCAATTCAAAGCACACATGTATGTCCAACAATTAACTCCCACAATTAATTTATATTACAAATTTTTAACAATTATTTTCATTAATTTTTGTAATCATGCAAGTAACAAATTTATATTACAAGAATTTTGCATTCTAACATGTTCATATATGACGACTAATACTTAAATTGCAAATTATTCACATTTCAAATTTTAAATTTACAAATAGTAAATTTTGTATGCTCAATGTAAAGTACACATGTGTAGCATATATTGTCCAACAATTAATTCCAACAATTAACTTAAACATACTCACTGTAAAACATTTTTAATCCCACCAATTAAAAAAAAATATTGAAATACTTCATATTAGCATAACAAAATGCTAATTTTCCATTCTAACATATTCAACTTTAAACTTATTCACAATTCAAGATTTAAGTTTTCAAATACTGGATTTGTACATTCAATTTAAAGTATACATGTATGTCCAACAATTGATTCCCACAATTAATTTATATTACAATTTTTTAACAATTAATTTATATTAATTTTTGTAATCATGCAGGTAACAAATTTATATTACAACAATTTCGCACTCTAACGTGTTCATATATTACAACTACTACTTAAATTGCAACTAATTCACATTTCAAAATTTACATTTGCAAATAGTAAATTTGTATGTTCAATTTAAAGTACACATGTGTACTATATATTGTTCAACAATTTTTCCCAACAATTAACTGAAGCATACTCACTTTTAAACATTTACAATCCTATCAATTAAGCATAATAAAAATTTAGAATTTCTTACCCAAATTTATTCACTTCACTTCATTTTATCTTGGTTCTTCAACTATGTGAACATCTCCAAATTATGTCTAATAACACGCCCATAAAACAAAATTTATTAGTTCATAAGTACACATACAAAATACTAATTTAAATTAATAACATCAACATAGCTAATTAATAATAATTACATACTTACCCAAACTTCTTTCCGCTTCAATTCCTTTCAATTCTCGTAACACTCAAAATTACAACAACAAAAATAGAGTTAGATTGCGAGTGAGAAAACAATTTGGAAGAATTTTACACCCTCTATGTTTGGTATTTATATGCAAATATACCAACCAAAATAACAAAAAAAATAAAAAATTACTCATTTAGTCGTGGGGTCACCAATGGCTGTATTATCGCCCAAACCAAGGCAAGCAACCAAATCCAACAATGTTCAGATGCTTTTCCTTTTTTATTTCCCCCAGCTCCAAAATGCATCACACCATCTTTGCCTTCTCCCTCAAAACGCATCGTTCAATGCTGCTAAATGACAAAAAAAAATCACACGGGGAGGAACGCACATGCATTTTTCACTGAGTGCCAAGCTGCCATTTCAGCTGGCTGGGAGGCAAACGGTGACACACTATTGGAATGCGGGCTCCACACCTACCCCACATTCCACCGACTGTGATGCTCTAAGGAGAAAGATTCTGCTGATTTAGTGGATCCCTTGTCTCCTAAGGATTCTTTTTCGCTTTCTACTTTTGAGAGAGTTCATGAGCTTTTACCTTCTTTATCCCATAGGTTTAAAAAGAAATACCAAGCCCATGTTGATAAGATAAGAAAGACTTTCTCTCAAGTCAAAATTAACATTCATTTGCTTAGTGTTGCTCAGCAGATACGTTGTTATGTTAGGTTTTTGAAGGATCTATGTACTACCAAGTGAGCCACTAGTGTTCCTAAGAAGGCTTTTGTTAGCCTCTTATGCTAGTTCTATTATTTCTCATAAGATCACAATGAAGTGCAAGGACCTCGATTGCCCTACTATTTGTATAAGGGGTTTGGCTTATACGTAGAACTTTGCGTGATTTAGGGGCCAGTGTTAGTGTGTTACCTTTCACTAAGTATGAAAGACTAGAGTTAAGTGAGCTAAAACCTACCAAGATGGTCATCCGGCTAGCTAATAGATCAACCAGGTTGCTTAGAGGTATTATAGAGGATGTGCTGATTACGTTGGATGAGTTTATTTACCCAGTGGACTTTGTTGTTCTTGAGACTGAGAAGGTGGCTAACACTTCTAGATAGATCCTTGTTATTTAAAGGCTTCCTTCCTTGGCCACTGTCAATGCTATGATTAATTGCATAAATGGCATGATAAGATCGTCTTTTGATAATATGACCTTAGAATTGAATATCTTTAATTTGCAAAGACAACCCTAAAGTTTTGATGGCATGGAATTTTCTACTCTAAATTGGGTAGAAGGTTCCATATTTGATGATGAGTTTAATGACATGTTTAGTGTTGATTATGAGTCCTTTCTAATGCATGATGAGCCTAAATATGATGTGCTTGAATTTGATGACTTGTGCTTTACTACTGATTGTCTTATTGCTTCTACTTCTAAGTCTACTTCTGAATCTGATTCCCCTGTTGCTTTTCTTGAGTTGAAACCTCTTCATGATTAATTTTTTTAAGTATTCATTTTTGGGAACCGATGAATGTTTACCAATGAGTATTGGTTTTGACTTAGATTGAGGCTAAGAGGAAAAACTGATTACCTTACTTAGAGAGAATAAGGAAGTTATAGGTTGGACTATAGGAGATATCAAGGGTATTAGTCTCTCGATTGTGCATATGATCCATTTACAGGATCATGCTAAGTCCTACCAAGATCGTCAAAGCCGTTTGAACCCAACCATATGGGAAGTAGTTAGGAAGAAGGTGCTTAAGTGGTTAGATCATAGGATTATCTATCCTATTTTTGATAGTGAGTAGGTTAATCGTATTCAACTTGTTCCTAAAATTACCGGTATAACCGTGGCTAGGAATAACAAGAATGACCTAGTTCCTACTCTAGTCCAATATGAGTGGCATGTGTGCATTAACTATAGGAAATTGAATGCTGCCACTAGGAAAGGTCATACTCCCTTTCCCTTCATTGACCAGATGTTAGAGAGGTTAGGCTAGTCATTTATTCTATTGCTTTTTACTTGGATACTCTGGCTATACCCAGATCTCTATTGCTCCTAGAGATTAGGAAGACTACTTTCACTTGTCCTTTCAGACCAGTTGTCTTTAGCTTTTGGACTTTATAATGCTCCTGCTACCTTTCAGATGTGCATGATTTCTATATTTTCAAATTTGGTTGAACAGTGCATGGAAACTTTCATGGATGACTTTCTGTGTTCAGATCTTCCTTTGATGATTATTTGTCTAGTATGAGAAAAGTGCTGTAAAGGTGTAGGGAGAAAAATTTAACTTTGAACTGGAAGAAATGTCATTTCATGATGAAAATAGGAATAGTCCGAGGCCATGTTATTTATAGAGATGGAATTGAAGTATATAAGGTTAAGACTGATTTGATTGTTAATCTTCCCCCACCTACTAGTGTGAAAGAAGTGAGGTCTTTTCTTGGACATGCTAGCTTCTATCATCAATTCATTAAGGACTTTAGTAAGATAGCTAAGCCATTGACCAACCTTTGATCTAAGGATGTGCCATTTCACTTCTCTGAGGAGTGTCATGTTGTGTTTAATAAGCTTAAGGAAGTCCTAACCTCTACTCCTGTTCTTCATCCTCCCATCTAGGGACAACCCTTTGAGCCAGTGTATGATGCATTTGACTATGCTGTTGAGGTTGTTTAAGGACAACATCTTGATAAGAATCTCCATGTTATTTATTATGCTAGTCACACTTTGAATGATACCCAATTAAATTATAGTGTTACTGAGAAAGAATTTTTTTGTGATCTTTGGCTTTGAAAAGTTTAGATGTTACTGTAACCTAATTTTTAGCTCGTATAATAACTTAATCTTTAGGACTTTTACTTGTTTTGTTTACTTTTCTAGGTAATAAGATCAATCGAGCAAAGCCCACAGAAAGTAGCGAAGACTGAACAAGAATAGCCGGAACAACGAGAAGTAAGACACGATGAGAAGTGTGGCCACAACCCCCCACCATCGCCACCCAACAGGTGGCTAGGTAGCGGCCCACGATGACCACCTATCGCTCTAGTGATGGCCATCCGTCATGGGTGTGACGGCCATCGCCCCCTCCCCCTGCGAGCTGTTTCGTGGCCCGACTCGACTCCATTTTAAAAGCTTGTTTCGGGATTTATTTTGGGGCTCTCTTTGGCGATTTTTAGAGTAGTTTTAGGTTAGATTTTAGCAAATAAAAAACTCAACAGGAGGATTAGATTAGAGGATGAGATTGGATTGTGGATTCAAGCTATGGATTTCATCTTCATTCAATCAACAATAAGTATTCTCTTCTCTTTCTCTTTCCGTTTGATATCTTATTCTTGTTTTGATTTTGTTAGTTTAATTCTTGTGTTTGATTTGTTTAGTTTAAATTTTTAGTCTTTATTGTTAATCTATGTTTAATTTGCTTAATTAGACTAGTTTAATTTCTTTCTCTCTCCTCCATAGTTCATCCTTATTTGCTTGTTTGTTAGCCTAGGCTTAGTTAGGTCTGATTGTGTTTTTTATGATGATTAATGATTCATTTTGGTTGGCTTGGATTGTGATTAGTCTCTTGATGGCTAATTGGACTTGTATTAGCCTAACCACACCCAACTTATGCTTAGAACGTAGAGTTTTTCCCCACGCTCGCCAAGTGTTTGATGAAATGCTTAAGAGAGCTCTCATTCATATTTTTGGGCGATTGACTTATGCCGAGATGTGAGGTAAATTAGCTAGTGTGAGAGAGAGGATAGCTGAGTTCGGGACATGAAAATAGTCCCGATCCTAGCAAGATCCGAGGGTTGCTAGTTTTGTGGTCTAATTGGTCTAACCCCATGAAAATAGGTGGTTAGACTGATTAGGCTAGCTCATGACCATTGAGAGAGGTTTTGGGTGGTTTTTGATGGTGCAACCGACTATCTCTTGCTCTTAGTAGAGGTTGGGTAGGTTAAGACTCATCCTGACTATTTAGTTCGTCGATTGGTCAAATCATAGTCTCAAGCCATCTCTTTTGCTTTTATTAGTTTAGTTTGGCCTTGTTTCCATTCCCTTTTTTCTTGGCCTAGATTGAGTTGTTCTAGCGAATCCCGGTACTTGAAACCCAACTCCTAGTGGACGACACCTCGAGTACTTGACGATAAGCCTTGTACTTGGGGTTACAAATATTAAAACTCGAATTTTTCCTATCAAGTGTTTGGTGCCATTACCGGAGAGTTGGTGCTTTTTAGTATCGGGGTTTTCTTAAGCATTCGAGGCTAGGTCTTAGAAAATTCAAAAAAAAAATTTTTAAAAAGAATCAAAAATTTGAAAAATAAAATTTGACATGGCTATTTTCCATTTACCTCAATTTGAGCATGAACCTTTTTGGCAATATTTGTCTAGACTGAATGATTATCGTGCTCAATATGTGTATTGCATGTGTGAAAAATGGGAAATATGCAATGCTGTGCTTGAGGGGATAGCACATGAGACCCGAGCCATCCTTAAGTCCATGTGTTATGGTGGTTTGTGTTCTTTAGATGTAGATGATATGTGGGACTTATTTGCGTCTTTGGCTTGGACTCAATGGCATCATGAGATTGCTAGGGAGTCTTTTTTGTGCCCTTCCTCCATTTACTATGATTTGCATGCATATTCTCCTTTTATGTGCTCTTATTGTCAATCTTTTAACCATGATGTGAATTCATGTCCTTATTATGATGTTTCCGATGAATATTATGCTAGACTTGATACCATGATAGGGACAATGAATGAGCAACATAAGCACTTTGTTCGTGAGATGAGGGAGTGTGGTTTATTGCATGAGACCGACCCTAGTCTATCTAGCCCTAGACTTAAGGCTATTCTCTATAGTGATTATGAGCCTCCCCCCTAGAGTCTAATCTTGTTAATGATGCACCTTTGACCGACATAGGGGAAGAGTTTGACCCTCCCTTGACCTCCTTGTCATTTGTTGCTTCATCCTTTTCTAGCACACCTATGGACAATAGTGTTAGTGACTCGATCTTACTTGCTTCTCCCATTCCTTTAGCTCAGTGCATGGGGTAAGAGGGCACTAACTTTGTTTGCTACATCTATACTAATGTTCTCTTACTTACACCATTCTGAGATGCTTGCGCTGGCATTTGACAAGTTCTTATGATCTTTGACAGTATCCGAGTTGACGCAGTGAGTCCAGAGCAATGATGAAGAGTGGCTGATGCTCCTCAGGCCTCCATAGCACCATCCTAGAGAGGCGTAGTTCGGGTACAATCAATACCTAACCTGGTATACTCGTTCTAACTCTTCTCCCTTCCTTTTATTTTCTTTCTTTTTCTCTTTTGTTTAGTTGTGGATATTAGGTTGTGTTTAGTTATGGATATTAGGTTGTGTTTTTAGTTGGTGATCATTTTGAGGTGAAATTTGGGATGTTGTTGAGCCATTGATTGCTATGATCACCTTTTTTTTGTGTTTTTGTCGATATTTGTGTTTTGTGATATAATAGCCCAACCCTAAATTATGTTTATTTATTTAATTACCATATGTTAATGAATTTTTTGTATTTATTTATCGCATTTAATCATCTTGGTGGCAAAAAAAATAATTTCATCTGGGGCCTCACTTGGCTATTCGGGTTTTATTTATTTATTTATTTATTTATTAATGAAAATTTTAGGAGGATTGATAGCAAGCCTTGATAATTATAATCTCATTGATTAAATTATTTTTCCGTAACATCACAAAAGTTTAAATTCGAGTTGCACAAAAATATTATTGTTACAGAGCATTTTAATATCGAGCCCAATTTATTTTGGCCCAATTTGAAGCCCAACAATTTTGCTTAATTCAATCTAGCTAATTATCATGATTCACGCATAATTGTAATTAGTAAAGGCTACTTTTTGGGGGCATAAATTCAGCCAAGTAAACGTTTTTTGACTCATTCCTAGCCAAGCATCATAAAACCCACACACATCTTTCTCTTTCTCCGATCCTTTCATACCCACGACACCCCTTGCCCTTGTGCTAGCTGCTACCACCAGGAACTCCCCAGAGCTGCTATTGTCGCCACTCCACCACCACAACTCATCCACCATCTCCTCTCAACCCCACCTTCATCAACCACTTCTCCCACCTCTTTTCTATGCAATAAGTAAGTAAACCCTAACTTTGTTCTTGTTGTTTTTGATGTGTGTGTTAGTTTTGGTTCTTGCTTTGTTATTTTTGATTGTTGATCATGTTGTTTTGATAGAAATAAGAGTTACTTTGGTGATTTAGATTGTTGGTGAAGCTTGGGAGTAAGTGGGAGTTGAGATGGCTCATGGTCGTGCAAGTTTAAGCTTAAGTTAAGTTTATGGAGTGTTTAGTATTTATTTTAGCAATCTTTAGCATCATAAATGATTATGGTGGTGTTGGTGGAGTTTTGATTTAGTTAAAGGTGAACCTAAGTGGGCCAAAAGTTAGGGTTTTAATGATTATGCAAAGTTTGGCTTTCCTTTAATAGCAAGCATGTTAATTATGTATATTTGATAGAGAAATAAATCTTTGATGTATATGATTATGAAGTGAAATTGAGTATGGTGGCTTTGTATGGTGATAGGAAGGACCAAAAATTTGTCACATGATTTTAAATAGTGATTTTAGATGAGGATTTGTGTGAAAAGATATGAGAAAGCAATGATGGAAAACAAGACAAGATTTGTCAATAAACTGGTAGTGATCGACCCTATCAAAAATTATGATTTTTCATGGATAGATAGATCAGTGTGTTAGGTTTCAAATTCCTTTTGAATTGCCTCAATCTGAGGTCTGTGCAAAATGTTATGGCCGTTTTACTAGAACTACACAGGTTGCACCAAAACTGGCACACTTGTGTTCGAGCCCCATTTTGAGAACCCTATTGTGGGAATCATATTTTGTGCTGCAAATGAAAGTTTTTTAGGACTTCTTAAGCTTTCCATATTGGGGAATTCTATCCCAAATGGAGATCAGGAGATTAGGTTATGAGTTATTTACTTTAGCCCCTATTACGCCCTTACTTTTCTTTTACTAAAGTATTAACTCTAAAAATAAATATATTTGCTAACTATATGTTCCTATAACAATATTTTTGTATAGAATCAGGCCCTAATCTATCATTTTCTTCCCTTTTGTGCATAAGCGTACTCGATGACATTTCATTAAAAGTCCCAGGTACGTTCATTGTCTGTATCTTTAGAAATCAGCATGTATTTATCAAAATTATAATGTTTTGTTAGTACATCGATGAATCAGTTTAATCAGTGGTTTATCACATAATTAGTGACCCCACCAGTTATCAATTACAGGTCATTACCCTTGAGTTACCCACGCGGTTTCAGGCCAGGTCCCCCCAATCAGCTTAGGAGTTGTATACCTATCTTCAAATCGTAATAGTTATTAAGGGATCACTATCAGATAATAATTGATAATATAATTTTATATTCATCTCATTAAAATGAATTACAATGTGGGCCCAACTAACAATACAGAAATGCATGTACTGAGTTTCGGCTCACAATTCAAAATGTTTTTATGTTTTGTTTTAGGGAAATGCTCAGTGAATCGCCCTCCGGCTTGCAGGTCAACTAGAGAAGATAAGTGAGCAGGAATGTCTAAAAGGAATGGTGGTGTTTTAGTGTTGAAATGTTTTGAGCACTACATTATGAGATATTTTGATGTTAAAACTATATGTTGTGCTAAGAGTTACTATATTTTGATGTAAACTGTGAGATCATTAGTTACTATTGATGTTGATTTGATGGTTTGCTTTTATAAATGCCGTGTGGGGGTAACAATGTTTAGCTTGGTTATGTTTAATTGTTTTTAAGTCATGCCTTGTCCTTTTGGACGACGATAACACCCCGATCATTTGGGATATCACTACTAATGGATGATGTTAATTGATGAAAACACAAACAGTGAATTATGTACATTTGGAGTGTTACATGTGATTGGTGTTGTTGGAGGATTGGTATATATTTGTTTTCGGTGCTGCTAGTTTTTATACGTGTGGTCTTGTTGTTGATTTGGTGAGCTTGTGTTTTTGGGGAAGTGTGTTAGCATGTGTATATATGTGTAGGTTTGGTGTTCTTTTGTGATTTTGCTTTCTTTGTTTTTGTGTGTTTTTGTGCTGGTAATGACTCATCGACTCCCAATGACGACATTATGAGATTTAGGTGTGGGGGGTGGGAAGTCATATACCCTTTTGTGCATATTTTTATGAAAATTTTTCACTTTTGTATAGTTTTTCTTTTTGGCTTTGGAGAAACTTCATACTATTCTGATCAACTTAAATTCCCTATGCTTTTACTACTATTAGCCTATATATAAGCATGATGTGCATGATAGATCTCTGTTCTCAGTGCGTCATTCTAGTCCCTAGTTCTAACCCAAATTGTTCACTATCGATGTGTAATCCAATCCTTATTTATACCATCATCATTATCTTAGGTTCTTAGTCTTACATGATTGGCTCTCCCACTTGCCTTTGACACGGTTACTTTGGTTTTGTTTACATTAAAAAAAATGACAAAATAATGAAAAATAAAAAATAAAAGAATAAAAAATAAAATTTCGAATGACAAGTATCCCTTTGAGGTATGTGCTACTGGGCGTTACTCTTTGGAGCAATATTGCTAATGGGTGTTACTCTTTGAGGCAATACTGCTACTGAAAAAGTTTACTTTCTGTGTTAATAAGTCAATAGTGTAGTCTATGTCAGTCAAGTGGGATGAAGTTTGATTCTGGCAAACTTAAATCCTAGGATGATGATGTACTTGCACACGAGCACTAGGATAGATTCAAAGTTTTGATGTACAGTGGGATAAAAAGTTAGTGCTTTGATGTGACACATTGCATAGGGAGCCTTGATAGTACATTTTGTTTATATGTAGGCCAATATCTTTGTCGCATGGCCAATTTGGTTGGTTAGAATGTGCACAGTCTTCTCCCTTGTATACTTCGGTGCTTTGCTTATGAATCCAAACTGCTTTTCTATTTCTGTTTCTCTTTTCTTTTTCAATTTTCTTCTTCTAGATTTTATGGGTATATCTTCTACAAACCCTCATGAGACCTTCCTCATCCACTTGGGGGAACCAAGGGGCTTAAAGGCTTATTGTATACGCTAAATGCAACCATGATTCCTACGAAAGTGAGTTAGATTCCTAGGTTAGTTTTTCCTCTCTTTTGCTCGAGGACAAGCAAAAGATAAGTGCGGGGATATTTGTTAGGTGATAATTTGTTGTATTTTACGTGCCTCTTTCATCTAATTTTAGCTCGTATAATAATTTAACCTTTTAATATTTTTACTTGTCTCACTTACTTTTGTAGGTAATAAGATTAATCGAGCAGAACCTGCAAGAGGTAGCAAAAAAGGAGCAAGAATATCTGGAACAACGCGAAGCAAGACATGATGGGAGGCATGGCTACAACCCCCCACTGTCACCATCCTATAGGTGGCTAGGCAGGGGCCACAACAGCCACCTGTCGCGCCGGCGACAACCAGTCGTCATGGGTGCGATGGCCGTCACCCCTTCCCCCCTCCCCCCTTCGCGCTGTTTCGTGGCCTGGCTCAACTTCGTTTTAAAAGCTTGTTTCGGGATTTATTTTGGGGCTCTCTCTGACAATTTTTAGAGTAGTTTTAGGTTAGGTTTTCGCAAATAAAAACCCCAATAGGAGGATTAGATTAGAGGATGAGAATTGATTGCGGATTCAGGCGATGGATTTCATCTTCATTCAATCAATCCTAAATTTTCTTTTCTCTTTCTATTTCCATTTCATGTCTTGTTCTTGTTTTGATTGTATTAGTTTAATTCTTGTGTTTGATTTATTTAGTTTAAATGTTTAGTCTTTATTATTGATCTATGTTTAATTTGCTTGATTAGATTAGTTTAATTTATTTTTCTCTCCTCTATAGTTCATCCTTATTTGCTTGTTTGTTAGCCTAGGTTTGGTTAGGTTTACTTGTGTTTTTTTTGTGATGATTAGTGATTAATTTTGGTTGGCTTGGATTGTAATTAGCCTCTTGATGGCTAATTAGACTTGTATTAGGCCTAACCACACCCAACTTATGCTTAGAACGTAGAGTTCTCCCTTATGCTCGCCAAGTGTTCGATGAAATGCTTGACAGAGCTTTCATCTATATTTTTGTGCGATTGACTTATGCCAAGAGGTGAGGTAAATTAGCTAGTGTGAGAGAGAGGGTAGCTGTCGGGACATGAAAATAGTCCCGATCCTAGCGAGATCTGAAGGTTGCTAGTTTTGTGGTCTAATTGGTCTAACCCCATGAAAATAGGTGGTTAGACGAATTAGGCTACCTCATGACCCTTGAGAGAGGGTTTGGGTGGTTTTTGATGGTGCAACCGACCATTTCTTGCTCTTAGTAGAGGTTGGGTAGGTTAAGACTCATCCTAACTATTTAGTTTGTCGATTGGCCAAATACTAGTCTCAAGCCACCTCTTTTGCCTTTATTAGTTTAGTTTAGCCTTGTTTTCATTCCCTTCGTTCTTAGCCTAGATTGAGTCATTCTAGCAAATCCTGGTACTTAAAACCCAACTCCCAGTGGATGATACCCCGAGTACTCGATGATAAACCTTGTACTTGGGGTTACAAATATTAAAACTCGAATTTTTCCTATCATTAACACACATTCCCCCGAAAATTTTATTGGTAGAGAGTCATGAACCGAAGAGCTCTTGCAATATTTAAGAGATGTCGATGCTTCCTTTCTACCCGACCATTTTGTTGTGGGGTATCCATACAACTGGTTTGGTGAATTATTCCCTTTTAAGCATAGAACTGTTTCATAGGATTGGATGTTAATTCCGTTCGATTATCACTTCGAATAATTTTTACATCTTACCAAATTGAGTTTTTTTGTAAAACACACAAAATTTTATAGCAATTTACGAGCTTTACCTTTTTCCCTCATCAAATAAACCCTTACAGCCCTACTATTATCATCAAAATAGCTCACACCACAAAAGGAAGGCACACGATAAGCACCCCAAATATTGACATGTATGAGTTCAAATATGCTTGTAGCTATATTTTCACTTAGAGAGAAAGGACATCTTGTTTGTTTTGCACGAAAACACACACAATCACATGGCTCATTCAATTTATTTTCTAAACTATCACTAAGATTCAAAGTTTTGGCAAGTAAAGGAAACGCTTCTCTTGATGGATGACCAAGATGTCCATGCCACAAGTCACTGACCCTGACTGCATGAGCTTGCTTCTTCAAGTCCGGCACCACGTTGTTCTGAAAAACCCCGCGTTTGACTCTACTCACTCCAATCAGGCTCCTCGAGATTCGGTCCTGCACCACACAGAAAATATCGGTGAATGTCATAACGTAATTTGACTCCTTAATTGATAAATAGATATCAAATTGCATTTTAATTTTGGAACAAAAAAAGCACATCTTTCAACTTTAATTTTGGAACAAAAAGCTTAAGCTGATAGTTCAAGGCCCAAGAATAGGTTTATCTTCTAACACGCCCGCTCACGCGAATGCCCTTTGGACTTGAAGCGTGGATGCTGCAAAGGCTCCCCTTACCTTGCGCAATAAATCAATATGGGGGCTGCTGAGATTCGAACTTGAGACCTCTCACTCAGAAAGGTTCTAATACCATGTTAAATTTTGTATATATCAATTGGGCCTTAAACAAAGAGTCATACATATAAGCTCAAATGAGGTTCCAACCTAAAACCAATTGGCAATAGGTGGAGTAACTCACAAGCTTATATGCATGCTCTAGCCCTTTAATTTCATCAATATCGGACAACACCCACTATCATATTTTTTGAACTTGATCAATGTGAGATAATATCCACTTTCATACTCCAACATTTATGATGATCCGGTGTACGTTAGCAACTAAAGCTTAACATGCGCCAAGAGAAGGTCACTCCCGAGCTCTCAAAAGACGCAGACGCTATACAACAACAACAACAACAACAACAACAACAACATCAACAACAACAATAACACCTCCCAATATAGGTCTCACTTTTGCGGGGTCTAGGGAGATCCAGATGTAGGCAACCTTACCTTAATCGGTAGCCCTGCCCGTAGAGAGGTTGATTCTAAGAGACCCACAAAACACGATTTTGTGAAAATGTTTTAAATAATAAGTATTTTATGAAAACATTTTATAGAGCATAACTAAGGATGAGCAATAGGGAATTGAACTAAGAAGTAATAATAAATCAAGTGATAGTAACTATGTAAACATAAGTGCAACATAGCAGAGGAAGGTATTATACCTTAACACACATAGGTATACAAACATGTCTCTTCCCAACCGCCTGTACTCCCTGCATACCAACACAACATACGAAAAACCATAACCAAACCTACCCTACCGTAACCAAGAAACCACTACAAGGCCAACTCTCTGAGATCTAAGATCTTAGTCCTATCCTCCCATAGTTTCCTATCCTAAACCATGTCCTCCGTCAATCCTATGGCTTTCAAGTCCCCTCTGATCACCTCATCCAAACTCTTCTTTGGTCGTCCCCTCCCTCTTTTACCTTCGGGAATATTAATCCTCTCACATCTCCGCACTGGAGCATCCACACTCCTTTTCACATGACCAAACCATCTGAGTCATGTCTATCTCATCTTATCTTCGATGGGAGCCACTTTAACAAAGGCTCTAATTACTCCATTACTAATTCTATCAATTCTCGTATAGCCTCACATCCATCTAATCATCCTCATCTCAGGAGCCATTAACCTTTGAACTTGAGTCTTTTTTATAGGCAACACTCTTATCCACATAACACAGCAGGTCTAATTACCATACGATAAACTTTGCTTTTTAATCTTACAGGCATCCTCTTATCGCACAGCATGCCTGAAGCATACTTCCATTTTTGCCAACCCACTTTTATGCGCTGGTTAATATCTTCGTCAATCTCCCCTTTCTGTTGAATGATCGAGCCTACATATTTAAACTTCTCGACCTTTGGTATCGTCATTCCATCAATGATGACTTTTCCTCTCTCGTCTTCCCTTCCACTGAAATAGCAATGTAGTTATTCAGTTTTCGATCTACTTACTCTAAAGCCTCTAGATTTCAGAGTATGTCTCCATCGCTCCAACTTGCTATTAACTCCCTCTCTGGTCTCATCAATAAGAACAATGTCATCAGCAAATAACATACACCACGGTATCTCATCTTGAATCCCTTTTGTAAGTTCATCCATAATCAGAGTGAAAAGAAAAGGGCTTAAAGCAAAACCCTGATGCAGGCCCATACCAACATAGAAGTCATTGATAACCCCTTCTGGCGTCCTAACACTAGTCCTACCTCCCTCGTACATATCCTTAATAACTCAAATATACTCAGATGACACTTCTTTCTTTTCCAAGTATCTCCATAACACTTCACACGAAACTCTATCATATGCTTTTTTCAGGTTAATGAACACCATATGAAGATCTACATTTCTATCTCTGCATAATCCTATGAGCCTTCTAAGGATGTAAATCGTCTTTGTGGTCAACCTGCCAGGCATAAAACCAAATTGGTTCTCTGATATCGAAATATCCTTCCTCAACCTTCTCTCAATCACCCTCTCCCATAACTTCATAGTGTGACTAAGCAGCTTGATACCCTGATAATTATTACAATCCTGAATATCTTCTTTGTTCTTGTACAATGGATGACTGTACTAAACCTCCATTCTCTGGGCATCTGAGTAGTCCTAAAAATAACATTGAAAAGCTCTGCTACCCACTTCAATCGCTCTTCACCCAAACACTTCCACCGGTATTTGATCTGGTCCCTTTCCTTCCTGCGAGACATCTTCTTTATGGCGTCTTTAATCTCGTCCTTGGTGATAGGTTCACACAATCGAGGATCAAGTTGACTCTTACTACTCTGACTTTCCTTACTTGTAAAATCTTCCATCACTTCACCATTGAGGAGTTCGGAAAAGTATCTTTGCCATCTCTCCTTGATTTCTGCATCTTCAGCCAGCACCTTACCATTTTCCTCTTTGATGCACCTCATAACACCAAATCCCTTGTTCTTCTTTCCCTAGCCCTCACCAGTTTAAAGACTTCCTTCTCGCCTTCCTTGGTCCCCAGTTTTTGATATAACCTATCATAAGCCCTGCTCTTAGCTACAGCAACAGCTTGCTTGGCTACCTTTTTGGTTGCGTTATATCTAAACTTACTAATCTCTTTCTCCTCATCCGTTCCACAGTTCGTGAAAGCAGTGAATGCCTCTTTTTTTTTCCATAACTTTCTCCTTCACCTCCTCGTTCCACCACCAGGCTCCTTTCATTCTACTGCCACCTGTCCTAGATGAACCTAGTATTTCCTTAGTCGACCTTTGAATACATTATGCCATTGCCTCCCACATTGTATCTACGTCCTCTACCTGCCTCCAAGCTCCTTCTTCTTTAATCCTCTCTGCTAAATTCATAGTGTTCTCCATAGTAAGATTTCACCACTTAACTCCATGTTCTCCAACACTCCTCTTCTTCTACCTTGAACATTTGAACTCCACATCCAACACTAGCAACCTATGCTGAGTTCCTAAATACTCAGTTGGTATCACCTTACAATCCTTACATAACCTCCTAATATCCAACACTAGCAACATAGAGTTCTCTTGCCCTGTATTTATATTGTCACGTAAGAGATACAATATAAGAAACAATGCGAGACGTAGACACTATCCGCATATTAATAAGCTTCATGTTATATTCCAACAATATTTCTTCTTTCTTTTTTCCTTCTTTGTTTACGAGGGTGTGGATGGGGATATTCAAACCTGACTTCTCACACCAAACTTGAAAACTCTACCACCAGATAACTAGTCGGCACTCACATATCTCATCTCACAGCAAATAATACATAATCTCAAAAGTTGAGTTACCTACACAAATGAATATATGATTACCAATTTACCATGTAAGATGTTATGTATATTGTCACGTAAGAGGTACAATATAAGAAACAATGTAAGACGCCCACATCTCTTGCCCTGAATGAAGGAGGTTTGATTTAATGCAACATTATTGATAAAAGTTTAATAGGATTAATAGAATTATTAAATTAGATATGTATCTTCTAATTATTCTTGATTCAACTCTTTATGAACAATTCTTGAAATTCTTTTAGATTATATTCTTTTCCTTTTCCGTTTTATGGTTTTTCTTCTTTTTGTGCTTTTACATTGTACGACCATGGAAGGAATCAACAGTAATTTTTTGAAATTTTGAAATGAATATTTATCTTAGAAAGGAATACTAACACATAAATTAGACTTGTTACCACTTTTAAGCTAGCTATGGCTTACTATGTTTAGCTTTAATTTATTTTAATTTGAAACCATATATAAATTACTGTTGATTCCTTCCATGGTCGTACAATGTAAAAGCACAAA
>JACYFF010031957.1:105567076-105624876 GCA_017589665.1 Selenicereus undatus | reverse complement strand
AATCAAAATATAATTGATTTTATTAAAAAATATTATGTAATACTAAAATAAAGGAATAATCAAAATATAATTGATTTTATTAAAAAAAAATTATCTAGTACTAAAATATTTCCGGGGTTCTATCAGTAGGCCGGCAGCATGGCACTAAAATTTGATTTGAATCGTTCCATTTGTTTGACTATCACCGATTCAAATGTTAAAGATTTATATGCGTTGATTAATCTCATTATCTTACCAAAAGAAAAATAATGCTGATCTAATATGCTCCCCATTTACTTCGATGAATGCCAGAAGCGTTTGTTCATAGCCATAAATTTGGCGCCTCGGTTCAACCTTTCAAATATGTGGCCTATCAATTACAGAAGTCAGCTTCCCAATATCACCACCGGAAGAACTGGGGATTCTAAACTTCAGCATTGCATGTTGCTACACTGCCTTTGAAATGTTTGTTGAATATGCTATTGAGAGTTCTGAAATATTTCTATCAATAATATTGTTACATCTCTCTAAAATTTCTACAAATTTCTCGGCAGGAAAATTGTCCCAGTTTCTCAATAGTAACAGGCAGGGGAGGAATGCAGGGAAGGAAGGCGGGGAGGAACACCGTATAATGAAAAACATCTGAAGTGAACCCATATAACAGGAGAGCAGGGGGAAATATCGGCAGTGGGGAAGAGGCGGGAGAATGGGAATTGCCCATCAGAATCTGAAGCTAGGATCGACATCCATTGCCCACGTAAACTTTGCCAACAGAGACTTGTTAAATATCTGCAGATTAAGGCATCAAGACAGAAATAGACTTGTTAAATGCATAAAGCTCGGGTTGGGGGGGGGGGGGGTACTATGAGAAGCATCATTGCATTGCAAATGGACGTACCTTCTCAATGGGAACTTCATTTCTTTTACACCATGCAACTGTGATCCTAGGATCGAGATAGTTAATCTTGGACGTGCCCAAAGCTATCTCTTTAAGATCTTCTTTGGTCTCCATATCGCGCTCAAACTTTTCTATCTTGGCCTTTGTCGAGACTATCTTCTTCTCAATCCTACAAGAATCATCCTCCATCAGCCAAAGAGCTCAAGCATTACCATCTGTACTCTCAGCAAGAGTTCAGCAATATGCAAAACCAAAAGCAAAGGGGCAATTACGCTTCTGCGGTCAAATTTCTCTTTCGTTTTCCATCACTATCCTTCAATGGAGGCTTTCCTTTCTTCGCCCGAGACAAATCCTTCTCAAGTTCACTCAACTCAGCCTAGACCGTGAAAATCAAATCCAAAGAGACAGGCGTAAATGTCACAGAGAGCAATATCAAAGAAACTTCCAGAAAACTCCAACCCTCCTCCCCCTTCCCCAAACAAAAAAGGGAAGGCAATACCTTTGCCTCATTTATTTTAGTTGCAAGTCTTTCCATCTGTGCAGAATGAGACTTTGATACCGAACGTTGATGGTTACAGATGATTGCAACCTGCAAGAAGAGAGACGACAGATATAGCATGAGTGCCAGAATCAGGACCCAGGGAGGGAGGACTGCAGCTAGGAATGTAGAGACTCCAATTACCTCCTTGTTTGCATGCTGATAAATTGCAATCTTCTCTTGCACCTCTCCATTTCCAGCCCCTTTCGCCAACTACCAGACAAAATATTATTTGCGAAAGAGCATAATGAGAAGAAAATATTGAAGAATCATCTCTGAATGTTTTTAGCTAGAAATTGTAAGTTGTAACCAGCGCAGGCCACAACCCCACTGAAACAGAACCCGCACCCGGGGATGGGGGGGGGGGGGGTCGCATATTACCAGACCAGCACAACCAATGCATGGTTCTCTCTGAGGAAAGGTTCAAGGAGAGGTACATGTACACAGCCCTGCTCTTAACAATTATAGATGTTTCCAAAGAGACCCACAGAAGATTTTTAGAGGACCCTAAATGATTTTTTTTATTTAAAAAAAAAAGTGTTAGGAAAACTAGTGTTTAAAGCACAAGAAAAGAGAAAGGGGGAGCATCCACAACATCAATGAATATTTTTTATGCCAATCGCCTTCCTAGATTTACACAAAAAACAACATAGAGCTCCGTTTATGTGTTCATCTCAACTTTGAAGTTTGAAGCCCATGTGTAAAAAGTGACGCAGGCAGTCACTGTTGACCCTGGTTACGGCATTCATTAATTTGCCATAACGTAACAAAAGCACGAGCTCAAGGATTCTTATTGCTATGCCACAGCCTCTCTAGTAACTCATGCTAGGCATTCTACACGTACATCTCAACCTCCCAAGCCAAACTCAGCAGACTAGCTGCTTTGGTAGTTGCAAAGATTGTGGCTAGACGCCTAGACTCGAGAATGGAAAGAATCTGAACATCGGCAAACAATTTTGGAAGCATGAACGAGCTAGTCAAGACAGGAATAATAATCTACGATCCACAAACAACAGGTCATTCTCAGCCACAAGTGGGGAAAATGGGCATTGGATTCGTTACCATGTCATCCAATGTGAATGATGCATTAAATGTACGGAATACTTTTGCAGTGAGCCCAGGCATTAGCTCTTTAAGATGGGCATTCAGTTTGCTTGTGTCCAATTTGTCAAAGAGATCATCACCACCGCTCTTCCCTGCAGAAAAGAACTGATATATTAGTCAGGTGATTAGGCTGGAAAATCGTCACAGAAATCAGAACATACAGTCAGCCCATACCTTTCCTGAACTCTTCTACAGCTTTGTACACACGAGGATCCGCTTCAAACTGCTTGTAGTATTTAATTGAATCTTTACCAAGGAAATCAAACTAGATGGCAGTAAAAATTCAGTTAATTCAGAATTCCTTGTAGTACAGCTACTTAAAGAACTAAACTGATCTAAAACTTCATTTAACTCAATTATTTGTCCAGACTTCAAATTTAAATGCAAACTGATCTTCATGTGTTCTAATTAACATCTTTGCCACTTTTCTTTTCACCTTTTTTTTTAAATCTTCTCCCCCCTTTTTTTGGGTGATGGGGAGGATCAGTGGCGAAGCCAGGATTTTAGGAAAGGGGTGTTGAAAATAATAATACATACAATATAAAATAATATTACTCATAAAATTAAAATTAAACAACTGTTATTCAACATCTAGTTTAATTGTCCTCGACGAGACCTCATATTTTAAAAACAATGCCTGATATTATCATCAGCAATAGCAAATTTTGAAGGATAATTTTTGCATTGGGGGTGCTATTAATGTGTACAATATGTATTTTTTTTTTTAAATAATATAAGCCAATTCACTAAATACATAGTTCATTAATCTAGTGATTAAAAATCTAACCATTGCAAGAGACTTAAGTAACTTTATTATCTAATCATATATGATTCTAGTTTAGTAAACTATTGTACAATCAAACTTAAAAGTAAAATATTTCTTTCTTTTTTTGTGAGAGTAAAATTAATATCTTTCAAGTTTCATTAATATAAAAATAAAACTTTAGAAAACTATCACATATCATAATGGTGATTGGCGCGGTTTGATTATCAGTATTAAAACTTGAGATTTTTTTTAATAGAAGAGACTTCAGAAAGTTTGTAAACAAAGAAACTAGTGACCTATTTTTGTCTTTAATGCCTAAAAAAATGCACTGAAAATATTAAAAACAAGGGAAAAGAGAGGGATTAATTGATCAAGACTAGACAAAACATTCTACAAAAATCAAAACATGCAAGAATGCAGTGAAAATATTTATAAAAAAAATGGGAAAGATGGAGCAAACCGTTCAAGGATGGGCAAAAAAATCAAAGTGTATAGAAGGAGGATCGAACAAGCGACCTCAGGGTTTCACCCAGCTAGATAATATGCGTTGAACCGCTAGGCTAAAGGGAGCGTCTAGCAACATCTTGCCTAGTCCTATATTTATGTGCAACTGCTAATTTTTCTAATTTGTGCTACACACTAATTTTATTTTATTTTATTTTTGGGAGGGGTGTCGGGTGACCCCACTGACACCACACTGAATCCGCCCCTGGGGAGGATGCAGGGGAGAACTCATCTTACCTCTAATGTATTTGGTGGTATTGGTGTTACATTTTCCACTTTCAATGTACAGCAACCAACAGTATCTGCTTCATCATCATCCTGGCAGAAGTAAAATTATCACATCAATAAAGTCTTTACCATGGACGAGGTTTCATCAAAAAGGTGTTTCTCCTTTTTTCTCTAGCCTACAGAAAGAATCACAGAACTTCAAGGAACAGTCCATAGAAAACATTTGAAGCCATTTATATAAGCTCAAGTCAACAGAGAAAGTAGAAAATAACAATGGCCATGTGCAGACATGCGCAATTGACTGAGTGGAGGTGCTTTAATTTCATTCAGAGACAGTTAAAAACAAAAACAACACAGCATATCTTTTCACAGCTGCATAATTCTCTAACAAAGAATTCCGGGTTTATGCAACTTTTGAACTATTTTTCAGGACAGAAGAGCAAAGAAAGTTTCATCCATGTACATCACCGTATTTGGTGGAAAAGAAAGATTACAGAAATCCATCATCTATCCTTATTATGGCAAAAGGTTATTCAGAATAAACCAAACAGCAGGATAACTTGGCAGACAACTTAGGAGTCAGAGTTGCCCAGTGAAGCTTAAATTTAAATCGTAGAGCAGGATAGACGATCTTAGTATGAACTTTTAAAAGAGAAGCTACCAGCACAAACTATACCTTCTCATTGCCCGCCCTAAGAGCAAGTCTATCAATGAGATAGGTAGCAACAGCTATTTGCCGCTTGGTCATGTCTTTACTATTAAAATCTTTCATGTATGCTTCTCTAATGCCTTGGATGTAGTCCTGCAATTAATTAACAAGAGTCACCATTAATTTAAACAAAGAAATCCAAGAACTGCTAGAGAAATAGATTCAAAGGAAACTGGCAATTACCTTCAACATTCTAGCTTTCTCATATTTTTCCTTGTCACTTTGCCCCTTTAACGTACTGCTAGCTGCCAAGAACACGTACTTGAACTCCTTCGGATTTATAGGATCATTCCAATAAGCTAACCATGTCACCGTATTGTCATGTCTTACTTCTTTCCATCTGCCATTAAAGAGGAAAAATCTTGAATCCAAATGCCCATAAGCAGAGAAAAATGCAATCAATCAAAAAACCACCAACAAGAACATATTCACTCCTTTTCAAACAGAATGGTCAAACAAGCACCTCTGCCCTGGGATTGGACATTCTGGAATTGGTGCTTCTTTTCCAATGTTTATTGTAATGTCGCTCGGAAGAATACGCTTCTTGAGCTTCCCCATCTGTACCGTAAAATGGAAACTTTAAAATAAAGACAATGAAAGCATAACACACTAGTTACGCTGCTTAATTCAGTATAGAATACTAAGAGGAAATGCAACAACCTTGGGGTGCTCGCCACGACCCCTAAATAATCCAGGAGGCTCAACTCTAAAGTTCCCCACCTGTAACAAATAGCTATGAGCATTCAGAACCATGTGTGAATTAAAAGAAAAGACACAAAATATTACATATAACACCAAAAAACAGGGAAGGCCAACCCTTTAGATATATAATTCGCACAGTAACTTCAAGAAAGCAATTCATGGACAACAGGTTGTTATGTCTAAGGATTGAAAATTTCTTCTGGCGCTATTGTCCAAACCACTATCACATTCACTGACAGGCCTTAAATCAGTATGTATACACCAGAAACAATCAGCATTTTACTTTCAGTGGCCCCTTTGTCAAATCACCATGTCAATCCCAAGTTTTTCTATGATACTCCAAGATCAGCTCACAGTATGTACCTTCTTTTGATAGTTTCACCATTAAATGGTTTTACTAGTTACCAGTAAAACCTTTTGTACCCGAAACTCATAGCCAAAGCCAAAAAAAACAGAACCTGTTAGAGAAAAGGTACAGACATCACAGTGACAAGACAATGGAAACAATTATGTAACAAGGAACACGAGACCTTTATACAATATATGTCATTGACAACAGTTCCAGATTGGAACACACTAGCATCAGAGCAAACAAGAATCATACCAATAATCTAAACCCAAACTACCAGCCAATCACCCCACTTCCGAAAGGAAAGTGGTATGAGAAGCAGCAGGAGCAATAGAAGCAAACCCAAAAGCACTACCTATTTAAGTGACACACTCTTCTGCAATTATTCGCGACAATCTAATTCATGTACTGCAACATTTTATGTATCTATTTTATACGAAGACAATTATAGACTCACAAACAGTAAGCCCAATGTCATTTGAACAGGAAGAGAAGAAATGCCAGGATAATAGGGAGAAATCAAGCACTCATATCAACCACGTAACTGATATAGGCTGCATTAACAATAGCTAACCTTTTCTTTGACACCATCGATAATAGCCCACATGTACTTCTCTTCTTGCTTCAATTTCTCTTCTTTCAACGCCTTCTTCTCCTACAAGGAAAGAAACACATTAAGGAATCCCAGTATCCAAGCCAATAGAAGCATGGAGAAATAAGTCGACTGAAATTATCGTCCCAACAACACATTGTGAAACCAGGAATTGTACTATCCAAGTCAATAAAAGCATGGAAAGTAACTTGAACTGAAATGATCATGCTACAGCACCTTAGCAGCCACAGACAGATCAACCACAAACAGATAACAATGGCATAGGGTAATGTATGAAGCAATACCAACTAGGGTAGAAACTAGTCAAATTTAGGACATGCGCAATATTGGTGATAATCGCCTTGTGCAGAACAAGGAACTCAAGGGAACATATTGACCCGAAGACAACAATTAATTTCCAAAGCTATCAACGATAATATTCCCCTCATGCGAACATCAGCCAGGTAAAGTGAAACTGCGAAATTTGACAGCTGCACCTGTGAGAAATATAGATTACAACTAAAGATGTCAGCAAATCTAGATTGAGCTCCAAGCAGTTCTTTAAAGGCAGCGAGCCCAATGTGACTATTCTCCTATCATGCAGGCAATGAATAAACATAATAAATAGCTGCCTCTCCACATAAGCATCAAAGTATATAGTCATTCAATGGTAAATACCCAGAATAATCAGTCATTGTAGCTACAGCTTCACCCAATTCAAAATCTCACAAGAAAGCAAACTAGCAGCTCAAAGTAGAAGTCCAAGTCCAACAACGATGCTAACTATTATGACGCATGGTTATTTTGTAAAATTAATTACCTCATTGCTCATTTGTTTCTTTTTCTCCTTCTCCTTCAGATGCCATTCGTATATTGGTTTAAAATCGCACCTCTTAAGGTCCTGAATCACATGGTTCTTTCCAAGAAGTTTCTTCCAGTCATTAAAGAAATTCTCATTAAATTTTTCCTTCTTTACATAATCTGTCTCAAGCATCACAGCATACATAGTTGCGACCTGTGAACAAGAGATTTCAGGTCAAGCATATAACAAGCCGGCACTCTAGCGCAAGGAGAAGAAGATAACAATCTGGAGACCCAGAAACTCAAAATAAAAAGAGGATAATACAACGAGAAGAATAAGACCCTACCTCCTCCTGCTCAGGAGTCAAATTGACTGGTTTACCATCATACAATATCTTAATGCCATGAGGATTGTAGGGAGGAGGAAAGCTGACACCATTGTGAACCAAAGTGGTCCATTTCTGCCCGTCGCCAGAGTTAGGTAGCTCTTTTGATGACCTTGAGTACTTAGATTTCTTTATTATTTTCTTTGATTTCTTATTGACTTTCTTCAACTTAGAAGCATCAACTTTGGCTACTTTCTTCTTCTGCACTGGTTTACTGCCTGATGCTGCTTTATTTATCCGCTTAGCTATTGGGACATAGTCATCATCATCCTTGGCCTCTGCTTTTACAGAACCTTGCTTAGGTTTTGCTGAAGTTGGTGCATCTGAAAGCTTCACTTTCTTAATAGAAGACTTATCAGAACTGGTCTCTGCTGAGGGCCTTTTTGTTGAAGTAGCCGGTGTCTTCTTACTTACATTTTCTTTCTTGACAGATCCATTTTGCTTCAGCTTAGAAACCAAAGGCTTATCATCATCTGAATCATCATTCTTGCTAGAATTTGCCTCTGTTCTGTTCTTCATATGCAACTTTGATGATAAAGGCTTTTCATCATCTGAATCATCCGGCGGTGATTTCACACTAACAGCCTTTAGTTGCTGAGCCTGTGATGGTCCAACAGTAGCTCTCACTCTTTCAGACACACTGAAATTTGCCTTTGGTAACCCAGAAGGAAGTCTAACACTGAGTGGCTTGTCATCATCAGAATCTTCATTGTCGCTATTTGAAGGTTTTCCTTCCTCAGAAGCCTTGCTGGCATTCCCCTTTCTCGACCCCATTGAAAGCCTTGCACTAAGTGGCAGATCATCTTCAGAATCTGAGGACTCCCCACGTCTTTCCTCCTTAACTGGCAGTGTCTGTTTCCCCTCTTTAAATGGAAGACCACCGGAATTTTTGGCCTGCTGATTAGCTGAAGAGGCGCCATTTACAGAAGGTGATTTCACAGGAGATGCTCTAGAAGGCGGCGGAGATGGAGATGGTCTAGCTGATGAAGGTGGCGATTTTTGGGGTCCTAAAGGTGGAGGTGGAGATTTTTGGCTCCTCAAAGGAGGTTTTGAAGATGATGGCTTTGAAGATTGAACAGTCTTCCCCTTCGGGTCAGTTGAACTTCGAACATTGGGGGTTCGAACAGCAGACCCTGGCTTCCCAGGCTGCTTATCAGACTTCAATGACGAAGAATTCTTTAATTCTGAGCTTAGCTGATTCGATTTCGTCCTTCTAAAAACTAAGGGCTCATCATCATCACTGTCATCAACCATGAGTTTTGGGTTCACACAAGCCTCCACCGCCATTTTCAACTATGCAGGAAACCAGCATGCATAGTAACGTCAATTTACGATTATACGCACATACTTAACGCCACTAAATTATAATAGCAACAAACAAATCCAAATAGAAATCGCAAAGCAAATGCAATTAGCAAGTGCTACAATTCGGAATTCAATTTCTCTACTAGTTCTGTGTCATCCCTAGAAACCCTAAAAGCTTGCTAACAAAACCAACTACACAGGCAACATTAGCTAAATCAACAGATAAATGAAGACCCACAAATTAAAATTCAGTTCTACGTTCAACCCATTAACCCCATCTCATCCATAAGCCCAGAAATTCATCCTTTCACCCCTTTTTGAGACACAAGGCAAACCCTAGGGAACAAATTGAGCCAAATGAGACAGAAAGAGGATATGGGTACCTTAGTTTCGAGAAGAATAAATGGTAGATTGACTGATTGGAATTAGAATCCTGCTGGTTTAATTGTAAATCTGAATGTAGTGAAAGATGAATTTAGGAATTGCGGGTAGGAGAAAGAAATACAGAAATAGAAACCAAGAATCTTCCTTTTTGAAAATTAAAAATTAGGAATGAAATAAAAAAGAATGGCGTCTTCTTCTCTTTTGAGGGCAGCGCTTCACAGTTTAGTTTTAGGTTAGGTTGCTTATAGAGACAAAGTACAGATGAGGGAGGAGAGAGAAAAGGGCCACCCTTTAATTTGTTTTTATAAGCTTGGTATTGAATCCGGGGACTCCACAGCCCCGCTTAACCCTGTGGTTCAATTGTTTGCCCAATTTAAATTTAGACAAGGTGAAATTGTGCAAATTTTTATGGATTATTACCCGAGCTGCCCTCAGAGTATTTTTAGTGAGAGTTTTGAATTTTAGAACTCTGACTTATCACATCAGTAAAAGTTTTATAATTTTAGAATTTATATTCCATCACTTCTCTAACCTATGAAACTCAATTTTAATCATCCAATAAAAATATTTGTCATGGACCCACCTTATAACACACAACCTATTTTTTAAATTATTTAAAAATTATATACTTACTTCAAAAAAAAAAGAAAAATAAAAAAGAAATATTTTAAAAATCCAAACAGTTACCCACAGGGAAACACGCACAGACATGCTCCCCAACGTGTCACACGCATTTCAGGGTGGCTGGGGAGACAAAATTGGCAAGCAGCAGAAACGCGGGCTCCACCATTTGCCTCATGTGTCTACGGCTGCTAGTGCTCTTAGCGTTTTCGATTAGCCCCTTGCCATTGGTCGATTGACCAATCTCACCGACTTAGTTTTATTTATTTTCATTTTCACTTTCTATTTTTACTTTCAAAAATCTATCAAATTAAAGATAACAAAAGGATTTTTGGAGTAATTCAAATTTCGACGATTCAGACAGCACTAATTCAACCTTGAGAAATATCTTTAACGGAAGATGCGAAACTAATCAAGTCAGGACAACCCTTGACGTTGAACCGCAAGGCAACAAACCAAAGCTCGTGGAACTACACTAACCTTTTTGATGGATGGGGCAGGGCAATTGTGATCGTGAGTTGAATGTGGTAACTGTTTTCATTACACTATAACATCATAAAAATTTGTTTGACCTAAAACTCATCACGCACCAAAAAAAAAAAGAAAAAAATGACAGGTCGACCTACCCCATAACTCGCTGGTTGTATGCCTATGCTAATTAAATTTGACAAGGGAGGTACAGTTGAGCCCAACTCGAACTGCCACAGATCCCAACTCTACCCCTAACACTCCAATCTTTGAATCTATTTATTTTCAATAGTTTGTGATCAGATAACACTAGCGTTTTGCCCCAATTCAGGCTCACTACTCCCTATTTTTCCCTAATGCAAACTATTGAGAATAAATATGATGTAATGTTGAAATGTTGGCCTTGCTTCTAAAATTTGAATTATCATTGTCCAAACGCTCAAATTTTAACCCTAAAAAAATTGTTGGCAAATTAAAAGCCAACGTGGGATTCGCAAGTAATTGGATAGCATTGGTGGATAATTCTAATAATTAACGGACTTATTCCAACATTACCCTATGCCATTGTTACCTCTACAGACGTGACTACCCATAGAGAGATTGGTCAGATGTCCTCAAGCGCACGAACATTGTAGTTTAATAAAGATCTCGTTCCCACAAAGACCAATTATAATCTATTGAGTTTTGTCCTATAAAAGTTCTAAGAAAGCAATTCCAATACAGAGTTTGAATGACACTATAACCTAATTGGAAAATTCAATCAATTAAAAACATCTAGGGATTTGTTTCACCTTGTAAAGATGTGGATAAATGAAATATATCATGTACTTGATCTATAATGGGAAATTGAAAGGGGTGCGATCACATTTAGAACTCAATCTTCTTTCAAAATAAACTGAATAGCCTAAACTAACTAGTCAATCTTTCAAATGTCCTAGTTTAGTCTAAGTTATAGATTTTTTATCACTAAAGGGTTCTCTTAACAAGCAAATCTCTTTCAAGTATTGCTGAGTCATGTCCTATCTTGTCAATCAAATAGCAAGTTTTATCTTTCAGTCCTTCACTTAACTATTTAAAATTAGCAAATGAATTTGGCGAAAATTCAATCACAACAATTTCACACACAAGATAAAATTCAACTAATTCCAATCAAGAACAAGTACGACTAAATAAAGATGAAAGATTCCAACATCTATAGTTGGCTAGTGATACCTACATTGAGAAAACTACTCACACATGTTTAAATCAACAAAACTAAACAGAATTTGAGAGAAGAAAACTTAGCGCAATTAGATATCCTCCAAGGGTTTCCCAACTTTGCATGGGCTCCGAAATAGCAAGCACCTATTCAATATTCACACTCAAAACTACTAAAAATCCAAACTAAACTTAGAAAAAATGGAGAAGAATGGAAAAACTAGAGAGAAGGAGTTCTCTTTTATACTGTGTGTGCCTTCTTTGCTGCGAAAATGACCCAATTTAAAGAAAAACACGATCAACCTCAACCATACGATGAAGAAAAACGAACAGGCTTGCAATTATCGCCTCACCATGGACCGTGGCCTTCACCATGGATAGTCCTTGGTGAGCTCTGTCTTGATAATATTCTATTCTTTCTTCCTTCCATGGGCATAGTGATTTGGGGGTCTCCTTGGGGAGTCAAATTACACTCAATTATGGTCAACTTTAGGGTAAAGTGGTCCAAAAACCTGCAAAATACAAAAAAGAACCATACTTGAGCCTAAAACCGAAAAAGGAGTATAAATTATAACATAAAATACATAATTCTTCTTAAAAATAGCACAAAATGACCTCCAAATAGTGTGCACTTTAAGGACTTATCAAACTCCCACATGTTTAAACCATTACTTATCCACAAGCAATTATGAAATTGAGACTAAAAATATGGATAACCTCCTCAGGAAAACATCAATAGTAACATCAATAACCAAATCGACCTAAGAAGTTTAGCTCAAAAGTGGTGAAAAAATTTTCCAACAGATAAGAGAAGGAAATTTTTGCAAAAGTAAGGACCATCGCATCAAATATTGATCAGCCACTCAAATCAACTTGAACAATTATATCAGCATATTACAATAAATAGTGCTTAGAAGAACCAATATAACCTCACTTTGGGGATGAGGCAGTCATCACTCATGTATTTAAAATAAAATGTAGTTTTCTCAAATCTCATTCCATAGAACCAAATCAACCATAAGCTTGATAAGACACTCTAATTCGCCACCACTATAATGCAAAACACACAAGACAATCATGAGGACTTTTAAGAGTTGTAATGGGAAAAATGGGTAAAGGTAAGGAGGGAACAAATATTTTGAGATTTGTGGAGCTAAAAGCCAAAGATTTAGAGCATAAACCATCATTTTCCAACTAAAATATACTCCTCAAAATATCAACAATATTCCCAAGTGATGTCTCAAGAAAAAGTGCCTACAAATATAAAATCAATAGCAAATCCTCTTATTGCATTATTTTTTCCGTTTTATTTTTTTTCCCCAACATATACACATACATTTTTTTCTTACACGCCCTTTGGTGTGCTTTTTTTTTCCTTTTCCTTTCTTTATGAGGAGGATAATGGCAAAGAAAACTTTGCATTTTCAACACCTTTCTTGCAACTCACAAAACATATCCCAATTGACTTTGAAGGGAAAAATATAGCATGAATCCCTTATCATATCCAACCAAACCACAATATCCAAAAAGATTATTGTCCACAAACTACTCCTAATCGACTATGAAAACTCTATAGCCTTGGCTAAAATGGTAAGACGTATGTGTGTGGCCAAAGATAATAATATAGGTTTTCATCAACAAAACATGGTAAAGGCTCAAAGAAGTAATAAGGGATAACTTATTCACATAAGGGTGGCTATTTAGTCAATGTAGCTCATAAAGTCAAAGAATGTCTCAATCATATTGCCTAAATCTACATGCTAAATGTGACCTTGAACAAGACCCAAAGTAAGTTCTAGAGAGTTGAAATATAGGAAGAGTCACACATGAAAGGAAATGTAAGACTAAAATGATGAATTAGTCTATTCAGGCTTAAAATCTCATAGGACAAAGCTCATCTAGCTCTTTGAATTTCATATGCCAAATACTCATGCCAAGAATCATTAAGCAAGAAACTTGTGTATAACATGAAGGTCAAAACATGAAGCATAGTTTGAAAATGTAAAAACAAACGTTTTATTCACAAGTGGGCCTAACAAAAAGGGTCAAAATAGACAAAAGAAAGTCACTTAGTCTAAAGACTCATCATCTGAAGATTTATATGCACCTTTTCTTTTTGGGTTTTAGTTTTTTTTTTACTAAGCCTAAAATGCAACTAAAAACTAAGAAGTGTCAAAACAAAACTAAAATGAAGAAAGAAACCTAGAAAACTAAATAATCAACTAAAAATGCATACTAAACCTAAACGCATGACCTACAAAAAACACAAAAATTTTCGCACATCCACAACACACATATATACAACCATAAACAATTACAACAACTCCCTCATACTTGGACAACACATTGTCCTTAATGCAAGCATAAAACTCTAAAAAGGAGGGGGAGAAGGTTCAGATATGTGATAGACAGCAACCTTGTCAATAGATTCCCCCACATAGTATGGTTTAAGACGTTGCCCATTTACCTTAAACATTCCAAGTGTCTCACTCCAGACTTCCACTGCTCCATGAGGGAAGACTTTTATAACTTTAAATGGGCTCGACCATCGGGATCTCAGCTTACTTGGAAATAACCTCATCTTAGAATTGAATAACAAGAAGGGGCATCTACCTCAAATCTTTTCTTCAAAATATGCTTGTCATGCTAGTGTTTGGTCCTTTCCTTATAAATCCGCGAGCTTTCATAGGTCTCCAAACATAACTCATCTAACTCATTCAACTGCAGAAGCCTCTTCTCACCAGTCGCCTTAAGATCAAAGTTTAGAGTTTTAATTACCCAATATGCCTTGTGCTCTAAGCCAATCGACAAATGACTTGATTTTTCAAAGACCAAGCAGTACGGAGTAGTATCGAGACGTGTTTTGTAAGCAGTCTGGTAAGCCCAACGTGCATTGTCAAGCTTTTTAGACTAATCTTTTCAGGACTGATCGACTGTTTTTTTGCAAAATGTTTTTCAACTCTCGATTAGATAACTTAACTTGACCACTGGTTTGTGGATGATAAAGCGTAGCAATTTTATGAAAAGCCCCACACTTCTTTAGGAGGGACTTAAGTAGTTGCTGCAAAAATGAGTCCCATTATCACTCAAGAGAGCTTTTAGTGTCCTAAACCTTGTAAATATGTTCTTTTTAAGAAACTTAATTACCACCTTGGAATCATTAGCAGGAGATGCAATAGCTTCTACCCCTTTGGAAATGTAATCAACTGCCACAAGGATATAAAGATTATTGTGAGAAGAAGCAAATGGTCCCACAAAGTCAATCCCCCAAACGTCGAAAAGTTCTACCTTAAGGATCCTACTTTGAGGCATCCCATACCTCTTAGAAATGTTCCCCATCCGTTCGCATCTATCGCAACCCATAATGAAAGTTCTGACATCTTTAAAGAGAGTGGGCCAATAGAAACCGGCTTGAAGCACTTTAGTTATAGTCTTGTCAGGTCCAAAGTGTCCACCATAAGTTGAGGCATGGCAATGGTGGAGGATACTAAGAACTTTGTCTTCCGGCAAACACCTTCTATATACTCCATCTCAACACAGTTTATAGAGTAGAGACTCTTCCCACACATTATATTTCGCATTAGAAAGGAATTTCTTCCATTGTTGATAAGATAACCCAATTGGCATAACTCCGCATACTTTAAAATTTACCAAATCAGCATACCATGGTGCCACCGTGTGAGATATTGCAAAGAATTGGTCATCTGGGAATGAGTCGTCTATGGGAAGCTCCTCTGTTGGTGTGGCCTCGGAACCTAAGCGAGATAAGTGGTCAGCAACTCCATTTTCACGACCTACTTTGTCCTGAATTTTCAAATTAAATTCTTGGAGAAGAAGCACCAAGCGAATGAGAAGGGGCTTAGAGTCAAACTTCTTCAAGAGGAGTTTTAATGTGGCATGATCAGTAAAAATGGTCACCTTAGAATTTATCAAATACGAACAGAATTTCTCCAATGCGAACACAACAACTAGGAATTCTTTCTCAGTTGTGGCACAATTCATTTGAGCGTAATCCAAAGCTCAGCTTGCATAGTAGATGGCACAAGGCATATAGTCTTTCCTTTGTCCTAAAACCGCTCCCATTGCATAGTCACTGGCATGGCATATAACCTCAAAAGCTAACTCCCAATCCAGGGCCTGCATAATTGGGTTGGAAATCAAAGCTTCCTTTAACCTGTGAAAGGCACTTAAACACTCTTCATTAAATTCAAAAGGCACATCTTTGACAAGCAAATGGGTGAGAGGTTTCATAATTTTTGAAAAATCTTTTATGAATCGTCGATAGAAACCAACATATTCAAGATAACTCCTTACACCCTTTATAGAAGAAGGTGGCGGTAATTTCTCAATTACGTCTACCTTTGCGTTATCAACTTCAATGCCCCTATTTGAAATAATATGACCTAAAACAACCCCCTCATGTACCATAAAATAGCACTTTTCCTAATTCAATGCCAAATTCATATCTTTACACCTTTGCAAGACTTTAGACAAATTATTTAAGCAATGGTCAAAAATTGTACCATATATAGAAAAATCATCCATAAAGACTTTCGTTATGTCCTCAATAAAATTGGAAACAATAGTAATCATGGATCGTTGAAATGTGGCGGGGGTATTATACAACCCTAATGCATTCTCCTATAAGCAAATGTACCGTATGGACCAATAAAGGTAATCTTTTCTTGATCACTGAGGTGAATAGGGATTTGAAAGAATCCTGAATAGCCATCTAAGTCGCAAACATAAGAGTTCTTTGCCAGCCTCTCGAGCATCTGGTTAATAAAAGGTAGGGAAAAATGGTCCTTTCGGATGACTTTATTCAATTTCCTATAATCTATGCACATATCCTAACCAGTAACTGTCCTAGTAAGTATAAGTTCATTATTTTCATTTCTTACAACTGTCATTCCCCCATTTTTAGGGACAACATGGAGGACTTACCCACCCATTATCAGAGATCCGATAGACAATGCCAACCTTAAGTAGTTTTAAATTTTCTTTCTTTACCACATCGTGCATCTTAGGGTTCATACACACCGAAGGGTGAATTCCTTTAAGGTTATTAAGAGTATATCCCATGGCCTTACAATGCAATCTAAGTATTTTAGCAAGGATTCAACTTGAGATACATTTAAACTCGCATTCACAATCACAGGATATGTAGAGCTTAGACCACGAAACTCATACCTCAAAGAGGAAGGAAGAGGTTTTAGTTCTACCTCGGTGGGAATGTTCCTCATCTATTAAGAGTGCTTCGTCATGTACTAGTCATTCCATCATGGCAAAGGGTGGGTTATCTGGTGGAGAAGCTTCCAGGAATTGAGCACACATTGCTACTTTCGGGTTTTCATCTCGAATAGTACCATCATTTAATAAATAATACTCAAGTGGATCATGAGAATCATTATTAGAAATAGTTTTTTGTGCCAAATTATCCATTACATCAATCTGATGGCATTCTCCAGAGATTGAAAGAAACTTAGAAGCTTTAATTAAGTTGAATTCAACAAGTTCATCATCCACATCAAAAGACAACTTGCCATTTTTAACATCTATTTGGCACCCAGCAATGGCTAAGAATGGCCTCCTAAGAATAATAGGGGTGTGCGTAACTTCTTCCATTTCAAAGATTACAAAATCTACAGGCACATAGTGCACCAAAAAAAAAAAAAATCTACGGGCACATAAAAGTCTCCTACTTTAATGGGGACATCCTCTAAAATACCTACGGGGTACCTTATAGAACAGTCCGCCGATTGTAAAGAGATGGTGGTGGGTCTCATTTCTCCTAAGTCCAAATTCTTGTAGAGAGAGAATGGCATTAAACTTACACTAGACCCTAGCTCCCATAAGGCACGATCTATGGACTTATTCCTTATCAGACAAGGGATACCAAAACTACTGGGATCTTTAAGCTTAGTAGGGAGCATATTTTGAATTGCGGCACTATATTCTTTGGTCGATGCCACTGTGTCATGCTCTTCGTCATGCTCTTCTACCTTTATTTTATTGGACTAAATCTCCTTCAAAAATTTAGCATAGGATGTCATTTGTGATAAGGCATCAGTGAATGGAATATTAATGTACGGTTTCTTAAGAACTTCTAGAAACTTCCTAAATTGTTGGTCAAATTTAGGCTTATCCATTCAGGGGGGGGGGGAGGTAAAGGTGGTACATAGGGTTTCGGGGAGATTTTCTTGGGGTCATCAGGAATCTTATTAGAAGTATCATCACTTATATCCTCATTAGAAGAAGTAGGTACCTGTTTCTTAATGACTTCTTCCTTTCCATAATGTTAATGTTTATTTTGGTGAACCCCTTTAGGTCCCTCGATTGCTTACCCCCTCTTAAAAGCACGACATTATATTGTTCCCCAGGGCTAAGTTCATTCTTACTAGGAAATTTACCTAAGGGTATAGATGGAGATGTAGCTCATTGAGTTATTTGAGTTTCCAACATCTTATTCTGAGTAGTAAGCACATCAACTTGAGAAGCCAATTGCTTAATATACTCATCTTACTTTTGTTGTTCCAAAAGCATATTCTCCATTATAGACTACAAGTTGGATTTTTGAGGTGCTTGTTGAGGATAGGATGGTCTTTGAAATCTAGGGGTTGGCCTAAAATTCATTTGGGGCACAAGTGGGGCATTAGATTTATAAGAGAAATTGAGGTGATTTCTCCAAGTTGGATTATATGTGCTAGAAAAAGGGTCATTTGTTGGTCTAGGGTGAAAGTTGTTCACATAGTTGACCTGATCACTTACTTCTTGGGCAAAAAGACTGCCCACTTGACAATGCATAGTCAAATGATAAATTGATCCACATATATCACATGATGGGGAAAGGGGTGCTTGAATTAACAGAATTAACATTCAAGCATTCCAATTTTTGAGACATAGTATCAACTTTAGAAGAAAGCATAGAAATAGCATCTAATTCCAGCTTACCTCCAACCTGCTTAAGTTGGGCTCTCTCAAACGACCATTGGAAATTGTTAAGACCCATCTCTTCTACAAGATTGTATGCTTCATCTTCAGTTTTATTCATAAGAGTACCTCATGCTACTGCATCAATAGTAGACCTCAATGGTTGGGTGACTCCATTATATAATGTTTGCACAATCATCCATCTTTGAAGATCATGGTGAGGGCATAATTGTCAAAGATCCTTGAATCGCTCCCAGGCTTCATAGAGAGTCTCATCTTCCTTTTGAGAGAAAGTAGTTATTTGATTCTGCAGGACTGCCGCCTCACTCGGAGGAAAGAACTTGACAAGAAAGACTTTTGTAAGCTCGTCCAATATTGTTATGCATCCTGGAGGCAACGAGTCAAGCCATGCCCTTGCTTATCCCTAAGTGAAAAGGAAAATAGGCGCAAACGGATGGCATCAGTAGAAACTCTGTTAAGTTTTAACGTGTCACACACCTTTAAAAAGACTGAGAGGTGTACGTTTGAATCTTCTAACGGATTGCCTCCAAACTGGGATTGTTATACCATGGATATAAGGGATGGTTTGAGCTTAAAACTGTTCGCTTCTACTTTTGGCCGAGCGATGCTTGATGAAATTCCTTGGACTCCCAGGATAACAAAATCTAAAGTGTCCTTCTTTGGTCACCTCCTATTCCTGCCATCAATGAAGAAACTCCTTGAGCTTTGAGTCTTTGCTCTTCTACTCTTAATTTTTCCTCCCACAATGAAAGTCCTTTTAATTTCTGGATCAAATTTAAACAAAAAGGGACTTCGCATATAAAGGTGAAATTTGCAAAAATAGAAACAAAACTACCAACACCAATAAAAAATATAAAGAAAAAGAAAGTAATGATAAAAATGCTTAGTCAATTTGTAAGGGCTAGCTCAATATCCACAAATTTGGTCCCCAACAACGGCACCAAAAACCTAACTGGACGCCCGCAAGCACACGAGTGTTGTAGTTTAGTAAAGATATCGTTCCCACGAAGACCAATTGTAATCTCTTGAGTTTTTTCCTATAAAAGTGCTAAGCAAGCAATTTCAATGGAGATTTTGAATGACACTATAACCTAATTGGAAAATTCAATCAATTTAAAATATCTAGGGATTTGTTTCACCTTGTAAAGATGTGGATTAATGAAATATATCATGTACTTGATCTATTACGGGAGATTGAAAGGAGTGTAATCGCATTTGGAATTCAATCTTCTTTAAAAATAAACTGAATTGCCTAAACTAACTAGTCAATCTTTCAAATGTGCTAGTTTAGTCTAAGTTATAGATTTTTTATCGCTAAAGGGTTCTCTTAACAAGTGAATCTCTTTCAAGTATTGCTAACTCATGTCCTATCTTATCAATCAAATAGCAAGTTTCATGTTTCTGTCCTTCACTTAACTATTTAGAATTAGCAAATAAATTTGGCCAAAATTCAATCACAACAATTCCACACACAAGATAGAATTCAACCAATCCTAATCAAGAACAAGTGCAACTAAATAAAGATGAAAGATTTCAACATTAATACTTGGCTAATAATCCCTAAATTGAGAAAACTAATCACAAATGTTTAAATAAACAAAACTAAACAGAGTTTAAGAGAAGAAAACTTAGCGCAATTGGAGATCCTTCAAGGGTTTCCCGACTTTGCAAGAGCTCCAAAACAGCAAGCACTTCTTCACCACTCAAGGCCTGTTCTATTTTGCGTTTAGATACTTTCGTGGGTCTCTTGGAATCAACCTCTCTATGGGTAGGAATACCGGTAGAGGTAAGATTGCCTACAGTTGGATCTCCCTAGACCCCGCAAAAGCGGGACCCACATTGGGAGGTGTTGTTGTTGTTGTCGTTGTAAGAGATATAAGGAGATGTAAGGAGCTATAAGAAGCTATAAGGAGCTGTAAGGAGTTGTAAGAAGATGTAAGGAGCTGTAACAAAATGTAATGATAGATATAGGGAGTTGTTGAATGTTATAGAAAATCTATATGGGATGTAAGAAGATGTAAGAAGTTGTAAGAAGATGTAAGAAGATGTAAGGATTATGTTAAGGATGTAAGGAGCTGTAAGGATATGTAAGGAGCTTTAAGAAAATGTAAACTCTTAGCTAAATCCTTAAAAACGCGAAATAAAACAGGGCCTCACACTTAAAGCTACTAAAAATCTAAACTAAACTTTAAAAAAATGGAGAAGAATAGAAAAACTAGAGAGCAGTTTTCTTTTCTACTGTTTGTGCCTCTTTTACTGTAAAAATGGCCCTACGTAAAGAATAATATGACCAACCTTAGCCACGCGATGAAGGAAAACAAACAGGCTTGTAGTTATGGTCTCACCAGGAACTGTGGCTTTCACCACGGACAGTCCGTGGTGAGCTCTGTCTCATTAACTTCTATTCTTTCTTCCTTTCATGGGCATAGTGACTTGGGGGTGTCCATTGGGAGTCAAATTACAAACAAGTATGGTCAACTTTGAGGTAAAATGGTCCAAAAACTTGCAAAACATAGAAAAGAACCGTACTCAATTGTAAAACCAAAAAAGGAGTATAAGTTATAACATAAAGCACATAATTCTCCCTAAAGATAGTACAAAATGACCTCAAAATATTGTGCACTTTAAGGACTTATCATAGATAAATTCTAATAGATCCACATAAAAAGTTCTACGAAAATATTTTAAAAGTTGAAAATTGTTGGATAAACAAAGGTGACAATAGGGATGTCAATGGATCTGATTTGGATCGGATATTGGAGCATCTGAATCCGCATCCGATTTATATTTGGATCCAAAAATTCGATTCGACTTCGATCCTACAGATCAAAGGAGAATCTCCGGATCCGATCCGAGTTGCATTAGATTGGAGTCAGATTTAATTTGATCTGAAATAATTCCTTTCGCAACGCAATAACTCTATACAATTTTTCTATATTCTACCCACCGGCCGATGCTATGATGTGCCTTTATATAACGTATGAACCAAATCTTGAACATTTAAGATAAACCAAGAATAAAAGAAGAAACATATTTCAACCTCAACAAAACAATAACATGTTTCAACAATTACAAGTCTTAACAACAACAAGATACATCTAAAATATCACAAATAACATATTCCACTCATAAAAGGGAAAACAAAATTAAGAGTACAAATCCTCCACTTGCACTATTTAGCCCTTCTTCTCTATTGGTCCCCGACTAGGGGTATATATAATGATATCTGTAATTATTATTTGTATGGATTTGAGATTTTATTAGAATTAAGTATTATAATATAGTTTTGATCATATCACTGATCTGTAATTCCATACATAATTAAGTGTTGGAATACAATTTTGGTCAACCCTAAAAAATGATCAAAAGCAACAATCTTCCCAAACCTCAAAATGGCAAAGCCCAAAGTCTAACTTATCTTGTTCTATACCCCAAAAATCTAAACAACACTCCTACTCATAAAAATATATATTTAGATTTTATTGTATGAACTATTAAATTAAGGAGAAAAAGGAGATGTGCACTCACGAGAGATCAGAAAGAGACGATGAAATGCTTGGCGTCGACATTGTAGAAACTAGTGAGAAGACAAAGGCTCAAAGAGATAGATAGAGAGCAGAGAGTTAGAGCGAGAAGCCAAGGACTAAGGAGGGAGCTACTACTTTGATAGTCTGACTAATGACTAGCGAGAGGGCGAGAGTGACTAGCGAAGTGGCGAGGAGAAAGAGAGTAACTCAATGGAATATTAAGGTTTCAACGTTTTAATTTTTACGTATTAAAAAAAATTTCTGACAAACAAAAAATACTGGGTTAAGCTGGCACCTTCGGGTGGGTATATTGGATATGCTTTTTTTCTAAAAATTTTAAAATTTAACCCTAAATTTTAAATTTGAAATATTTAAAAATTTAGTCAGATTGGATTGAAAGTCGGATCGGATTTTACCCTTCCTCCGAATCTGATCCAACTCCAACTCGGATTCAAATTATTTTTTTCGAATACGGATTTAAATATTTTTGCTTCAAATTCGAATAAGATAATTTTACCTTAAATCGGATAAGATCTACTTCGAATTCGGATGTAACTGCCATCCCTAGGTGACAAACACAAGACATAATTACTATAAATAAAATCAATTATAATAAACAAGAGAGGAGGGGTAAGAGTTGTACATATCTTAAGCAATAAACAGTGACACATAATATTAATCTGGCGAAGAGCAGTTTACTACTTACGAAATGATGGAGTAATAATGCAATTGTGGTAAGGGTAAAACCAACATACAAAATATAACAAATGTAAGATAACATAAAAGTCAGTCAACACCACATATTTCCTACCATTCAGAAGCCAAATGAGTGCCAAGTAGCTGCCTAATAGTCCATAACCTTAATCCTAGACCTCCACAAATTCATATCCTCAGTCATGTCCTTCATTATCCGTGAAAATTTCAAATCATGTCCAATCACTTCGTCTAAACTTTTCTTAGGCCATCCTCTACCTCTTCTACATTCTGGGAGGTAAATCATCTCACATATTTTTACATGCGCTTCCACACTCCTCCTCTTCACATGACCAAGCCATATAAGGCTGGTTTCTTGCATCTTATTTTCTATGGGTAACACTTTGACTTTATTTCTAATCACCTCATTCCTTATCCTGTCCAATCTCGTATAGCCGCACATCCACCAAATCATTCTCATCTCCACTAGCATCAATATTTGGACTTTGGTCTTTTTTTAATAGCAGCACTTTGAGTCATGTAACAATGCTAGTCTAACTATCATAAGATAAACTCTGCATTTTATTCCTATAAGAATTATCTTATCACACAACATCCCTAATGGATTCCTCCATTTTTATCATCCCACTTTAATACATTGGTTAATATCTCCTTTGTCTTGAAGGAACAAGCCCAAATTTTTAAATTTCTTCATCCTTATTATTATTATCCCATCAATTGTTACTTCTCCATTGCCCTCTTCCCCTCCCCTGCACCACAAATATTCAGTTTTCAATCTATTTAATTAAAAACCCCTAGGCTCTGGGTTATGCCTCCATTGCTCCAACTTATTGTTAAATTCATCCCTAGTCTCATCAACGAAGACATTATCATTCTCGAATACGATACCTCTTCTTGGGTCACTTTAGTGAGTTCGTCCATAACAATATTGAAAAATGAATGGGCTTAAAGTTGTTCTCTGATGAACTCCAATATCAACTAGAAGGTCATTAGTATTACCTCCTGACATCTGAACACTCGTCTTTACTCCCTTGTACATATCCTTAATAACTCAGATATATGCAATTGACATTCCTTTCTCCTCCAAGTACCTCCATGACACTTCTCTATCATAGGCTTTCTCCAGGTCGATGAACACCATGTGAATATCCTTTTTGTTATTCCTATATAATTCCATGAGCTTTCTAACGAGGTGGATTACCTCCCATTTCAATCTTCCTGGTATAAAATCAAAGAGATTCTGTAAAATTGAAGTATCCTTCCTCAATCTTATCTTGATCACCATTTTCTATAACTTCATAGTGTCACTAAGTGGATTTCTACCTCTATAATTGTTGAAATTTTAAATATCTCATTTGTTCTGATAGAGGGGGATAAGTGTACTGAATCTCAATTCACCGGGCATCTTTGTAATCCAAGAATGATATTAAAAGCTCTATTAACCATTTTAGTCCATCTTCACCCATACACTTCCACATTTCTGTAAGAATTTGGTTTGGGCTCACGGCCTTTTGTTAAGTAGATTTGGGGAGTAAGGGTCCAAAGTTTGTCGTCCTTTGGGATGTATTAAAATCAAGTTACTAGTTATTTTAGCCCAATTTTAACATAAGGAAAGCAACAAATGTAATTAGATATGAATAACTAAACTAATAACTTACTAATCCTAAGCTAAATATGATTAATTAAACTAATCTAAAACAAAGCATAACTAACAAAACAAACATAAAATATCATATTAACTAACATTAAACCAACAAAGTATCTAACTAACTAAGAAAGTATTAAATTTACTCACTAAAAGAAGAGAGAAAATGGAGTATCTTAAAAACTCTAAAATCCAACAATAGAGGTTGGCCACCATTATTGGAGCAAGTGGATGATGTTTTGATGGTATTCCACTTATTCTCAATAATCTACCATAATTTAGTCTAATCTAACCCATAAACCACAAACTTGCACTTTGAAAATGAGTTTTGAACCCTAAGTTGAAAGGGGAAGAGAAAAGCATGACCTTTGAAGGCTTTAGAGAAGGAGGCAAAGGATTGAGAGCCAAAGAGTGAGAGAACATGATTACCAAGTAATAAGGCAAGATTAACAACTACTCAAAGTATGGACTTGAGCAACAAAACAAATCATAAAGTTCGAGGAAAAAACTTGAAGAATAATGCCAAAATTGTAAGAAAGTGAAGAGAGAATATAAATGAAACTACAAAAATTAAAATTTCAATTAACTTGGAAAGAGTCTTTTAGAGGCTACAAGAAGTAATCTACCAGAAAATCCACCCAAAAACCTATATTAAAAACCCTATTCAAAACGCAATTAAAAACATAGCTTAGATCATTACATAAATGGGGGAAGGGGCTTTAAATAGATTGCAACCCAGCAAATTTGCCATGGTCTTGCCATATGGCATAGGTAGAACGTGTCAAGTTTTATGGAATTCTATACATGAATAGAGTAGAAACAAGAATTGGCATGCCCGTGCGGCCATGCCTCCTAGCATTGGTAGCAGTGAATTCTCCTGATTCAGCAGGATTCGGCTTCGTATGAAGTGTAAAAGGATTACTAAGCCATGGATCGAGATCTGTTGATGACTAGAAAAGTAATAGCTATTAGCAACTATTAGGTACTAGGTACTATGGTACATTGTACCATAGTACCTAGTACCTAATAGTTGATAATAGCTATTACTTTTCTATTACCCAATAGTTACATATATGTATTTTTGATTTATTGGTAACTTTGCATTTCAACTATTGTGCATTTTTGCCCATGTTAAATTTTTGCACTATTCTTCTTCCTTATTTCTTCCACATTTTTTGTGCTTGTTGACTCGACCTTAATTTTTGATTATCCAGGGTTATTCTCTGAGGTTGTCCAGCTTAACATGGCTCACTTTTGGCATGCTTTGCATCGATTATCCGTCATTTGAGCAATTATCTTTATTACCTACAAAACCAACAAAATACTAATAAACATTATAATTTACCAATTATTTGAGGTAAGTCTATGTAGAAAGAGGTGTAAAATTCACACGTATCATGCTCAAACAAATACCCCCACACCAACACTTTGCTCGTCCTTGAGCAAAATAAAATAAAATTACTGGAACCTAACTCAGTTTCGTAGGAGTCACAACTAAATTTAGCGTATGCAATAAGCCCTTAAACCTCTTGGTTCCTCTAAGTAGATGAGTGAGGACTCATAAGGGTTTGCAGAAGATATACCCACAAACTCTTTGAAATATTTTTGGATTTCAAAAGTAAGCATGTATACAAGGCAAAGGGGAAAGTATGTGGACGTCTAAATTGATTCTATCACCCTAACAACCTAGCTACTAAGTTATACACAAACAAAACATATAATCTGGAGACACTTAGGCTATGAACACACCCTCAACGCTTATTTTTCACCCCACACAACACAATGGCACAATATATACACCTTAGTGCATATGCAAAGCTTATTGACCATTAATGCTAGGCTAAAACCAAGCAAAAATGTCATTTTTACCAGGCTAATAGACGTCCTTTATTAGATGATCAACCTCACCTCTCTTTTTTCTTCGCTTGTCTCATTATGCTCCTTCGCCTGGGTTGACAGTTCTTGTCTTATTAGGCCTTGAACTCCCGGAGGAATAACTTAGCACATATTTGGATTTCTTCCCTAGTTTGGAATTTTATTTGGATCTGCAAAGCACTTATTCAAGTCTAAATAGAGGTACCAGAGTCAAGATGTCTCTCACACTCTTGTTTTTCGTTTTTTTTAAAAGGAAAAGTCGGAACTCAACTAATCAAGAAGAATGCCATTAACCCAAGTTTTAATAAAATAACCCCAAAAGTCAATTGTCAAGTGTACAAGGTAGGCACAATATCGCACATGTGAGATGGAGTTATTATCAAAAATCAAAAATTACACCATAGACAAGTGTTCTATCATGTATATTGTACCTACATACAAGTTAGCAACCAAGATCTTAGAGCTTAAAAACCAATAAAAAACGCACAAAATCCTTAAAACAAAGTAAAGACTATACAAAAATTGGAAAATTTTCAAAAAATATATACAGTGGACACCTCACCCCCAAACCAAAATTCCACAATGTCCTCATTGTGGGAACCAAGGCTCCAAAAAGAACTCACATAAGCAACGCCATCGCAAACCAAAACACAAATCGACAAGTATACACGAACCTGTGACACCACCAAAGAAAACACAAAACCAAAAACACTGACAAATATTTACAAAACAAAATACATCACCAACAACCACACATAAAACACAACATACAAAACAAACAAGAGTGATCATGGCCAACTCGACTCAACAAATCCTAGATTTCACCTCAAAATCGATCACCCTTACAATCATAATCCTAAATATCCACAACTATGTACAAAAAAATAAAAATAAAAAAAGAAAAAGAAGGGTAGGAGGGGAGGTGAAACGATCATACCAGGTTGGGTACTAAGTGTAACAAATATTTACCAAATAAAATACATCACCAACAACCACACATAAAACATAACATAGAAAACAAACAAGAGTGATCATGGCCAACTCAACTCAACAAATCCCAGATTTCACCTCAAAATCGATCACCCTTATAATCACAATCCTAAATATCCACAACTATGTACAAAAAAGAAATAAAAAAAAGAAAAAGGAGGGTAGGAGGGGAGGTAAAATGATCATACTAGGTTGGGTACTGAGTGTACCCAAGCTAATGCCTCACTCATATGGTATTAAGGAGGTTCATGGAGCATCAACCACTCCATCAAATCACTAATTTGCCACTTATATTAATCCCTGCCAAAGCTCATAGAGACTTATCAATGGAACTAAACAATCCTCATAAAAATGAGAACAACTAGTAATAAGAAGGATGCTCCAAAGAAAGCACATTGCCAGAATAAAAGTGAGTGCTCTCTTGAGCATATTAAAGCAATCGGCCCAATTACAAGAGTTATATATATGCCAACATCACCAAATATAGATGATAATGACCTAGAAGTTTCACTAGAAGTATGAATGCACAAACCAGGCATGAATCCCAAATCCTCTACCATATCCTCAAGTCCTATAGTCACATCTGCCTCATGAATCTAGCCTAAATTTGGGGCATACATCATGCAAGTCTCAAACTCGAGGCAAGTGAAAATTGAGGGATCCATGAAAAAGTGAAACACTGAAGAAAGGGGCAAGACAATATAAGTGGGAATAGGCTTAGGAAGACATTTAATAGAGATTGAATCAACGAGTTCTAAATCACAAGGTTTGACCTCAACAACCTCCTCATCACAAGGCTCCTCTAAAGGAGTCTCCCTAAGTGAATACTCCTAAACAAAAATATCCTTAGAAACCACAATTATGTCATGCTTAAGATCACAACTAGCTTTAACAATTAGTTTCCAACTCTCATCATTCTCTCTCAAGGGCTAAAAGAATAGGTGGATTATCAAGAACCATTTCACCCCCAAGAGCATCCTTAGTCTCAAGATAAGGGTTGATCATTAGGGGATGCAAGGAAGGATCACTAAGACCCTCAAAAGACATTTGATTAAAAGGTCGAGAGTATGAGTTAACACCATAGTCCAAGAGAAAATCATATGAACAAGAGGGAGAAATGTAATCATACAACTGAGTCGTTGAGAAAGAGCAACATCTAGATGATGCTCACAATGAAGTGTACTATCCTCCAAAGGAATAAAGTTACTGGGCAGCTTGCCCTCATTATCTATAAAAATCTTAGACGCAATACTAGGGGCTTTTCTAATTGTCTCCGACTCATATGTCTTATTACTTAAATCCTCAAAAAGATCTCAAGCCTCATTGGCATTCTTACAAAGAAACTCTCCCCCTACACATAGGTTCAACCATTGTCTTAGTACTCACATTTAAACCCTCATAATCTATTTGGCAGAAGTTCTATCTCTCTAAAGCATAGAGAAGCTATTGGGTGAGAAACTCTTTGAACCTATTCATATACTTCCAAAAAGGCTCATGTTAAGGTTGGACAAAACAGAGGATGTCATTCATAAGTCTAATGGCCTTGCTAGTATGAAAATATCTCTTATAGAGCATATCAACAAAAGAATCCCATGATTTAATAGAGCCAACCTTAAGACCATACATCCACCTCTTGAAATAATCTTTTAGAGCAAATGAAATGAATTTCATCCTCACAGCATCGTTTAATATCATAGGCACATGAATCAACAAATAAAATTCCTCAAACTCACGAATAAACTAATAAGGATCTTCAAAGCTGGTAAATTTGGGAAGCATGCCAACATAACTCGTGTTAAGCTCAATTGGCACATCCTTAGGGATAGAAGGAAGGTCAAAATGTGATTATAGGGAAGTTCAGAGAGGATAGAGGTGATCCCTCAAGGAACACGGTGGGTCGGGTTCCACTCTTTCAACAATTGACTCATCGATATTAGTAAGCTAGGGCACAACATTTACCACATTTGTTAGCTCAAAATTCCCAAGCACATCATGGATATCTAATGAGTCACAACTTTTTGGTTTTTTAATTTTTTGAAGTTGTTTGGTCTTTTCACATTTTTTAATTTTTTGCATTTTTCAATACCATCAAAACAAGTAACTATATTATAACTCAAAAGACAAAATAAAGTAGCAATAAAAGAAACAACAGTAGCCCAAGATGAATGAAAAGAGGGCATATTTACAAGAAGTGACTTAATTTCACACCATCATTCCTGACAATGGCGCTAATTTGTTGAGTAGTTTTTAGAAAGTAAGGGTGAAACATTTGTCATTTTCTGGGATGGAGTTGAAATCAAGTCACTAGTTATTTTAGCCCCACTCATATGCTAAGGAAAACAATAAATGTAACTAGATAAGATTAACTAAACTAATTACTGACTAATCCTAAGCTAAACATGATTAATTAAATCAATTTAAAACAAAGTATAATTAACAAAATCAGTACAAAATATCATATTAGCTAACAATAAAACAAAAAAGCATCTAACTAACAAAGAAAACATTAAATTTATTAACCTAAAGAAGAGAGAGAAAATGGAGTACCTCAAAAGCTCTAAAATCCAACAATGGATGTTGACCTCCATTGTTGGAGCAAGTGCATGATGTTTGAGAGGTGGATTCCACTTATTCTTACAAATCTACCACAATTTACTCGAACTTAACCCATAGTAAAGTAAAAACTTGAACTTTGAAAATGGGTTTTAAACCCTAAGTTGAAAGGGGAAAGAGAAGAGCGTGAAATTTTAAGGTTTGGGAGAAGAGGGAGAGAGATTGGGAGGCAGAAAATGAGAAAAACATGATTACCGAGCAATAACACAAAATTAACACCAGAATTTACTATTCAAAGTATGAACTTGAGCAACAAACAAATCATGAAATTAGAGGGAGAAACTTGACGAACAAAGCTAAAATTGTAAAAAAGTAGAGAGAGAATACAAATAAAACTACAAAATTAAAGTTTTAATTAAGTTGAAAAGAGCCTTTTAGAGCCTACAAGAAGTTTTTTTATCCTAAAATCTACCTTAAAACCTATCTTAAAGCCCTATTAGAAACCTAATTAAAAATCTAGCTTAGATCATTACACAAATGTTGGAAGGGGGCTTCAAATATATCCAGACATAGTAAATTTGGCATGGGTAGACCGTGCCAAGTTTCTGGAATTCTACCCAGACAGAGGAGAAATAGGATTTGACACGTCCACGCCACTTGGCATGGGCACCCCTTGCCGTCTGGCACTAGTAGGCTATGCCAAATTGTTGCATTGTTCTTATTCCTTATTTCTTCCACAATTTTTTTGTTTGTTGACCCGACCTTGCTCCATGGTTATCCCTGGTTATCCTCCAACGTTTTATGGGTTAATAAGCCTAACTTTTCGCATGCTTTGCACTAATTATCTTTCATTTGAACAATTTTCTTTATTACCTATATGACCAACAAAACACTCATACACAACCTAATTTTTCAATTATTTGAGCTAAGTCTAGGTAAAATGAGTTGTGAAATTCACGTGGATCATGCTCTAACACCTTTCCATTGGGCATCTTCTTTAGGGCCTATTTAATGTGCTATTTGCTAATATGGCTACAACATCGATACTACTATTGTGTCACGTCCCTCCCTTGTTCCTTTCTCTATGGGCATTCGATTATTTCCCCATTAAAGAGTTTTTAAAGTAACTTTTCCATCTGTCGTTTACTTCTACTTCCTCTACTAGGACTTTATCGTTTTCATCTTTAATGCACCTTACATGACCCAAGCCTCTTGTTATCCTCTCCCTAATTAGTTTAGAGACCTTCTTCTCACATTCCTTAGTTTCAAGTTTCTGATATAACCTTTCGTATGTTATGTTCTTGGCCACAACGACGTCCTTCATTGCTATTTTTTTTTCATTTACCTCCTTTTCTTCATCGATTCTACTATTAATAAAATTAGCGTATGCTTCTTGTTTCGCCTTAACTTTCTCTTTTACCTCCTCATTCCACCACCAAGCTGCTTTTATTCTACTTCCACCTCCTCTTTTAAAATTCTTTAAAGTAACTTTTCCATCTGTTCTTTACATCTACTTCCTCTACTAGAACTTCATCGTTTTCATCCTAAATGCACCTTACATGACCCAAGCTTCTTGTTATCCTCTCCCTAATCCTTATTAGCATAAAGACCTTTTTCTCACATTCCTTAGTCTCGAGTTTCTGATGTAACCTTTCATATGTTATGTTCTTGGCTAGAACGATGACTTTCTTTGATAATTTTTTTTATTTACCTCTTTTTCTTCATTGATTCTACTATTAATAAAAGCAGCGTATAGGGTTGTTCATTGTTCGGTCCGGACCGGACCGTGCTTAATCGGTCCTGTTCGCGGTCCTGTCTTTTTTCAGTTTCGGTCTTCGGTCCGATCTCGGTCCAGACTGATGGACCGGTGGACCGGTATAAGTGTTAGGGTTTTTTTTTCCAAACTTTTGAGGTTTGAAAATTGAAACTTCCTTTCCTTCCCAGTTGCCCTGCTTGCTCGACTCTCCAGTTTGCTTTCCTCTCCCCAGTCACCTCTCCCCCTCACTTGCAAACCTCCCTCTCGACTCTCGGTCGTCCTCCCTGATTCCTTGTCAACCGTTTTCCGGTAGCCATCCACTCAGGCCTCCCTCTCTCGGCGTTGGCAATTGGCAGCAAACCGTGTCCTCGCCCAGTCGTGAGTCGCCCACGAATCGTATCTCTCTGACTCTCTGGACTCTGGCTTTCGACTCTGACTATCCTAGCAGTAAAGACGACGACGATCGCTGGTCCCAGCAGCCGCCTGCCCGCCGGTCCCTTTGGCTATCTTATGCGTGGCCAGCGTCGGTCTGAGGTCACTTAGGTCAGTGAGGTGAGTCCCTGCATCTCTATCCCCTGATTCCCCTCTGAGGCTCTGACTTTTGCTTGTTTGACATAAGGTTCATGCCTATTTGACAAGTTGGTTGCTTTTGCATATTTCTTCGAGCAAGGCTGGCAAGCAAATATGCCCTGATTCTGCAACTAACATAAATCAAGTCACTCTTTTAAGGTATGCACTAATTACGAAGCATTTGAAATGAAATCAATCTGATTGGCTGATTGCCCTCTTATTCTTGGTTGGCATGGTTGCTTTTGCCTTTTTCTGTTTTGCATATATTTGAAAGATAGACTTGTAAGTTGTAACTTGTAACATAGATTTGGTTGGTGCCCTGGTGGCTAGTTATGGTTGGAGGACTATGTGATTTTTAATGTGTTTAATGTATTCAACATGGGAAGTTCATGATGGGCCATAAGCTATTGTTGATCTTGATCACTTGATGTGTTATGGGAATTTAGGAAATAGTTTAGGTTTCATTTGATTTTATTTGTCTAATATAAATTATTGTAATGCCTATGCCTTCATTCATCTTGATTTCATTTGTCTAATATAAATTATATAATTCATTTAGCAAGTGTTCTATTATAGTATGATAGTATGGGTGCAGTTATTCTTCCAATGGTATAATATTTGAATTTCACGATTACTAGTTTGTGGAGTTGGGTTGGTACTTGGTATCATTTCAATACAAAAAGCTCAATGCTACAATTCCTAAATTTTAAGCTTATGAAACTTTGGTTTTTTCAGGTGTAATATTTAAGTTCAACTTTTGATTTGATTAGTCATCACAGAGTCCTTTACGGCTTGTTCTCGAAATGTAAGTTTTGTTACTTTTGTATTTTTATTTTAAAAATTTTCAAAAAAACATGATCTATGTATATTGTTTACTACTTATATATTTTTTTAACTACTTGTCAATGCAAGATGTCGAGCTCTAAATCCAAAAAAAGGGGCAGTTTGGAAGTGGAAGAATCGGTTGACTTGGACGCCAATGTTCCAAGTGAGCACCAACTGGATGACCCTATTGAAATTGAAGAGGAGGAAGAGGCAAGTCAAGGTGCAACACAAACCAAAAGCAAGGGTAAACAAGTGAATCCAAAGGGCAGAATGTTGGAACCATTTCGAAGAGATCAAAGAGAATGGTAAAAGAGTGACGGGTAAGTGCAAGTACTGTGAGATTATATATAAGGTCGACCCCAGTAAGAATGGAACGAAGAACTTGAAAAATCATTTTCCAAAGTGCCCTAAAAACCCAAACAATGAAAGCAAATATAGACAAAGTCAGTTGATTTTTTAAAAGGATCCATTTTGAGGGAGAAGCTAGATTGAAGTCATGGGTATTGAATCCTCAAGAGGCACGGGAGTCTATAGCCAAAATGATCATAATTGATGAATTTCCCTTTAGATTTGTTGAAAATGTGGGATTTAGGCTAATGATGTCTGTTTGTTGTCCTTCACTCAATATGCCTTCATGCATTACCATTTCAAGGGACATTTATCAAATATATATCAATGAAAGGGTGAAGTTGAAAGAATATCTTTTGCATTCATGTCAAAGGGTGAGTGTGACCACAAACACATGGACTTCACTTCAAAGGATTAACTACATGGTTATAACTGCCCACTTTATTGATAATGATTGGAAATTGCATAAAAAAATATTAAATTTTTGTGCAATTTCTAGTCATAAAGGTGATGATATTGCTCTTGTGCTTGAAAAGCTTTTAAAAGATTGGGGTTTAGCACCTAAAATTTATACTATTACTGTTGATAATACTGAGAGTAATAGTACTGCTTGTAATGCTCTTATTAGGGTTTTATCGACATGGTCATTTTCTTTTCTCTGGTGGAGAATTCTTACATCTTAGATGTGTTGCTCATATACTTAATTTGGTTGTATGGGATGGGTTGAAGGTTGTTGGAAAGTCAGTTAAGTGTGTTCGAGCTGCTGTGAGGTTTATTAGGCAATCTCCTAGTAGGTTGTAAAGATTCAAGAATGTATAGTTGCGGAAAAAATTGAGTGCAAGGCTTCTTTGTCTCTTGATGTTCCCACTAGATCGAACTCCACTTATAAGATGCTTAGCACTGCTTTAATCTATGAGCATGCATTCACGAAGTATAGCAAAAGAGACCCTTATTATAATGCGGAGTTAGCGAAGGATGATGATGCTGATAGACCTCCGAACTCTAATGATTGGAAACAAGTTAAACACTTGTTAGTTTTTTAGGAGGTTTTTTATAACGTTACTTTGCGTTTATCTGGTACTTCATATGTGACATCCAACTTGCTTTTGTTTGAGATTGTGGTTATTCATGATATGTTAAATCAGTTGGAGCAAGTTGTTGAGACTATTGATGCTAATGATGAAGAAAGTGAGGAAATTGAGGAGATTGGATCTAGAGTGACAAGCTTTAAAGAAATGGCCAAGAGGATAAGGATGAAATATGATAAGTATTATGGCACACCTGAGAAAATGAACCATTTGGTATATATGGCTCCTATCTTTGATCCTAGGTACAAGTTGGCGGGTCTTAAGGTTTCTCTTTGTGATTTGTTTGGTGAAGTACAAGGTAGTGATATAGTTTTGAAAGTGAGAGAGAAATTAGAAGCTTTGTTTGATGAGTATTGGCAATTGTACAAACCATTGACTCCTCAAAGTGGGCAAAGTAGTGAGGCACAATCTGAAGTTGAGAAGGGTAAAGCATCTAGTGTATCTGCCTTTTATACACAACAATTAAGAAATAAGTTAAAGGGCTCAGATAGAGGAAGAGGAATCATCAAGACCGAGTTGCAAAAGTATCCAAATGAGGGACTTGAAGAGGATAAAGTAGGGGAAGATGTCTTGGGGAAGATGTGTTAGGATTGTGGAAAATACATGGTCATCGATATCCTGTGGTTGCCCATATGGCTCGTGATGTATTATCCGTGCCTGTTTCTACGGTCGCATCGGAGTCGACATTCAATGTAGGAGGACGTACTCTTGATTCATTTAGAACTTCTTTAACTCCAAAGGTAATTGATTAATTAGTATGTTTCTTTGTATCATATTTTAAATTTATAACTTTTTTTAATCTTTTGCTAACTTATGAATTTTGTTCGGTTTGATTGTAAAAGATGGTTCAAGCTCTCATATGTGCACAGGATTAGCTTAGGTCAAGCAGTAGATTAGATATAGAGGACTACTTTGATGAATTGCGGGACTTCGATAAGGGTAATGTTCAATTTTCCATTTCTTTTTAAATTTGGTTTATGCACTTTATACGATTACATGTTCTAACTTTTAATTTTTTGTTCTTTTTTTTGTTTATTTTAGATATTGGTAAATTGAGTGTTAAGGATAATGTCATTGATGTGGGTGATACCTTGAACAATGAATATGGAGGTAATTTTCTTTTAATTGTGTTTATTTTACATTATACTACTATCATAGTGTCTTTATTATTTTTTGTTGCTAAATTAATTGTTGGTTTGCATATACTAACTCAATTTTTAATTTATTTCTTATACTACTTGAGTAATTAGTTGAACATTTGAGAGCGCGGCATATTCTTGCAAGGAACAAGTCCAAGACGATGGTTTCAAATATGGAATTGCATAGGCATTGATTTGAAGATTGGGTGACTTGATTGACTCACTTTGAGACTTTGAGTAAAGATTAAAGAACATTATGTTGAACTTTTAAAATTTTGGTCATGTAATGTAATTAACTTTTAGGTTTAGTTGGTGATGTATTAAACTTCTTTACTTTGAAAATTGCTCTAGATTTTTCATTTGTGTGTTTGGATGTATTCATGTATTGGTTTGGTAAATTAGTAAGATCATAAGGTAATGTGTTTAATTCAAGTCATCTAGTCAAGGATATTCCATATTTGATTAGCAATAATTTAGCCAAGACAAGCATGAAACAGTTGCCAGCAACCCGTTAATATTGGAAGTGAATAGGGAATAAAATAGAAGGTGAAAATGCATTCGGTCCATAATCGGTCGGGTCTGGTCCGGGCCTGGTTTTGCCCGGTCTGGTCCGGTCCAAGACCGATAGTAGCCTGGTCAGGTCTTTGGTCTGCATACAGTGCCTTGATCGGTCTTCGGTCCAGGTCGGGCCGAGCCAGTCCTGGACCGATGAACAACGCTAGCAGCGTATGCTTCTTGTTTCTCATTGACTTTATCTTTTACCTCTTCATTCCACCGCCAGGCTCCTTATATTCTGCTTCCACCTCCTCTAGATGAACCTAAGATTTTCTTAGCCGAGCTCCTAATGCGCTCAGTCGTTGCTTCCCAAATTTGGTATGCATTCTCCACTTGTATAACTCCCTCGTACTGTAACCTTCTTCGATAACTTTGTTACGTTTCCTTTAGTAAGATTCCACCACCTTACTCTAGGATGCCTAACAATTTTATTCTTCTATTTCAAACCTCTAATCATCATGTGCATCACCAATAACCTATGTTGTGCCCCCAACTATTCACTAAATCTCACTTGACAATCTATGCACATCCTTCTATTGTTGACTCTAATTAAAAAGAAGTCAATATAAGTCTTCATGGTTCCACTCTTAAAGGTCACCAAGTGATCCTCCTCCTTCTCAAAATAAGAGTTTACAATCACCAATTCATATGAAATTGCAAAGTCCAAAATTGAAACTCCTCCATTATTTACCAAAATACACAACAAGGCTAAATCATTGTTTAGTGGAACAGGATGTGCTAGTTGACCCAAGTCAATCATCAACAAATTAAATTCCTCCAGCATAAGCACCTGATTGTTATTACAGGTGCTATTGAAGAGGAAGGGGGATGTAAGCGCGAAAAGAGAGAGGCATATATGTTGAGTAGCATTCCTTAATTGGTGATTATTTTTTCTAAAAAGGATTTAGAGGAAATATGAATCCTTTATTTTAAGAAAAATAATATTACATTACTTCCCCTTAGTGAATTTTACATAAGAATGAATTAACACTCCATAAAAAATGAATTTGTTTTGATATGCCATTTGTAACTTCTCTTTGGAGCAAATGGTGTTTGAACAACACTGCTAGTAACGGCGAATTTGAGAACACGATGAATGTTTAACTGGAAAAATAATACCAATAACATTAAAAATAAATACTAATATATTGGATGCACTTTATATGACTTAGACTGGGATTCTCTAAAGTTGGTTTTTGATATTTAGACACTCATACCTTTTATTGTTTCACATATTATTGATTCCAACATTAATATTACTAATTTTAGGTGAAGGATAATAATACTTACTACAAATGAAATGTAGTTAAAAATGAATAATTCAAAAACTATACATCCAAACATTAGAATCTTCAAAGGAGAACAAGAATAAGTAAAACCAAAAAAATCGTAAAAGTTAAAATAACCAAGATTAATTACAAAAAAAATTGTTTATTGTCCTTTCAACTTTAAATTCATACAATGTCTCAGCACCTTTGGTAGCCCTAACATTAGCTTGATTCCTCACAAGTGGTGGGAATAACCACCAAAATCCCATCCTAATCACGAACCCAACTGTTAATGAACTAGTGAAGGCCTAATACAACCTCAACTTTAGGCTTCAAACCCTCTTTAAAGCAACCTTCCCAACCACACAAAGCCCATGCCAGCAAAGAACCATGTAACGTCCCACGTAGGTCTAACACGTGTCATGTAGTAGAATATAAGTTCGTGCATAAGCTTCGATACCAAAAATGATGTCGCTATAGTTGTTGCAGTTGCCAAAGCCTTATCCAAGTGCTTTGACAAGGCTACCCTGAACGGTAAGTATACAGTGTGATGTAGAGCATCAGTCACCATGAGGTTCCACCTTCGCCCATAGAAATCTTCCAGCAATGTCATCATGTGGTTTATCAGAAGGCAATACGAGGTCTATGCCAAATGTGGACCCCACAACCATGCTAGAAATCCCTAAATTCACATCAATAAATGAGTACAATACGACGTAATAATCCCCAAAGAGAACCCATTGAGGGAGGGTGCCCTTGTGAAGGTCACATAGGGGAATAAGAGTTTTAAAAATCAAGGCCTTGGACTAGAGATTTAAGGTCAATACTTTGGTGGGTTTAGGGTTTAGAGGAGATGGGGTGCCCCTAATTTTGATGGGGAAAGCAGCAGCAATTAGGACGAATTTGGGAAGAGAAAAGGAGGAAGATAGAGTCCAAGATTGAATGAGACGAGGATAAGCCTGAAATTGGCAAGCCATGTGATGAAAAGGGTGATGATACCAGTGGCGATAGTGGAGAAGAGCAAAAGTAGGAAGAGATATAGAGAGTAAAGACGGCGAGGAGATAGAGTAGTATAGGTTTTCCACTAGGGATTTTAGAAGAGATCATGTAGGAGTAGGAGAGAGATATGAGTATTATTGATCATACCTTTAGCAATGTGTTGTTTTCATCTTCCATTTGTTTATGGGGAGGCTTTTCTGAGGCATAGTGATGGTGGCTTTTCTCTCTGTTAGTCTCTTTTAACTTCAGTTTGGGTAGTGGGGATGAGTTGAATTAGTCTTTACAGAATAAATATTGTTTCCACTTCCACTTTGTTACCTTCCATTTTTTATAAGATTGTTGGGCACGGAGAAATTGGTGGAAAATGTGGCTTCAAATGCTTCCCCTTCTTCTCTTTTTATGACTTCTTTTTTCCTTTTGAAGCTCTTATGAAAAGTGTTGACTTGCGTTTCCTTTTATTTTTATTTTTTTACGAGAACAAGTACTACACATCCACCTGTTTTGATAACTACAAGTTTGATAACAATTGATAATAGCCATTAATCTTAAATATCAAAAATATGTGAATTATGTAATGGCAATCTAGTGTAGCAGGTAAAAAGTGAAAGCAATTGGGAATTTTAGCTTTATTCTATGAAATAGATTTCTTGAGAATAAAATTATAGAGTGACCCAAGAGAAAAACTGAAGAAATAGAAAGACATTGACAAGAATTTAAGAGATTGAAAATTTTAAAAATATATGCGAAAAATAAAAAATCTGTGTAAATTTTGCTAGGAGTAAATAATTCTCATTTATATATTCTACTAGATGACCGAATTTTTTGCAGTGTTAATAGAACGGGTAGGGGCTTTAGCATCTAAAGCAGGCTGTGAAGTATGTCGGTACATATATGCAGACTTCCTTGCACTTATCAAGAGATGTTTGTGTGGTAGCGCAAGTGATTAGGGAGATTTTTTTTCCCTTCTTTTGCGGGGAGGGGTGTTAGGCCCTAATTTGTTTCTTTAAATCTAAAGTAATGCTTTGATAGTAATGTGTCCTCAACCCTCACCTAAGAGGTAGGATGAACCAATTGACCAATGTCCACATTTGCTATTAATAGAGATATATTAGGAATCTATAATTTTTATCTTGTATTCCTTATTGTATCTCAACCCTAACTTCATAGCTATTATTTAATAAAATGCTAGGGCTCCCAATTGGGTTAGAGCATTGGCATTCATCCACATGGTGTCAATGTATCAGAGTCATCCTAAAAACAAAGAAAGAAAACAAATGTTTTTTTTTACCTCATTCATCATTGCCTGAACCTTAGCTTCTCACTGGACTTTCTCTACTTAGGTTTCCCATGGTTGGTGACAATTAATCATCCTCAAGCCCACCAGTTAGCACAGTTGCCCATTCCTCTTCTGCGCTTACTCCTCCACTTGAAGTTGTCATTCAGTATGTTTCTATATTTAAAACGCTCGGGCTCCCAATTAGGTCAGAGTCTTACCATTGCATTCACATGGTATCAGAGCCATCCTTAAAAAAAATTAATTGTGTATTTTTTTTTTACTTCATTCATCCTTGTTGAACCTTATCTTCTCACTGGAGTTTCTCTACTTTGATTTTCCATGGCCACTGATAACATTTCATCACCCTCAACCCCACTAGTCGGCATAACTACCTACTTATCTTCTGCCCTTACTCCTCCGCCTGAAGATGACATTCAGCAGGTCTCTACTCTGGCCCCTCTATTTTGTTCTGCTCTTATTGTTTACACGTTATTGTCTCCACTGAATTTGTCTGTTGTGCAGTCTTTTTTAGTTCCCTTTCTCTTTTTCTCATGGAGCCCCATGCCTCCCTCTTTTCCCATGAAAATGGAATCCTCTTTATCCTTGTTATGCGATCTGTTGTTGTGCAATCAAGTTATGTGACACCTGGTTCTTTACCGAGATTCTCCTTCAATGTTTCTAGGTTTTTAGACTCCTCATGGCTCGTTACTAGTTGTGGCCTACCATTCGGGTCTTTTCTCCATAAATATCAAGCACTTTGTCACCACTACCCTTGGTAAAGTCGAAGACTTCTTACCACAAATATCAAGCACTTTGTTATCATTGTGTATGCAATTTCATGCTTTTTTGGTGAACCCAAAAAATAGTTACGTGGATTTCTTGATGGGACTATGGTTCCTCCATCCACTTATATTCTCGATGCTCACATCAACAACATCCTAATTGGGTTTATTCTCTTTGGCTTCGCACGGATTAATTATTGCATTCGTGGTTGTTTAGTATGATTTCCTCGGATCTTCTCACACAGGTACATGATATTTTGCACTCTATGACGATTTGAGACCGTCTTTGTCATCATTTTTATTCAGCTAGTCTCTTATCTGATGGATCTTAAATGCATGCTAAAGTCGAACACCAAAGCATCAAGGATTATTTGCGTGGTTTCGACTAGATTGTCAATTCCCTTGCCTCCATTCGTTCTTCTATTTTGGATCTTGATTTAGTACAGTTGATGTTAAATATGTTAAAAGTATAAACATTTTTGCGCGCCTTTAACCATTAGTTTAAACTTTTGATTGAGACGGTTCTTGAACATGGGGTCAGAGCCTTTATAAGTGAAAGGTCTCAAGTTTGAATCTTAGCAGCTTTCATATTTATTGCGTAAGGTATGGAGTGGCATTCGTAGCATCCACGCTTCAAACCCAGAGGGGATTCGCATGAGGGGGGCATATTAGAGTACAAACATATTCTTAGGTCTTCAACCATAAGCTTAAGCTTTTGGTTGAGATAGTTCTTGAATAGCTATGACCATTTTGGAAGTGGATAAATATTAATTTTTCAATGATACTACTTTTAGGTCCCTTAACCCATATAATTAATTTTATCAAAAGCAAGCTGTAATGAGGTTCTTGATGTCCTTGCCCATCCCTGTGATATAAGGTGGTGGAAAGGCACTAGCTGTGGGACATAAAGTTTTCTTGAGGTGGAAAGTGGAAACTTCCTACTAGAGGTTCTAAAAATATATAATCATAGAAAGAGGGAGGTGGTATTTTTATTAATTTAAGGGGTATAATGGTTGTTGGAGTTCTCTGTTATTTTTTAGTTTGTTCCTACCTTTAATTTATGATTAGTTCTTGGCTCTTCTCAATGGGCTCAAGGTGGCCAAAGATAAGGATTGCAGGAAATTAATGATACATATGGACTCGGACTCTAGGAATTGGTAGTGAACAGAGGCAGAGCTATAGTAGGGTCATGTGGCGTCAACTGACTCCGCTTTAAAAAAACCTATTAGTTAAGTTGAAAAAAATAAGTAAGCCATATATGTAACTTTTGACACTCATAGTTGCATCAAAAGAAGCTTGCTTTGGTGGTTGGATAGGCGTGGAACTTAGATTGGGTACTTCACACGCATCACGGGTTCAAACCTTGCTCTTTATATTTACACTCAAAAGCTCTCTCTCTTTTTATTTTTTTTGCCCAAGTTTCGGATTAGAACTTGCAACCACTAAAAAATAAAAGAAGGGTATTTCGCCACGCTTATTTAACAACACATGGCTAAGTGTAGCGGGAAAATAAGTAAAAATGAGTACCCAAAATTGTCCCCACACATAATAAGCGAAGGAAAATGTAACCACTCTTATAAGAGTGGTAGTAACTAATGAAGGAATATCCACACATATTAAGCGTGGAGACTCGTATATTATGAATAGTAACCATTCAGCACGGATATTAAGTGTGGAAGGATCTTTTTAATTTCTGAAAATTTTGCATGACTGTTCATGGCATAGTTAATTTAATTACAACATAATTTTAAAAAAAGGAAAACGCATGGTGTTTAGTCGTTTTCCCCAATTAGGTCCTGTTCTTTTCAGTGGAAAATGAGAGGTGTGCGATGGGTGAGTGTGGGAAAGGAGGGGAAGGAGTGCGTGAGTGTGGTATTTTTTTTAAGCGTGGTAAGAAGTGAGTGAGTGTGGGTGAGAGTTGAATGTAGTTGAATGAAGTTGAAGTATTGGTTATTAATATTTTTTTGTTTTATAATGTAATAATTTTATTGTGATAGTAATTAATGATGATGAAATTTTTTTATTTTTGTTTATTCTTTTTTGTTCTTTTTTATTTTGTTTATTTTGTTTATTTTTTATTTTTGTATTTTTGTATTTTTATTTTTGTATTTTGTATTTTGTATTTTTTAATTTTAATTTTAATTTTTAATTTTTAATTTTTTAATTTTCTAATTTTTAATTTTTAATTTTTTAAATTGTTTTATTTTTTTAATTTTTTTATTTTTTAAATTTTAAATTTTTATTTTTATTTTTATTTTTCTTAAATTTTTAAAATTTTGTTAGTTTTAATTTTTTAATTTTTTTGTATTTATTTTTATTTTTTAATTTTTATTTATTTATTTTTTATTTTTTTGGAATTTTTCGTTGGTTGTTTTTCTGGAATAAAAAAATAAATACAAAAAAATAAAAAATTTTAAAAAATAAATACAAAAAAATTAAAAATTTTAAAAAAAAATTTAAAAAAAATAAATACAAAAAAAATGCAAAATACAAAAAAATAAAAAAAAGAAATAAAAAAATAAAAAAAATTAATGAAAAATTAAAAAATAATAAAAAACAAAAAAAATGAAACTGTTCTATCACATCCGAAAAATTAAAACTGCTCATAATTGTTATCAGATTATTCGTACACACAATTATGTAAATTATAAACATTTTCAGAATATGAAAAATGGTTGTTTTATGTAGGTGTGGGAAAGAGTGGATGAGTGTAAAGAGGAGTAGTATTTTATTTTAAGTGTAGAAAGAAATAGGAAGAGGGAAAAGGAGTAAGTGAGTGTGAGTTGGGTTGATTTTCCAACGAAAGAGAACAGGCCCTTGGTCGCGCAACATTCTACGGTTCTCCCCAACTCAATATGCCATTCTCTCAGTTAATTAGTCAAGGACTCTCAGTAATACCTAGCGTTTCTCTCGGCAGCGTTCATGTCGGCGGCGCTCATGTATCAGCGGCGTTCTGGTGGTTTCCGGTGGTGATCACGCACTGCACGTATGGTTAGTTTATGCATTCCTCTTAATGATACCCGAGTAGAGATTGAGCGCCCACTATCCTCTGTGCCTCGTTCAGGCCATCTGAATTTCGGTGTCTCGTGGCTGCCAGCAGCAAGTATTCCAGCCGATTGTTCTTCCCAAAGTACGTATCATCAATCTCTTTCTCTTACTCTCTAAATTGTATGGTTTCAATCCTGAAATTGAGGAAGAACAATCAATTTAGTTGATCTGTTTCATGTGTTGGATAAATTTCATTTATAAGCAAGCTTGATTATCCATTTTGGAATCCTTACTGTAGGCCAATGAATATGGTTAGTTGAATTTGAGTTCCCTCCAACCTTGCTCATATGTACTGGTTTAGTGTGATAGTTGTCCCCTACTTTAGTTCAATGTTGTTTTGCCCTCTGCTTCCTCATTTTTCCCTCTACTGTTTGCTATTTATGTAGCCTCTCCAAGAGATTACGTTTAGCCTCAAGCAATTGAGTTGTAAAATGATTATGTTGTAATTAAGCCTAAGCATCTGCCAATAGTTCTTCAGTCTCCTGAACAAGCTTTTCAATCTTACAATACTTATGCTGTGCCATCTACTTCTGTTACGCCTTTATCCCTTCTAATTTCTACCATATTCAAAATATAAGTAGCCTATATCCTGTTGCTGTCATGCTCTTGGTATAATGGATTCAAATTCAGGCATATATTTAAAAAATGACAAGTCTTCCTTCATTGGTGAGTATCGTGCTGCAGTTTCACAAGAATAGGAGAGTGATCAGAATCCTCAATAGTGAGGAAGTCAGCTTCAGCCATGGAGTATTTTAGAAACCATTCCCCACAGCCCATCACTCTATCTCTTTTTTAATAAATTTGAGAAGAGCTTTGCTTATTTCTATTGGATCAAGTTAAGTGTTATCCAAATGCTCTATTATTAGCCAAATTCTGCACTTCAGCAAGAATTTATAATTCACACATTGTAGTACCCTGCTAGTGTCTCCTACCATAAGCATGTCAGATGAAATTAAAATCTCCCTCAATTAGCCAGGGACCCTAATGTCCTACTCAGCCATGTTCTTAAACCTTTTCCTTTTTAGGTGGGGTTGGATAGTTGAGCACAACCTTTAATGTGCTAGTCCATATGGAGTTTGGTGCTAGGGATGACAAAAAGTTTGGGAAAACCCATCCCCATCGTGGCCCCGCCCCGAAGTGGGAAAAATCCCTGTCCCTAATGGGGACGGGGATGGGGACATAGTCCTCCCCATCCCCGTCCCCATTTCCTCGTTGGGGATTTATCCCTGTTTTTATCCCTGTCCCTGATGCCCAGATCGGGGAAAAATCCCCAGCACCATCCCACCTTTAAACTAAAATTATAGAAATAATCTCATTTTCAAATGTTCTAAACAAAATATGTATATTTGTAATTTTATTCGCAAAAACCCTAGGTATATAAGCATCTTATGTCAACTAGTGTTGGCATTTTTTTTTTCAATTTTTGCTCTCAGAATCTCAGTTCTCAGTTTCTCACGTTCGTCTTCTGCTTCGCTTCTTGCTCCTGCAATTGTGCGTGTTGACCTGCCGGTTGCTCCCTCCCCTGATTCTCGCCTTCATCCTTCTCCGGTCAGGCGGTCACCAGTCTCCACTTCTCCAATCTCTGGTCAGCCGCCATCCGTTGTTGCCGCCACCGTCAGATGCTATCGTTGGTAATGACCTTCATTAACTTTTTTTTTGGCTTGCTTTCCTTCATCGGTATCAGATCTGCTCGACTCCCTCACGAACTACCATGGTTTTGGTTTCTAGAGCTGTAGCCGTTTCCCGGTGGTTATGCGTCGTCGGTAGCCATTTGCTTTCCTTGCCAGTAAGGGGTTTTTGTTTTTTTGGTACTTAATTGACAAATGTAGATAGTAAGTTGTTGAGAATATAACTTGTCGCTGGCAACCGTTTGCTTTCCCCCATGAACTTGTCGGTCGTTTACTTGTTTAATTGTTAATGAAATGAATCCCTCAATACAACGGGGAAAAATCCCCATTGGGGATGGGGGCGGGGAGGGATTTTTTCTCTCCAACGGGGAACGGGCAGGAACGGGGAGTGGGGACCCTAGCGGGGACGGGGACGGGGACGAGGACGAGGAATATGCCCCCCGTTGCCAACCCTATTTGGTGCTACTTTTTCTAGTGTGCTGATCAACACCATACTAGATAGATAACAACCCCAGAAAGAAAAAGTGTGAGGCTGCGAAACTTGACTTAGAGATGTTGGTTGTTTATCTATTGATTCTTACTGCTTAAGCATTATGCATTCTGGATGATCAAAACATTACAATTTGCGATGCAATTTGTTATATCTTATATGTCTAATACACTTCCCTTTCATGGAAATATAACTGAGTTCTATGCTTACATAACTACTTTTCTGAATTTAAATACTCTATCATATTTAGCTGAGATGAGGATGGTCAGGTGGATGTGTGGTTTTACAAGAATGGATAGAGTTAGGAATGATGTAATCAGGTCCTTAGCTAAAGTGGCCCCCATAGAAGAGAAGATGAGGGAAACAGGACTCCGATAGTTCGGCCATATGAAAAGGAGAAGTATGGCCACCCCAGTGAGGAGGTGCGAGTTGATCGACCTCCCCGGTGGTAAGAGAGGAAGGGGTAGACCGAAGAAGAGTTTGGACGAGGTAATTAGAGAGGACTTGAAAGTAGTGGGTTTGACGGAGGACCTGACTCAGGATAGGAGGCTGTGGCGGAATAAGATTAGAATCTTAGATGGCAGGGAAGCGATTCTGTAGTTGTCAGTAGCTGTAGTGGCTTGGGGCTGGTAGGGGTCTATCGTGCTCGTATGCAGGTTGTGCTTTTTCTGGGAGTGACGGTAGCTGCTTAACGTGGATTGTTGAGGTACGTTTTTTCAGCTTTCTTTCAGCTTCAGCTTCTTTAGCACTGATTTTCCTCTTTAAATGCTTCGCAAGCGCTTTTCTCTATAAAAATTTTTCATAAAACCTTTTTCGTGGGTCTCTTGGATTCAATCTTTCTATGGGTAGGAATATCGGTAGAGGTAAGATTGTCTACAGTTGGATCTCTTTAGACCTCGTGAAAGCGGGACCCACACTGAGAGGTGTTGTTGTTGTATCATATTTAGCTTGAGTATTTGAATATCAAATGTGGTCTATATGCATTGATGTTTAGACATATGAGAGATGGTTCACCAAGAATTAATGGTTGACATATGAAAGTTGATTAACCAACATTTACTTTTTTTTTAATCTCTTTATACTCAACTTTTAAGGACCTTACATGTCAATACTAATTTCTAAAGTTCTATACATCAGCTAAATACTCTTTATTTATGAATCGCATACTCACGAACCAAAATTGATTTTGGTTTGCGAACCATTTATTGGTCCCAAGTCTTATTAACTGGATACTTTCTATGTGCTAGAAGCTTAATTTTGTTCATCGAGAATGTTAAGTAATCAACAAGTCCTTGTGTTTGACTTGGTTCTGTGAACAATGGACTACGTATTTGGGCAAAGTGTATTGGCCACAAATATTTATGTGGTCTACGGCTGACCATAGCTTGCTTGGGTTGACCATAATGTCAATTGAGTGCATGTCCTATGATATTGTATTATGATCTTAAATTTTTACCTTGTTGTTCAAATACCAGAGTGCATGCTCATAGACGACATGTATTTGACTGTGAAGTGGGCAAAATATGTTGTACTCTAGCGAGTGTTTATTATTTTGATTTTAATTTTTTGGTCTTCTTCTCGAACTCTAGTATGCAACTACTGTCACAAGTGTTCTTGATGTGCATACTTGTCTCCAATTTTACTTGTCAAGAAAAACATGTGACATCCACCCTTGGTGTCAAGAAAAAAATCATCATCAACTGGGGTTTTGTTATAGTGCCAAGAGCCATGTGTTTTCTTTTGTCCACATGTATTCATCATGTAGGAACTTTTTTCCCCACACATACAATGGAGGAGTGTACTTGTGTGGCTCTTACGAGTACATATTCCCAAGAGTATGATATACGATTTGATGGAGCTCTGTATTTTCTCAGAAAATGGGTACTTCGTGGTGGTTCTAAGATTCGTTATATTATATTGTTAAACCATTGTTCATTTATTCTCATCATTTCATTGGGACATAAGCTTCTAGTTATATGAATTTTATCATTTTCCCATAAGCACTGTACTGATGCTTTGTAGACAAACCTATTTATTTTTTAACAAACTGACCTTCTGGAGTGGATATTTGTTGCAGTATGCAACACTTAGTTAACCTCTTGCTTTTGGGTAGCTTGGCTAATCTCTTACTCTTCATGGGAAGTTGTATGGTTGGTCTTTTAAAATTAGTTTCCAACATGCTGGTGACATCTGTATGCTACAACATCATCTCTTTTTATAGCCCTTTTTAACTTGTTTGAACAGCTTGAGGTACTCTCCCCAGTTAAGACTTTTGGAATATCTAGTTTTTGTGGGTTTATATTTATAGTTGTTTTTGTTTGATGGGGAGGGGGTTCAATTTTTGAGCAGTGGGCATGTACTGATGGCGGTTATTGTGAGGTAAGTGATTATATATCCAAGAGAAAACTTCTTAATCTTGATTAGGGGTGGGAGAGGGAGTTTTTCATGAAGAGTAAAACATGGGAGTTAGTTACCGAGGATAATAAAAGAAGTAATAATATATGTAATTTTTGAATGTGGGCGGGATTTTTTTTATAGACTATATTGGTGAGATTCAACTAGAATATTTAGATTGCTATTCCTTGAATTCTCAGCCACTCACTTATTTTTACACTTATAATATAAAGATTTGGAGAATTACTTCAATCCAGATGTCAATTTTACATGAAAGTGACCCATGAGTCTTTAAATCTCTTGCTTTCTGGTGTAGATATGCATGCTTATGAGCAGTTATGTGCATTGATTGTTGGCCTGAATTTCTAATGCATATTCGTCTCTAGTATTGACGTGTAGAAAATCTGTTTGTTGGCCTAAATTCCTAATGCATATTCAACTACAGAATTATATTGCACATTGTAAATTATTCATTTGCAAGGATGCAACTTTGGTTTCACTTTGATTCAAAAAACTACAAATTCTTTATGAATGAAAAGTGCAATGTAAGTGAGGAATTGTTCTATCTATAATGTTATGTGAGTCCTAATACTAAATGAAACAATTACTTTCTTACTAATTGAAACAATTACTTTCTTTCTTACTGCTAATGACAGAAATGGACAAAAGTTGGATTGATAAAGATAGAAGATCTATAGAACATATAAATGGAATTGAAAAGTTTCTAGATTTCGCTTTTGCCAATGCTGAGGGTAGTGACATGATAATTTGCCCATGTAATTGATGCGAGCTTGGATGAAAATGTTGGTTTACTAGAGATGTTTTAACACATCATCTCATGTTCAATGGATTCCTGCCAAGATACAAAGAATGGGTGCATAATGGGGAATCAATTTTTATCTCGTCTGTTTTAGAACCCAGTAGTGAAATCTATAGTGACATCAATGTTGAGCCTAATTTGTTGGCTCATATTGATACTATAGGAATGTTGAGTGACATTTTTGGGAAAGACAAGCAAGAATGCATTCAAAATGATAATGATAATATTGTGTTTAACAATGGAGATCCTATGATTGGGGAGTATGCTGAATTTGATGATGAACCTAATTGTAATGATGTACTGAATGAGGGAGTGCACATTGAAGATCCTGGATATAGAAGATTAGTTGAGCAAGCTGAACAAGAATTATTTTTAGGGGCGAAATTTTTGAAATTGTCCTTCGTTTTACATTTATTTCATTTAAAATCCATGCATGGGTGATCAATTAAGTCCTCTGTTATGTTACTTGAACTTTTGTCTATCATGTTCCATCAAATTAATCCATTTCCATCGTCTTGAAGTAAATGTAAGCAGTTAAAAAAGGATTTGGGACTTTACTATGAAAAAATCCATGCTTGTTCTAATGATTGCATTTTATATTGGGTTGGGAAGGAAAACCAAGAAAAGTGCGATAAATGTCACACTTCCCGATAGAGAGACAAGGAAACAAAATTGCAGCATAAGGTTTTACGTTATTTTCCCCTTATTCTGAGGCTACTTAGGATGTACAAGTCCTTTAAAATCACTGAAGATATGGTTTGGCATGATAAATGCAAGATAAATGATGGCATCCATAGGCATCCTGCAGATGGTAAGGCATGAAAAGATTTTGATGAGAAAAATCCTAACTTTACGGCAAATCCGTGTAATGTTAGATTGGGGTTTGCAAGTGATGGATTTAATCCTTTTCGTGTTATGAGTAATACTCATAGCACTTGGCTAGTCTTGTTAATTCCCTATAATTTACCACCATGGCTTTGCACGAAACAACCTTCTATCATTTTTTCCTGGGGGGAAAGGCATCAGGTATAGATATTAATGTTTTTCTTCAACCACTAATAAAAGAGTTGTTACAATTATGGGAAGGTGTAGATGCATTTGACGCATACACTATGATGTATTTTAAATTGCGTGGAGCTCTTCATTGGACTATCAATGACTTTCCTGCATAAGCTAATTTATCTGGATGGAGTACAAAAGGTTGTTTTTCTTGTTCATCTTGTGCAAAAAGTACACATACTGTTTGGTCAAAAAATGAACATAAGTTTTGTTGCATGGGTCATAGACGATGCTAGTGGATTTGATGAGAATGTAGAGCATGGTTGCGCTCCATAGCCTCCTAGTGGAAGTGCTGTGTTAGCTCAATTAGAGGGAACTATATTTACATATGGTAAGGACGAAACTCAACATAGACCTGGCAAATGGGTCATTCGGTTCGGGTACGGGTCGGGTCATGTTCGGGTTAAGTGACATTTCGGGTCGTTTCGGTTTGGGTCGGGTATGGTTCGGGTCAGGTCGATTTCGGGTCAACCAATTTTTGGTGAAATAGGCTCGTCATGCCAAAACAAGCAACTTTGCTGAAAATTTCAGGTCGGGTATGGTTCGGGTCGGGTTAATTCGGGTCTCGGGTCCACTTTCGGGTGAGCATATTTCGGGTGTCGGGTCGGGTATGGGTCTGGGTCATTCGGTTCGGGTTTCGGGTCTCGGGTCAGTTTTGCCAAGTCTAACTCAACATATGGACACTGCCGAAAAGGATGATCAACAAATATGGAAAAAAAAGAAACATATTTTTTGATTTTCCACTAGGAGTTCAACATTCTTCGCATAACTAAGATGTGATGTATATCGAGAAGAATGTATGTCATAATTTGTTGGGGACATTATTGAACCTTGAGGGAAAATCTAGAGATAACTTAAAGGCATGAAAAGATCTTCAATTCATGAAAATAAGGCCAAAACTTCATCCCATTCTACTACAAAATGGCAAATATGAACTCCCAAGCACTCCTTACACTTTGTCATATGAAGAAAAGATACGACTACTTAGTGTTTTAAAGCATCTAAGAGTCCCAGACGGGTACGCAAGCAACATATCTCGTTGTGTTAATTTGAAGGAGTTTACGTTGTTCGATTTAAAAAGTCATGATTGTCACATTCTTATGCAAGATTTGCTTCCGATTACATTAAGGGCGGAAAAAGACAATGATCTTGTAGATATTATTTGGGCTTTATCAACATTTATGAAGGAGTTATGTGCCAAAGAACTTACTATTGAGAAGTTAGATGAAGCTTGAGCTAATGTTGTTATAACACTATGTACAATGGAGAAACTATTCCCCCCTAGTTTTGCTTATATCTTGTCTAATGTACATAAATTATGTGCAGAGTACTAGTTCACCGCAAAACTTGATCAACGATACGCCATGTGATCAGAGAAGCCATGAGTCACGCATGTCTAGAGATGCCCTTTCAATCTAGCATGCATTAGGTAGGCATGTAATAGCGTGGTTTTATTTTATTTTATTTTTTTGGAAGCTGGCTCATTTATATTATAGTGTTCTCTATCAATAAATTGTTTTTAATGTGTATGTAGTTCAAAAAGGGCCGAGTTCGTCAAAGCATATCAATGTAGAGCCCAGTAAACAACAAAAACAACCAAAAAATACCCAAGTATGTACAACTTGTATATTTTATTACATTCTTTATTGTATAATAATAATTTTAACATTTTTAATCCCATAGCATTTATCGAAGCAATCAAATCATTCCCCTCCTAGTGGAGGGGGTTCTATTCATGAGCAACCTATTAATGGTGATGGTAGACCTACTTCTAGTGGCGAGACTCCTACTTTATAGATGGCACTTCAAATCAATGTGGCACTTTAAATCAAAAGGGTTTTTTAAATATGATGTTTGTCATTCTAAATGGTATGTTAGTTGCGTATATGATTATGAAGTCTTTATTTATTTGTTTTCTTTGCTGGAGAACCATCATGGGAATGAACAACAAGTTCATTGAGTAAGAAAATTCCAAACGACCAAAGTCAAATGTAGTGTATCCAGTATGTCTTTGTAAAAAAAAATAAAAATAAATATGCTTTCCTACCCCCTTTTTGTATAAATTTAAGTGATACTAGAGCTTTAACATATTCGTTTAATATTCTACACCATTTATATTTTACACAAATCCTTATAAACATATGCACATTTTACTGGTTGCCTTGCGACGAAGTGATGAAGATAACAAAAAAGGTGTTGAAAAAGAAGCCTAATTCAATTAAAAAGTACGCTCGTGGTAAAAAGAAGGTTTTGACGCTTTGTTATCTTGCGCGGATGGTAAATATAGTCTTATCTTTCATGACTTCCCAATTTTAATATGATAGATTCAAGTCACATGTTTACAAGTTGAACATAATTACAATAGGTATTGAATGCATGCGATTACAAAGCTGATCCATAGATGGTTGATAAGGTGTTACTTGAGAGACTGTAAAATGTGAACATTGTGAGTTCGACCATTCAGTTTAAAAATTTGAAGTTACATGTTATTATGGTAATGAGCTGTTTGATTTGTGTTGTTCATTGAAATGCCCTGTCGTGGCTTGGTTGATTTCTTGGATTTGTTCATAGTAATGGGTTGGATATGTGTTGGATACTCTAGGCATGTGGCCTGTTGAGTTTGTTTGCTCCAACGTGTGGCGGTTGAGATTGTGAAGAGTTTCTTTTTTGGCTATTGCATTTATGACATGATGTAAAAGGAAATTAGTCAAGTTTTAGGCGGAGCTTTGCCCAATTTTTTTCAAAATTACGGAATTTACTAACATAAGGGTAAGGATGTTAAGTAATGTTTGTCGAGCGATAGTGCCTATTATGAAGGCTAATAGATATTATATCTTGCAATTTTTTAGAAACTTTTTTTTTTCTCTTAGTAGCATTTGTTGTGCTTGATTTTACTGTATGAATTTGGTGATTTCAGGTTGAAGCCAAGGGCAGCATGCTACAAGATCGAATGTGAAGTCTAGGTTTGTGAAGACTCAATTGGAAGTTGGAACTATGGATTTTTACACCAGCCCATTCGCTCTGTTTAGGTTCACGTTTATATATGTGTATTGTAAACAAACTCAAATTTTAGGCGGAACTTAATCAATGACAATTTGTTCATGGTTACACTAGTTGTTGTACTTTTTGTATCATTTAAATTATGATCAAATATATAATTTCTCTCTCTCTATAAATATAAATCTATGATTATACAACATTAGCGAATATAAATTATTTGTATTTTTAAGCACAATGACTCTTAATTTCTTTTATGTAAAAATTTTCCCACCAAAATTAGTTACTTGCCTAAATCATTTGAAAGTTAGTTATCAAATGCATAACGCCACATTTCTAAACGACGGAATGATGAGACTGTTTTTTTTTTTCTTAAAAGTTAATCTAGCCATGGACACAAGCGAGAGGAATCTACTGGTGCTTATAAGCGTGCTAGATGATGCAGGCTTCCACAGATGTAAGCATGGGTACTGTACTGTCTGCCACGCTCATTAAGCGTGGGAAAATCTTCCCCATTGATATCCTATGCACACTTAGCTTAAGCGTGGCAAATAAACCCTGCCATGCGTATAAGTGTGGAAAGATGATGCAGGCTTCCACAGGTGTAAGCATGGGTATTGCACTGTCTGCCACGCTCATTAAGCGTGGGAAAATTTTCCCCACTGATATCCTATGCATACTTAGCTTAAGCGTGGTAAATAACCCCGCCACGCGTATAAGTGTGGAAAAAGGCAATTTTATGCGTAGTTGTATGCAAAATTTCTTGTAGTGGGACTCTCCCCCTCCCGTCATTCTTTTCGCCCCAGTGGCCACACCCACAGTCTTAAAAACTCAGAAACAGCAACCCACCATGCCCACTCGGCTAGACCTAGTTGTTCGCCACTGGTGGCGTTCTGCAACAACCACCGTCAACCCTCTAGGCAGTGCCCCTCGGCCACCAACAGTCCACCACCGATTTGAACTTTGAAGGTACAAACCCTAAAACTTTAGATCCAATTTTAAGTATTTAGTTTTAATTTTCGTTTTGCTTTGTCAAATTTTCGATTGTTTACCCTTTAATTATTTATATAGTTATGTTAGTTTTAGTTGTGAAATCACTTGATAAAATTGACTACAAATCATTTGTCAATTGCAATTGTATGTGTTGTTCAGTGCTTGGATTCTCTTATTATTAGTTACAATTGTTGAATATCCTTCACTTGCGCAATTAAATTTTTTTGGTCTAATTGAAAATGCATAGGTATTTCAAAAAGTTGGCTACCGAATTATTTCCTTCAACTTCTGCATTTGAAAATTCTCCTTTGAACCAAGAAAATGGTGAGCATAACACTCAAACACAAACCCCAAATTTTGATGCGAACACTAATCCCTAGTCTTGTGGGAAAAGCCAAGTTGAGTTAAGTGCTCTTCAATCTGATCCAGCTGAAAGAAAACCAATTTCACATCATCATACAAATGAGCATGATGAGGTAAGAAGAGCTTACATTCCAATATGTCCTTATCAACCCCGAAATCATGCTTTTCCTCAAAGATTGATGTCTTGAAATTATCATCGTTTCAATGAGTCTTGGTTTGATATGTATGGCAATTGGTCATAATATAGCATAAAAAGAAGATGTGGCTTTTTGCTTGTGTTGTTATTTCTTCAAGAATAAGCATGAAAGTTCAAGTCATTTTGGAGGAGGCACATTCACTTAATTTAAGATGCATGTGGGCGAGTCAAATATTGTCCATAATCAATGTGTTGAAACGATGTGAAGACTTGATAATGCAAAAACAATCCATACAAACTGCTGTGGATAACCAATCAGAGCAAATTAAGTCTGAGTACTTCACTTGCTTGAATGCTTCAGTTGATATTGTGAGATTGCTTTTGTTTTCTGCATTGCCATTTTGAGGTCATGACGAAAGTGAATTGTTGATAAGGAAAGGACTTTTTAAAGACTTTCTTACAGTTCCATACTGAAAAGAGTCACAATGTGGAAAAGGTTATTTTAAAAAATGCTCCATCCAATCATATAATGACTTCCCTTGACATCCAAAAACAAAATTGCAAATGCTTGTTCAAAAGAAAATGTGAAGGCTATTCTTGAAGAACTTGGCAATGGATATTTTTCTATATTAGTCCTGTGATGTATTATGTAAACAACAAATGGCTCTTGTTTTAAGGTTTGTTGATAAAAAGGGATTTGTTATGGAGCGTTTGGTTAGCCTTGCTCATGTGACCGATACTAGGTCTTTGGCATTAAAGGAATCTATTTATCCATTGCTTTCTAAATCATCATTGAGTCCATCTCGAATAAAGGGAGAAGGGTATGACGGGGCTAGTAACAAGCGAGGTCACATTAATGGGCTTAGAAGCTTGATTATGCAAGATTGTTCATTAGCCCATTATATTAATTGCTTTGCTCATCAACTTCAATTAACTTTGGTCATGGTTGCAAGAAATCATAATGATATTGGATGGCTTCTTAACTTGGTTTGTGTCATGTTGAATGTGATTGGAGGTTCCTATAGAGGTAGAGATGAATTTTGAGAAAAACAAGCAGAAAAGGTTGAAGAAGCATTACGTATGAGTGAGCTTCAAATTGGACGAGGTTTAAATCAAGAACCTGGGTTACAAAAACCCGCAGGCACTTGTTGGGGCTCTCATTTCAAAACATTTTCTAATATTATTATCATATTTGATCCAATTCTTGAAGTGCTTGATGTGATTGGAGATAATGCAAATCATCCAGAAGATAGGGTTAAAGCCAAAATTGCTTTAGATGGCATGTAAAAATTTGAGTTTGTTTTCTTGTTGCATTTGATGAAATTGATTTTAGGAATTACAAATGCTCTTAGTCAAGCTTTACAAAGAAGAGATCATGACATTGTCAACACTATACCATTGCTTGGTTCAACTTAGCGGCAGCTACAAATGACAAGGGATCAATGATGGGATTCTTTGATTAAAAATGTTTATGCATTTTGTCACAAGTACGATATGGAGATTCCTGTCATGGATGTTTTTCATGTTATTCGGGGACAAAGAGTAAACTGCAGAGTTTCTAAAGTGACAAATGAGCATTACTATCGTGTTGATGCATTCCCCACGATTCTTGATATGCAGATGCAAGAGCTTAATAGTCACTTTCCAGAAGTGAGCACCGAGTTGCTTCTCGGAATAGTTTGTTTGAACCTAGCAGATTCATCCTCTAACTTTGATAAGAAAAAAATACTTCGAATGGCTCAATTGTATCCAGATGATTTTGATTAGTTGGGCGTTAAGGCACTTAGTTTTGAACTTGATAATTTTATCATCAATGTGCATGATGATGAGAGGTTCTTCGATTTGAATGGAATTTGTGAGTTTTCAAGGAAATTACTTCAAAAAAAGAAGTATCTGAGCCTTCCTTGCCTATATCTACTGGTGAAGTTAGCTTTACTCTCTCTAGTTTCCACTTCAACTATTGAAAGAGTATTTTCAGCGATGAAGATTATCAAAACTAATTTGCGCAATAGAATATCAGATGAGTTTTAAATGATACTGTTATTACTTATTTTGAGGATGATATTTTGAAACAGTATCAAATGATGATATCATGTAGCGCTTTCGAAACATGCAGGTTCGCCGAGGATAATTGCCTTGATTATATTAGTTTTGTAATTTTGTTTTTATGACTATTGCTAAATTTAAATTTTCAAATCACATGTGTGTTTGAGCCCCGACGACGCTTGGATTAATTCCCGAATTCGTACTGGTAGTGAAGATGGTCAGTGGTGAAGCCAAGTCGCATTTTTCAATTGCGGTCTTGGTTCAAAAATGTCAACAATTAGTTAAATGCAATAAAACCTGCAAAAGATCTTGTTGTTACAATTACTAAAGATATATTTCACTTAGTACCTTTACACTTGTATCCAGTACATTTTGATGCAGTATGAATATAGTGATATATTTTTTAAAGTCAAATAGATGAATATTATTATTAGAATAGATGTTATCTTTGTATCATATGTCAAATGAATTTTTCAAACTAAAGAGGTAGTTAATGGAATATCTTATTACTTAAAGTATAAAAGTTCTAAAATCTTCTTGTTGTTGTTATTGTTGCTAGTACTACTAAGTACCACTACTTTTACAAGAAAATCAAGGAACGGGATCAGACTTTTTGTTAAATGGTGGCTAACACATCTTTTGAGCAAATTAATCATGTGAAAAAGTTCGTCAATACACTAACTCTAATCGAAATGTTGCTAGTGACGGAATGATTTTCATTGATATTTAACCTCAAAGAGGCAAAGTTTACTACCAAAAGGTGATATTTGGATCACATGTAATCCCCTACACGGTTGTGATACTCAGCAAGCGTAGGATGCATGACCTAGCATCTCAAACAAACCAAATAAATGCATGCCCAGGGTCGTGCAAAAACACTCCTAATTTGAACTATAATAATACTTTTTGCGCAAATGATCGTGTATCAATATTGGGGAGCAATTGTTAAGTGTTGATTTCTGGTTCTTTAGATCCCAAGTTCAGAGCTTTTCATATTGACAAGTGATGGAGGGTTTTTACTTTTTAAAAAATTCTTACGTTTCGATCTATTTTCTTTTTTGGCAACAATTGCTTAGTTTTTTTCTTTTTGAAATTCTATCTATTAGTCAAAGTGTGATTTTTCCGTGGAATCAGCCACTGACAAAGTCAGGTTAGGTTGCCTACAATTCACCCCATGGGGTGCGGCCCTTCCCCGGACCCTGCGTGAACGCGGGATGCTTGTGCACCGGGCTGCCCTAGTCAAAGTGTGATTTTCAATCAAATTTTGTAAAATAAAAATTGTTTACTAAAGAATGCTCTAATGCTCAATAGGAAGTGTTCTAATGATGAATAAAAATAAATAACCTTAAGATGTGGCTAATGATCTGATAATTCATATTTTATATACAATTTTCTCCTTCATTTTACCTACTTTTATGTCTTTGAGATATATTT